>JAJJWW010018229.1:0-134836 GCA_023531295.1 Papaver armeniacum
TAGACTCAAATAAAACTAGAAAACTCAGAATAAATTGTATCAAGATTTTAAAAGCATTGAGACTCGTGGATTCCACCAATATCCAATTTTTATGTGATTTAATCTAATCAATATTCATGCAACTCTTAACGTTTAAAGTGATTCTAATATTTTGCATAAGTAGATTTTAGTATAACAAGTGTATTTCGAAAGCATAGAATATCAAAAACCTAGGTCTAAGCATAATATATCAAGAGAAATCACAATTACTTAGGAAAAATCATTCAATCAATTTTCAATCAAGACAAATAATCTTAAAAGAGATTGCAAAAATTAATTAAAATAGAAATTACCACACACATCATGGAAAATTGGCTTCCTCCGTCGCTCAAAGAATGGGGTTTAGCTCCTCATATTAATCACATGCTCAAAATAGGTGTTCATAGCTCAAAGGTGTGAAAAACAAGAGAAACAAATAAAGTAAATGAGTTTGCAACGCTCGCAGTGGCGTTACAAAGAAAACTGCTACGTAAGAAATAAGATCGCCTCTTTAAACGATACTTTTGTGTCGTTTTGTTTACGATCGCTCTCGCGATCGTTCCGGATCGTCCAATGTTCTTCGTGTTCTTCCTCTACACCAAACAGAAACAAATTCCAAGAACTCCTCCCGTTGATCTCTCGTAGTGTTCTAAGCTTCCCCAAAGTATCCGTAACCCTTCCTTGACCTCTCAAAGATCATATATATAGCCAATGCCTCCCAAAACTCGATCAAATCCCTTGTTTATCTCCCTTTTTCTTCAAGAAAGTTATGGGATTTCTTTCCCCGCCGAGCCTGTCTACACGTCTATGTACATTCAAACCTTCCAAAATCGATAGACAAGAATCCTAGAGGAATATATCTCCTTTCTTAAGCACGTAACTCCCAAAAATATAACCAAGAAACTTCCGAGAATAACCATTGCCGTGTTTTGCTTCTACACGATTATTAAGCCCAATTTCTTCGATTCAAACACACATACCAACCCTGTTTTACTCTAACAAGTCCATCCCAACAAGTTCCGGCGATTGAATCTCTCCAAAAAGCCTCTAAAATTCCAACCCTAAAATTTTCCGTGAAAACCAAATTTTCCCGCCATTTTTGATTTCAAACGTGGAAGATGATGGCCACCCCTATCCGTGAGTGGGGGGTACGAATAGCAGCTGTCTTGGGGTGTCCCGAGGGTTCCCCTTAGTAATTTGGGTACACCTTATCCATAGTGAGAGTCCGAATAGCAAGTGTCCTCCGGGCGCAACTTTTCGAGCTGATTTTACAAAAAATGTTTATTGGCCAAAAATACCTACACACACATAAAACACCATAATAAGTACAAAAATGAGCACTATCAATATAAAGAATTGAGACAAATTAGACACAAAAATGTGTCTATCAAACATGTATTTTCATCAATGATTAGAATTGGTATTTTAATCTCTCATCTACTAATAGTCCTAGGATACCTTGATCGCAAGTATATCCCGCTAATTCCCTGTTTTCATCACAACCACATTAAAAGATGCATATGTGAATTCTTCCTAGAAAGCAACCTAAAGTGTAAAAGCACAATTAGATTTAACTCCCTAAAAGCAATAAGTTCTATGGAATAAGACTAATCAATGCAAACGAATGTGTAAAAGCACTAATAGTGTTAACAAAAGTTATGATTCACTTGTGACTAGTAGGATATATCACTACAAGCACTACCCACAATTATGCTACTTAGAATCAGAGATAAACAACTTTTTCGTATTGAAAACCCTAATATAGCTCTAGAGATGAATGTAAATCGGATTGATTCCGGACTCAACCAAACAAACTATCAAATCATATAACATTATTAATTGTGAATCACAAACAATAAAATATTGAGACAAAACTAATTCATTGAATCATATAACATATTGAGAAATCAACTTTATCCCATAACCAATACTATTTGTTTAGCTACTCATAGTTAAGGAGTTCATCATAAAAATATTAATTGAAAAGAAGAAGATGAACAAAAGCAAACCCTGAAGCGTAAAAACAAAACCGGGCTCTCCAAAGTTCCAAGAAAATATGTGTTTATCCAAGTTGTAGAAGTATTTCCTTTAAATAGGTCTCTTGTTTCCAAAATTAGGTCTAATCTTCAAAGGTCCAAAAGATAGAAGTCCACCAAGCCCATGTGTGAGAAAAACCCATGTAAAAACTCGCCCAAAAAACTATCGATGGAAAATCGGTATTGTGGTCGGAATTTGGCCTAATCCCAGACGAAAAATATCTCGGGTGACCTACAGCAAAGACCACTGGTCACCGATCCAACGAGTTAACTCTGGCCAACGATCCAACTCGACGGTCAACTCGGTCAAGCACCGAGTGAGTATGAGTCGCCACCGACTCATCGATTGAGTGAGTTGGTATTGGCCAAGGCCATTGCACTGGCATGATTTGTGATGCACCATCCTTGTGCTTCACAACTGCCTATCCAGCCATGATGGCTGCTCATACTGCACCACTCACAAAACCATCATTAAATCCATTCTTTCAGTCCCAGCTATGGCATTACACTGAGACTCAACACCATGAGCCCATAAACATCATTACTTCCACCTGCAACTTCTCCGCTTCTTTCTTGTAATGCAGTCTTCTCGACTCATCCCATAACTCCACTGTGATTCAATAACACTAGCACTCGATCGCCTTTTGCACCGCCTACAAAACGACTTCCTGCCTTAGTCTCACAACTCCGCATCTTCTTCATCCGCAACTACAGATGCAACTTCACTAGGCCCGCACTCGCGATTCCACCAACACGTAACTTAACCCATTCCCGTAACCTCAATGCCACCGTAGACCCTCATACTCCATTTCATATCCTCTATCTAAACCGCAACCGCAATACCGTATTCAACCCATAGCAGAAAACCCATTCTTATAATTGAATTCAAACACTACGCACCCATGACAAGTTCACCGGCAAAACTCCACAAACACATCCACTTCCCGCAGCCTTCATAACAAGATCATAATCACTTCTTTTCTTATCTCTGTTAAGCCATTCTACGAGCATCGCCTACCACCGCTATGCTTCTCAATCCTCCATCTCAGCCTTCTTCTTTGCTGAGTGCACCAGAGCTGCACCATTTGGCATTCAACCCAAGGCTCAACTCCTTTGCTGCAACAGACCCAATCACAGCCTACCAATTGCTCAAGACTACCTCCAACAAAGATCGACCCACACAGCCCATAATTTATTTGCGTCTCAAAGAACAACAACTACAACTCCACTAAACACCACCAATGCCTTGCTCGCATCCGATTCAAGCCATTTCCCGCCTTCATCTCAAGCCGCACCGCAACACAACTAAGCCGCCAACCATTCACTTGACTCACCGCAGCCTTTGAGATTGCTTTTGCAAGATACAAGATCACTCCCATATGAACTGCAACCTACATACATCTGTAGTTCTGACATTCATTTAGCTGTTGCAATCACCAATAGAACCAGCACTCCTCCAATCTCAGTACCATAACCCATAACTCAGTAATTCACAAAGACCACCACAAACCATTAGCAGCTCCACATGCCTGTCATTTATCACCACCAACTGCAACTCGACACCAGCTACGACCCTGCTCAATTGCAACTACCAGCACCAATTCATCTCATCATTGCAACTCAGAGTGACTCATCACTTTATATCCTGCAATTGCTCATTCTCTACTGCTAACATCCAACAACTCAGAACCCATTATCTAGACCTACTGTCACCTCCATCACAAAACTGCAACTCAACACAGCTCTGCAACCACAGCTCTAAGTTCACATAACCCAGCCAGTGAACCCATGGCTAACACCAACTCCACGGCTAATCGGCAAGATCAACACATCCGCATCTTCACCAACAGTGCATCACATACCAACCATGGTTGTAGTAACATCATCTCCTTCATCCCATTCTTGTTGAAGCTCATTCTCACCATTTGCACCCGAACCGCAACTCCAAACCTAGAATTCATATAAGCTTAGCTTCAATTTCCCATCTCAACCACCAACCCATTATTCACTTTTATACACTAGTTCACTTATTCAAATGCCAAAGCATCACAAACTTCAATCTAGACCCTCGGCATAAACATACTGAGAGACCCATCGATTAGGATTCGAATCTTCATCTTCCTTACCCGAGACCGCAATTGCTCCACCATTTATTCAACCTCAAACACATTGTAATTTCTTGCGGTGCTTCTCACTTTCTCATATACCGCCAATTCTTCAAACCCTAACTTCAGATTCATCTCACCTGGCTCCTCTCAACCTTCTCCTTTTCATCACAGATCCCCTTTTTCTTCCCTGGATTTATTATCACCACTGATAGGTGTAGGATACACCGTATTTAATATCTAGTATTTATGCTTTCTTTGCGAGTTTTCTTGTAAATTATGTATCTTATGTGTGATTTTGAGTTTATTAGGTGCAATGGAGTCATTTGGAGCAAAAAGACCAATTGGAATTCGTTCAAATACAAGAATATAGCTCAGAAATCACAAATTAACATGATAGTTGTTACCATATCTCGGAATATCACCATATCGCATTCTATTTTTTTATTTTTCCATATTTATCTATTGTTCTCTAAGTGCTTTGGTGGGTCACTAAAAATCGACGTGTTATTATTTGCTAGGATGAAATAGTGTGATTGAGTTACTAGAAAAGAAAAAAAAAAAAAAAAAGACCGACCAATTAGACCAAAACTAATAAAAAGACACTTGGGAATAGAAGATGTGTGAAACGTAGTCCCCGTCTCCGTCGCCTAAACAAGCGTGGAATGCGGGATCCAAGGCAACTATCATGTACTGCCGACAAGAAGCATGCGCTTGGATCCAAAAGATCTAATCATGCCGTCTAAAAAAAAAAAAAGAAATTGGATCCAGTTTGATCCAATCATATAAAAAAAAGAGAAGAAATTATTATTTTGTTGAATAAAGTCACTCTTGGTTCCCGTGTATATGCCAATTGATTTGATGTAGCATTCAAGACCAACAGCTCAATCCAATAGATTAGGTTCATCTTAGCAAGTGACCTTCTACGATGATATGGGAAACATCGAACACTTGTGAACATTCGCCAACATCTACATCTATATCCATCTTCTTAATCTTTTCATTTGATTGTGGTTTGTTAGTTTCCGAGTATTGTGGCTTGTTCGACTATCTAATTAGAGTTTATTTACTAATATATGAATTGAATTTGCAAGGTACCTCCTCCCGTAGTCATTTTGGATTCGTTCATTGATTTGTCACAAATAGACGGAGTTTGAAATATAGGTTTTGTAGGTATATCTCTAGTAAACCTTCACGAGACTATAACTCGTCCACTAGGGACACCTAGGGGTTTAAAGGCTTGTTATTTATGTTAAAAGTGACCGTAGCCTCGACGACACGGAGTTGTTGTATTTTATTATTTTGTTTGATTTGCTCGAGGACTAGCAAAGTCTAAGTGTGGGGGAATTTGATAGGTGTAGGATACACCGTATTTAATATCTAGTATTTATGCTTTCTTTGCGAGTTTTCTTGTAAATTATGTATCTTATGTGTGCTTTTGAGTTTATTAGGTGCAATGGAGTCATTTGGAGCAAAAAGACCAATTGGAATTCGTTAAGGGGTAGTCATTCTGTTAAGGGGTAGCTCTCTTTTGGAGGAGTGCTAATGACAGACCAGCTGAGGATAAGGGGTTAGAAATTTGGTTAACCCTTATCAGAAATGCCCGAGTACCAGTATCATGCCCCTTATCTATCCAACCCAAAACCAGAGAAGAGAAATTTCTTTCTCGATTATTTTCTCATTTCTTTCCACCTGAATTAAAGATGAGAGGAAATGGCTGCGGCTAAGTGATGATGGAGGAAATTAGAGAGATGGAAAAGATTAAGGGGTTTTACTCTATGAAGCACGGACACCTAAAAAACCGGTGACGTATCCGTGTCGGACGCCGTATCAGTGTCGGACACTTGGGGATACGTATGAGACACCCCATTTAAAGTGTCCCTTTTTATTAATTACGAAAAGGGTAGGGGATACTTTTGGGATACTTCTCGGATACTCTAGAGGGGACACTTCTTATAGTATAAGATATATATATATATATATATAATATATTGCCAAATATTTATATACAGAATATGTTAAATATTTTTAGATATGTAATATATTCGTATTTATCAAAATTATTCTATAGAAGCAAGTATATAAATGTCTAACCCTAACATTCTTATTCAATATTGATGAGTGATGGGTTATCTTTTTTTTATCTATTTGTTTTTTTGATATTCCAGATAGTATTTTAGAATTTTCTTACTTTATGCGATTCTTTTCACTATTAATAAATTAAATATTTATTTTTTAATTAATACACGTATCCCAACGTATCCCGTATCCCCATTTTTTGAAAATTGACGAATCCCCGTATCAGTATCTCCGTATCCGTATCCCCGTATCAGTATCCGTGCTTCATAGGTTTTACTTGACAAGAGAAGCAACGTCCCGCTTATGAATCAATTCGAAGATGAAATGGAAGTATGGTTGAAACATCGGAGAAATTGGAAGTTAGGGTTTGGTTTTTCATTGTTCATAGATAGATCCGAGATGAGTTGGGAAGAAGGTGGAGATCGAGAAGGTGACGTTACTGATCGAGAAACTAGGGTTTCATGAGTATAATGGGTAATCTCAGATTTGAGATTGGACGAGTAATGAGAGTCTGATGAAGGCTTGGGAGAATGGGTTTGTGTGTATGCTACAGAGAGAAGGAGCTTGAATCTGTGTTTGAAGCAAGATTAAGAAGAAGAAATTGGGTCTTCTTGAGCAATTGATGGTGATGGTAATTGGTAGAGCTGTTGGAGCTGCTCAAATGGAGAAGTGATGGTATTCAATTGAGCTCAAGATGAGGAGTTAGCTGGTGGTTCATGTAATTGATACTGAAGGTGAAGGCAAGACTGAACTGCAGAATGGGTTGTTGAAGCTTATGGTGCTGGATTAGAAAGAAGCTCTGGAGCTCAGGTCTACAAAGGAAATGGTTCGAATTGAGCTGCTATGGGGTGTACTGCAACAGGCTACAGGTTATTAGTGGTCTGCAAATGGAGTTGTAGTGATTGCAGGGTCTGGTGCAGTCGAAAGCGTCCGAGAAGAATTGGTGTAGCTGACTTGTTGCAGTTGAGCTGTACACAGGATTCTATAGGAGCTGCGGTCAAGTCACGGTGTTGGCTGGTACGGTGCAGCATTGGTTGAAAAGCTCAAACTGAGTTAGTTCGCAGTGGCAGAATTGGGCAAGGCGTGAATCTGAGAAGGCGACGCTAAGGGTTGCAGGTTTGGCACTTGATGTTGAATTGGAGCTGTGCTGTTGAGGAACTTAAATAGTTGTGGATGGCTGGTGCTTTTGCCTTGATGAAGCTGGTGGTGGTTGATTTAGAAATTGGCAGTGGTAATTGTTTGCTTCTGAAGTTCAAATCGTGCACTGAGGTGTTGGTATGAACTCGACAGGAGTGGCTGGTTGCAGCTGGGATTAATGGAAGAGCTCGAGTTGGGAAGAGTTTTGGTGGTGGAGTTGCGCAGAACAAACCGGGAGCAAAGGGGCTTGGAATGGTGTGCAATCAAGAAAAGAATGGTGTTGATCAAAAGTGCCTTGATGTTGTTGCTTTGCAGGGTGAATGAATTATGGTGCCATGGGTTGCCTTGCAGGATTTACGATTTAAAGATTGGTGGTGCTTGTAATTTAGTACAAGACCGACACATGGAACAAGGAAAGTAGAAGAGAAGGATGACGCAATGCTTGTGTGAATTATGGCCTGAGTTTGGTGTAATGAGCAGCAAAGTGATTGCTGGTATGAGGATGGTTCAGTGTTGGCTTGGCAGTGATTGAGGTTGCTGTGTATTAACTAAGGGAAGGAAAATGGTTGCCTGAGATGAGTTGGTTTGGAGGTTGCGGTGGTGAAGTATCTGGAGCTGAATGGGTGCGATCTTTGTGTTGCAGTGCAAAGCTAGAGTGTTGGTGGCTATTGTCAAGGATTTCCGAGCTAGGAATTGAGATCGGATTTATGGGTCATTCCGTGCCAAGAATTAAATGAGCAAGGATAGAGCCGAGTAAAGTTAGCTGGGAGTGCAAAGGTGTGAAGAATTGTGCTGCGTCAAGGGAGAGTGGACAGAATGGCTAGGAAATTACAGTGGAAGTGGTTGATTGGTCGTGCTGTGATGGCTCGAGCAATGACTAGTTTTTGTGTGATTAGCTTGTGTTGGGGAAGTATAGAAGTTACAACGCAGGGGAAGAGGCTAACATGGCAAGATATGCACAATGATTGTGCTACACTGTTCGGCCTCGTGCAAGAACTCGTGGGCTCGGCGCAGTCGCCTGATTAGATCCCAAAGACATCCGACTCGGACTCCGACTCCATCTCGACCCAAGATCGACTCTGATTGACCGAGCCCTCGACGCTTTGACCCGAGCCGAACCGGCCGTTCGACCGTTGACCGGTGGCCGGTTTGACTTTGCCGGCCACTCCGAGCTAGTTTTAGGCGATTTTCATTCCGGATTCGCCATAATCCCGATTTCCCGGCGAGCGCTTTTGGGACATAATTTCTACACGGGTTTCTCTCCATGGTGGGCCGGGTGAATTTCCAACTAATGGACTTTGAAGACAAAACCTAGTTTTGGAAGGAGAAAAAGACTACAAAAGGGAAGACTTCTACAATTTTTGGGGACCACGTTTTATTATTATCTCTTCTACTTTATTCTAGGGTTTAGAACCATGATGAAATTTCTCTTTCTTCTTGTGATGAACTCCTTGAATATGAGTACCTAAGTTTATTATTGGTTATGGAATAGTTGGATTTCACAAAGCATGATTCTTTGATTCAATATATTAGTTTTGTCTCATATTTATCGTTTGCAATTCTCTGAAAATATTGTTTTATGATTGATTGATTGTTTTGTCAAGTTGCAAATTGGTAGAACTTCTAATCACATCTATTGCTAGTTTAGGGTTTATTATACGCAAAAGTGATATTCCTTGGATACAAGTAGCATAATATGATTATAGTTTGTAGTGATATATTCTTATGATCATATGTGAATCGTAACCTTTGTTAAATTGAATTAGTGCGCTTTCCACGTTCAATTGCTTTGATTGGCCTCGATTTCATAGAACTTAACGATCTAGGGAATTAAACTTGATTAGTGCTTTTACACGTTAGGTTGTTCCTTTAGGTAGAATTCATATTCGCATCTTTTAATGTGTTTGTTGATGACATGAGGAGATTTGCGGGATATTCTTGCGATCAAGGTATTCTAGGGTCTTTGATAAAAGTTGAGATTAAAATATCAATTCTAGTTATTGTGGTGAAACTAGGGCTGTCAATGGGTACCCGTTACCCGCTACCCGGAACCGGACCCGCCTAATTGGGTCCGGTTCTGGGTCCTAAAGTTGGACCCATTAGCCACTTAAGACCCGGCGGGTAATTACCCGAATAGACCCGTTTATAATCGGTCCAACCGGTCCTACCCGACGGCACCAGCGGGTAATGGGTACCCGTTATTTAACCTTTTGATCATTTTTTTAGCAAAATTATAGGTATTTTGCTAGTTTTGGCTTTGATTTTTTTGATTTTTGATTTTTTTCTTACATTTAATCTTTATTTAGTACATTAATAAAGAAATAATAATAAATTTTTATAAAAATAATTTATATTCAAGTTAAAAAGAGAAAGAAATTAAGATTTTAATAGTTTTTTTAATACCCAACGGTACCCGGACCCGACGGGTATTTGGGACTTTAAACGGTCCGGTTCTGGGCCAACACATTATGGAACCGGACCCGGAACCGTGAGGACCCGGAACCGATGTTGATATGTCGGGTCCGGTTTCGGGCCATGTACTACACGGAGGACCAGGACTCCGTTGGATGACTCTAGGTGAAACCATGTTTGTGAATGAAAACGAAATCCATGACCAATATCTTCTTATCCTTGATTTGCGTGTTTACTTTTATTTGTTTTGCTTTTATTTATTTCCGTTTAAATCGTAAAATCCTCGGTATTTTATATAGGAAACCATAACAATTTGACAACCTAGACCTCTCTGTGGGATCGATCCTTTCTTGCCCTTGCTATATTTATATTTTGAGTAGTAAGAAAGTGTAAATTTATTTTTGACGCTTACGACAGCGATCAACCACCAACTATCGAATTTCAACCACAGATGTAGATTTTCCTCATCTCTGTGACATCAAGATCATTTCCATCTCAAACCCTAACTTAATTTCATGGGTTTCATCATCTTCTCGAGTTAGCCGCATCGTCTTCATCTCCTCGATTCAAACCCGTCTCTGAATATCAATAGCAAACTCCTCTCGATTTCTCTCTGAGTAATGGTGCCACCTCTTTTTGTTTCAGGCGAGTAAGAGCAAGCAATGATGAGAGGAATTATTGCTCTCTGATTTTTAGGGTGGGTGTAAGAAACCAAAACTGCTATTGACATCCCACTTTAGTGGTTAAGGGGTAACCAACTCACACATGAGTTTGTTGTTCGACCGTCGATTATGGGAAAGCGACGGTTCATTCTCCACCTCTTCCTTGCGCAACCTAGTCTGCTCCAAATATGACTCTCCTGTGAATCAACCTTTCTGGCCTTTACGCTCCAAATGTACATTTTCTCCTTCTTTTGCTCCCAAGGACTCCATTGCACCTGATAAACTCAAAACTAAACATAAGAGATGCAATACACAAGAATAATAGCAAAGAAAGCATAAATACTAGATATAAAATTAGGTGTTTTAGACACCTATCATGTTACCGTCATTGATGAAGATGATTTGGTTACCCCTTTTTCTTCGAGTTCGATCCTACCAGCCGCTGCAGATCTTGAGAACGCCGACTTAGGAATTTCTTGCCATGAGTATCCCTATGCAGGCTTGTCGTTCGAAACCCGCATGAGGTGTCTTTCCTCTAACTACCGAAACTTTGGTGGATTTCTGGTGCGGAAAGAATTCGTAACTCTTTATACAAAGATATGGAGGGCGTACGGACATATTGCCACCACGAACGTGGTGCAATATTGTTCGTCCGCTTTAGTTTCTATAGTGAATTGTCTCCTGCCGATGATTGTTGAAATGGAGAGTATGTCTATCCGTGCCGTCGTGGAAGCAACTATTCACAAGTGGGAGAACATGGTGTCTACTTGTGAATCTTTGAAGTTCAATGTTAGTTGGTTGCGGCATCGTCTTGAAATTGTGAAGGTTGACAGAGCCGGTATTCTTGCTGACGTGGTCCCTGCTAATTTAAAGCTATTCGAAAGAGAAGAAAGCTCTTTCCATGGAGTCTCAGAAGGTGGAAGAGTCAATCCTAAACTTGAAGAGCAGGACTGAGAGGTATCAAAGCCGGTTAAAGATGATGCTTTCCAGGGATTACAATCTTTTGGACGGGCTTTTCTGAGTTGTGTGGTTGTGCGATGTTTGGTTTCTTTCTGGGTTTTAAGCATGCTCTTGCTCTTTCTCTTCTTCTCTTATTTTTTTTATTATTATATATATATATATATATATATATATATATATATATATATATTTTAAAAGAACAAGAGAGTTTTATTGATTTGCTTCAATCAAACAAAAAGAAAAGACTCGATATTTGGGGTATGGAAGAAAGTGGAAAGATGCCTGGCTATCCGTTCTTGTGATACGGCGAGGCGAAGCGGTGGTCAGGCGTAGTATGCCTTAAGCCATTTCCCGTTGATGACTGCTTCCAGTTTTCCTTCGTCCTCTTTAATGACTTTGTAGTGCCCACTGTTGTACTCTTTCGTGACTATATAAGGACCTCCCCACTTTGCGGAGAATTTCGGTGCAGATGCGTCTTGCTGGATGTGTTTAGCGGAGTCTTGATACAAAATCTCCTACTTGAAAAATCCGAGTTTTCACGGTTTTGTTGTACGCTCTGGAAATCCTATTTCTTTATGCTTGTGCGTGCTCTTCCGCCTTAGCCCTTCTGGAGTCTACAGTGTCCAATTCCGCGACTCTGGCACTCAAAGCTTCAGCTTCATTCCATCGCACTCCGCTTGCTTCGGTAATCCTAGCCGATGGGATTTTAACTTCCGCCGGGAGGATAGCGTCTGCGCCATAAACAAGAGAATAGGGAGAGACCCCAATGGAACTTCTTGGTGACGTTCGGTACGCCTAGAGTGCCATTGGCAGTTGCTCATGCCATGCCCGAGGATTATCATGCACTGTCCGACTGAGTATTCGGATCAGAGTTTTGTTGGTGCTTTCAGCCCGCCCGTTCCCTTGGGGGTAGTATACAGTGGATAAGACTTGCTTAATCCCGTATTCCTCGAGTAACTCTCGTACTTGCTTGTTCGCGAAAGGGGTGCCATTGTCGGTGATGATGTGTTTAGGCATGCCAAAACGGCAGACAATGTATTCCTTAATGAATGCCGCGATCGTGGCTACGTTCGTCCCTCGTAAGGCTATGGTTTCGACCTATTTGGTGAAGTATTCGGTTCTTTGTTATTATGTACTCGTGATGTTTTGAGGATGGTGGATTGATCTTTCCAATGATGTCGAGTCCCCAGCTATGAAAGGGCCATGACCGCTTATTGAGTACGGGGAGTTGGGGTACATGGATAAGGTTTCCGTGGATCCGACATTTCTTGCACCTCGGGACGAAAGCATTTGCGTCATCCTCCATGGTTGGCCGGCAGTACTTCTCATGTATCCGGAGAAATAATTTCCGCTTTCCTTGATGTTCACCTTCGTGCATCTCTTTCAAAGATGATTGGGATCTTTGCTTCGTTCAAACATCGTGAGAAGACTTCCTTCAAAGCTTTTACGATATAGGATTCCTTCGTGAAATACGAACCTCTCGGACCTCTCGTTTTATTTTGGCTACATCCTTCTTATTGGCGGGGAGTATGCCATCACGAAGGTAATTGACGTATGGTTCTGCCGGTCCCAGCCGCGACCAATGTTGAAAATTTCTAATTGATGCGGCGGCGCTTGTGATTGGAACAAGTCTTTTAAAGTAACCGAGCTTGGACCTCCATTTCCCGCCGAAGTAGCCAAGGCGTTGCAAATGACGATAGAGGGTTACCACCAATGTTTGTCCGCAGATCTCATCATGAATACGGTTGAGTTGTTGTTGTGCTTCTACCTCTCCGAGGCATCTTGACAAGGAGCCATCTGGATTTCGATGATACAGCACCCCTCGGAGCATGAAGAAATCACGCAAGGTTTTGAGACTGACCTTTCCTTGAAAGAATGAGGTTGTTAAGTTCTTGGATAATCGGTGTTCTCCGGTCATCAACTTCATATTTTCCGGGTTGTGAGATCCATGTTGAAGCCACAGTTCGTCTCTTTACTGTCAGGGTTTCTTCAAGACCTTCAAATCGCAGTTTCGATGCTAACGTTGCTAGGCAGTTAGCGTGTTGGTTGCTGCCGCGCCCAATATGGGTTATTGTTACGTCGGCGAAGTAGTTCAGCAGTCTTTGCGCCTCGGCTCTATATGGGGCTAAAGTTACTTCTTTCAGTACGTATACTCCGTTTACCTGGTTGACTAGTAGTTTAGAATCCCCCCTTATTTCCAGACGTGTGGCTCCGACTCGTTTAGCCAAGGATAACCCGATGAGAAAAGCTTCGTACTCTGCTAAATTGTTGGGGCAGGGGAAGTCTAGCTTGAAGGAGTGTGAGAAAACTTCACAAGTCGGGGATACTAGAACTACACCGGCTCCTCCCGTACTGTTTTTAGGGGTAGCAGAGCCGTCGAAGAACAATATCCATGTTTCTTCTTGGATGAAAGAGATTTCCGGAAAGTCCCCAGGGAGGTCCTCACGTAGCGTTACGGTATTTTCTTCTGGAAATGCCGCCAGCAAATCTGCAACTGCCTGTCCTTTGAGAGCTCTCGGGGAAGCACATGTTATGTCGAATTCTGACATCTAGAGGAGCCATTTGGCCGGTCTTCCTATCGGGGCGGTTTGAGAGGAGGAACTTCACGGGATCAGATTTGGATATCAGCACCACTTTATTGGACGGTAGGTAGTGCCCGAATTTACGGATGGAGTGGATTAAAGCTAGGCACGCCTTTTCTCGCTTTGGGATACCTAAGTTCGGCATCTCTTAAAGTCCGAATGAAGTAGTATATGGGGTGTTCAACCCCTTCGTCATCTTCTTGGGCGAGGAGAGCTCCGACAACAGTGTCGTTGAAAGCGGTGTAGAGGTGTAACGGTCTTCCTTGCATGGGTGATTTCATGACGGCTGGGAAGATAACCTTCGCTGAATTTTCTAACGCTTCTTGTTGTAGTGTGGTCCAGACAAAGCTCGCTCCTTTCTTCAGTAAGGGGTAAAAAAAAGCGACAAGTTGAGCCAATCCGGGTATGAAGCGGCGAATGTAATTTATTTTACCCATGAAACTCTGGAGTTCTTTCATGTTTTGCGGCGGTGGCATTGTGAGTATGGCTTGTGTTTTGATTGGGTCAACCTTGATCCCTTCAGCGGTTACCTGGAAGCCTAGGAATTTGCCCGAGGAGACACCGAAGGCACACTTCAATAGATTCATCTTCAGTTTGTATTCATGACATCTTTCGAACACCTGCCGCAGGATTCCTGTGTGGTCCGCCCGAGTTTTTGACTTGACCACTATGTCATCTACATAATCTTCAATTTGCTTGTGCATCATATCGTGAAAAATGGTGGTCATGGCGCGTTGGTATGTGGCGCCAGCGTTTTTCAAACCGAAGGGCATCACAATGTAGTAAAAGTTTCCAAGAGGAGTTCGAAAAGCCGTCTTACTTGCATCGTGTTCGTACATCTTTATTTGGTTGTAGCCGCTGTATCCATCCATGAAAGAAAACATGTCATGTCCGCTGGTGGCATCTACTAGCATGTCAATGTTGGGGAGCGGAAAGTCATCTTTAGGGCAACATTTGTTCAGATCTCTAAAATCGACACAACATCTGATCTGGCCATTCTTCTTTTTTACCAGAACTACGTTTGCCAACCAGGTGGGGTGATCGGTTTGATGAAACCAGCCGCTAGTAACTTTTGAATCTCCGCCTTCATCTATTCTTATACATCATGCCGGAATTTCCTTGGGGTCTGCTTGACCGGCTTGGATCCAGATATCACGTGCAAACGGTGAGTGACCAGCTTCTCGTCTAAGCCGGGCATTTCCTCGTATGTCCACGCGAACACATCTTGATATTCCTTGAGGAGGTCTACCAACTTTATGCGTTCGTCTGCGCGCAGAGTCGAGCTTATAGAGATGGGTCGTGGAGATTCTTCATTCCCGACATTAACAACCTCAAGCTCGTCCATGGTCGAGTTGGTGCCGTCTTGTAGTTGTCGTGGTGCATCAGGTACCTCCTCCTGCGGCTCGTCATCACGTTTGCGTTCTATTTATCGGAGAGACTGTGTGGTAGCCTCCCATGTTAATTGCTAACAACGGCGCCGATATACGGTTTTCCCTTTTTCGTCGTGGCCCGTAATAAAAGCCCGTCCTCGCTTGGTTTGAGCCGAACCCTGGTTCTTCGGATGAAGGCGGGTGTGTCTCTCTTTCGAAGGTGTGATGTGAAACCGGGTTTCTCCATGGGGTTGTGCAAGACCATCTATTTCTTCAATGGACGTCCATTTCGGCAGTGGAGTGTGGTGAGCCTTGTTGGTTGTGACCTGCAGCCCCTGTCTTGGCTCAAAAATCTCCATGCCACAGATCGACGCATAGGGAGATAATGACGCAGTGATGCGAATGACCTCTCCGTTTAACATGGTTTTCAAGCACTGGTGATATGTTGAAGGAATAATTCTGTTGTCGTGGAGCCATGGCCTTCCCAATATCATATGGTAATCTGGCTCCTTTTCAATTACCTCGAACCTTACTTTTGATTGGACAAGTCCCACCGATAGATCCAAATTGACGTACCCATATGTACTAGTTTGGTTGCCTTTGAAATCAGTCATTGTAGTGGATTGTCGTATAACCTCGTTTGGTCGTACTTTGGCCGTCCTGAGCATCCTAAGGGTGACAACGTTGGAGGACGCTCCTGTGTCGATGAGAGCCCTTTTGAATTCCACGTCTTTGACTCAGGCTGTGACGTGTAGGGCACGGTTATGGCCTTCCTCTGCCATCATGTCATCGTCGTTAAACGTGATATTGTTGATGGACAAATCAGGCGCTCTCGCCGTTTCCGAGCGCGAAGGAACCAAGGGAACGCTTAGCATTATTCGATTGATGGCGGTGAACGTCTCCACCCGCTGATCCTTTGAAAGATGTAATAATTCACATAAGTTTTCTACCAATAAGGATGCTTCCTGGCTTACGGGTCTCTGATTAGTAGTGAAGCTGTTGGCTTGTGAGTGATCGTTTGGAACGTCAGTCCCCAGTTCTGGAGTTTCCGAGGTGGGCGAACCGTTCAACTCTGCCGTCAGGTTAATGAGGAAATCCAGTATGACGTTAATTGCATCTTTCATCAGACCCATGTTTTTGGTATGGATTTCCTGAACCCACACTAGGTCAGTCAGCCTTGGAATTCCTTCGTTGGTCGCGTTGTCGGGCGTTGTGTTGGGAAAAGAAATATTGCCGTTCGCGTGAGTAGCGCTTGAGGACACGGATTTAGTCCTAAAACCGACCATCCTTCCGAGTTAGAGAAACGTATTCAGAAACTGATATTAAGACCGATAGATCAATCTCCCACTGTGGTCGCCAATTGTTTGTAGGTGAAAATGGTTTCTACTGATTTCAAAAATTTTGGGTGTACGGGTGAGAAACAATTTAAACCTAAACAATGTACTGCAAGGGAGTACTTTAGATTCGAGAGATTAATCTGTACAAGTCCGGCCAAAACCAAGAAATGGCCGTTCCATACTTGCTTCGGTCACAAAGTGAAGGAGAATGGGTTGGTTTTGGGGAGGGAAGCAAGGAAAGTGATGAGACCAGAATAGTTGATTCTGGAAGAGTAGTTGTGTTACTACGAATTGTATCAGAAAAGTGGGAAGGCTAATAAATGGTAAGCTAGCAAGTATTTTCTGAGTGTTGTGTATTCCCCCCGAATGAACTTGTTGTTCTGTGTAAATAGGTAAGACCTATTTATACAAGTCGAAGTGAAACGTACTCTGGTCTCATTAAGGAATGAAAAATGGGTAAGTAAATGGGAGGAGGTGGTAACCGTATGCATGGAATTTGATGTTCCATAAAATTGTTAACGTATGGAATTGATGTTCCATAAAAACATTAACGTATGGAATTGATGTCCCATGAACGTTTCACTTTTAACTCCCTGTATTTACTAACCGCTTCACCCTTATGACACTTCCTTATGACGGGCATAGTGTACGCCGCACGTTGTAAACCGCCAAACCAATACCCAAAGAGGATCCCCAGGTTTGTGATATGTGTTTATGTCTCGAATGTTTTTGTGGAAAACATGTTGCATAGGGTTGTTGCCTGGCAAGTCAAGATCGGGAGACTTGGTAGCTTGGTGACCTTCGACGGTCGAGATTTTGTATCTTAAGAGGAAAGGTAGATTTGATCTTTGCACGCTTTCGTTCGTTGGTGGCTGCATAGGGAAGGACAAAGCATGGTGGCGCGGCTAGGTTAGCATGCCATTGGCATGGCATGGTGGCGCGGCTAGGTTGGCATGCTATTGGCGTGGCATGGAGGCGCGGCTAGGTTGGCATGCCTTTGGCATGGCGTGGCCAAACTTAGGTTTTCGGGCTAAAGGTTACCATGCGTCGTCCCTGGTAACCTTGGAGGGCTAGGATTTGCTCACGGGATTGAAGGGGGGACCGTCGATTTTCGCACGCCTTCGTTTTGGTAGCCGCGTAGGAAGGCCATCATGGTGGCGCGGCTAGGTGCGTTTGGCATGTGGGGCCAAGGGTTTGGTAAGCCGTTGGCACATGGTGCGGCTAGCATGGCTAGGGACGAGGCAAGGTGTGGCTTGGCTTGGCATGTGGGGCCAAGGGTTTGGCAAGCCGTTGGCACATAGTGCGGCTAGCATGGCTAGGTGCGGTTTGGCTTGGCATGTGGGGCCAAGGGTTTGTCAATCCGTTGGCACATGGTGCGGCTAGCATGGCTAGGTGCCAAAGCAAGGTGTGGCTTGGCTTGGCGTGTGGGGCCAAGGGTTTGGCAAGCCGTTGGCACATGGTGCGGCTAGCATGTATAGGTGCGGTTTGGCTTGGCATGTGGGGCCAAGGGTTTGGAAAGCCGTTGGCACATGGTGCGTCTAGCATGGCTAGGTGCCAAGGAAAGGTGTGGCTTGGCTTGGCATGTGGGGCCAAGGGTTTGGCAAGATGTTGGCACATGGTGCGGCTAGCATGGCTAGGTGCGATTTGGCTTGGCATATGGGGCCAAGGGTTTTCCATGGGTGCATGGCGTGGCTAGCTTGGCTAGGTTTGGCTTGGCATGTGGGGCCAAGGGTTTGCCATGGGCGCATGGCGTGGCTAGCTTGGCTAGGTGCGGTTTGGCTTGGCATGTGGGGCCAAGGGTTTGCCATGGGCGCATGGCGTGACTAGCTTGGCTAGGTGCGGTTTGGCTTGGCATGTGGGGCCAAGGGTTTGGCAAGCCGTTGGCACATGGTGCGGCTAGCATGGCTAGGTACGAAAATTTGGATTGGCATGTGGGGCCAAGGGTTTGCCATGGGCGCATGGCGTGGCTAGCTTAGCTAGGTTCGTGACCAAGCTAGGGTTTTGGGCCAAAGGTCGTTTGGTAACCTTAGACGGCTAGGATTTGCTCTCGGGATTGAAGGGCGACCGTTGATTGTCGCACGCCTTCGTTTTTGGTAGCCGCGTAGGGAAGGCCAGCAAGGTGGCGCGACTAGGTTGGCATGAGGCCATGGCAAGGTGCATTTGGCATGGCGCGATAGGTGTGGCTGGCATGGTTTTTCATTGGCACAAGGGTGCGGCTAGCATGGTTGGCATGCCTTGGCGCGGTAGGCGTGGCTGGCATGGTTTGCCATTGGCACAGAGGTGCAACTAGCATGGTTGGCATGCCTGGGCACGGTAGGTGTGGCTGGCATGGTTTGCCATTGGCACAGGGGTGCATCTAGCATGGTTGGCATGCCTGGGCGCGGTAGGTGTGGCTGGCATGGTTTGCCATTGGCACAGAGGTGCAGCTAGCATGGTTGGCATGCCTGGGCGCGGTAGGTGTGGCTGGCATGGTTTTCCATTGGCACAGGGGTGTGGCTAGCATGGTTGGCATGCCTTGGCGCGGTAGGTGTGGCTGGCATGGTTTGCCATTGGCACATGCGGTGTGAGAATTAGGGTTTTGGCCTGTCGAAACCCTAATTAGCATTAAAAAGGTACCGGGTAATTTCTTGCAGACAAATTAAAGGGTTCAATAAATGTGCTTGGTTTGGACATTATTACTCAAGTTCTGTGACGTCACTGTCTGACTAGGGTTTTACGATTTTACCCCTAAGCTAAGAACAACCATCAACACTTAGTTAAAAAACAAATTAAGTAATGGAAAGTATTTGACGACAATAACGAAGATATGCACCTTCGTTGCTGACTTTGGACTTGTCACCCCGTTTGCTAACCATTGGCCAGAGGATTACCAAACGGTGGGGGCAAGCGGCGTTCCGGATATGTAATGCGTTATTGAAATATTTACATGCATTCCTTCCATTTGAAACGCTGCCTTTTAGATTGATTGGGTATCTCTTTCTCGCCGGGAAGCCTTGCCCATGGTCCTACAGTCATAGACGCTGATATGGGAGTCCCGAGAGATTGTATATGGCTACTTTCCCTAATAGAAATTTTGCAAAAATCTTGTTCGACTGATGAGTTGAGGTCTGCTATTCCTCGTCCAGAGATAGAAACATGTCAAGCGGGTACGCTGTCTTCTTCTTCTGGTGCTCTTCACGCAGATGCAGAACTACGTTGCTTTTAGGGATAGTATGGCTTGAGATATTTTGCATTCCACGGGTGTCTGAGGACTTCTCCTTTCAGGTTACGCAGGTAATATGATCCATTTCCTGCGATGTTGTGTATAACAAAAGGTCCTCCCCATGTTGGTGCTAACTTGCCCCACTTTTTTCTCTCTCTGGTATTGGGGTATAGTTCTCAGCACATACTGTCATTCTACAAAGTTTCTAAGTTTAACCTTCTTGTTGTATTCCCTTGCTAATATTCGTTGGTAATTCTCCATCCTCTGTAGCGCTGTCTCCCTCCTTTCTTCTATATCATCGAGCCTTTCAAAGATCATGTCCTCTATGAGGTTCTTCTCCCATGCTTCGGTCTTTGTGGTTGGAATGAGGATTTGTTAGGATGACTGCTCGGCCCGTACGTGAGGAGGAACGGTGATTCTCTGTAGCGGACCTTCGTGTCGTTCGGTATGCCCATAACACGTTGTGTAGTTGTTCACACCACCGTCCCTTATGTTCGTCCAATTTGCTTCTTGAGGATAAGAACGAGGGTCTTATTTGTTGCCTCGGCCTGGCCGTTACTTTGAGGATAGATGGGGGTCGATTTATTCTTCCTAATTTTGAAGGTATCAAAGAGCATGTCTATGTTCTTCCCCTGCAGTTGTTTGCCATTGTCAGAGACAATCTCTGCGGGGATCCCGAACCCGCAAATGATATTTTGGAAGATAAATATGAATACATCTGAATCGCGGATTCTAGCTAGGGCCCTGGCTTCTACCCATGTCTTTGAAGTAATCTGTGGCTACAATCAAGAACCGTCTTTTCCCCGATCCTTCGATCAGGGGTCCGACGATGTCTTTGCCCCATTTTGAGAAGGGCCAAGGACTATCCACCGAATTCAGCTTCGTTGCAGGAGCATGGATTCTTTTAGCAAACCGCTGGAATTCCTCACATCTCCTAGACATACTCGCAGCATCTCGTATCATTTGTGGCCAATAATACCCCTGTATTTTTGCTTTGTCCGCTAGTGATCTCATCCCACTATGGTTACCTGCGTCTCCATAGTGTATGTCTTTCAAAACCCGATGTCCTTCTTCTCTGGAAAGGCAACGTAGCAGCGGTCCGAGAAAAGACTTCTTATATAAAATTCCGTCCCTAAGGTCGTATCTCCCCGCCTTCGATTGCACCTTTCTAGCTTGCTTCAAGTTCGCAGGAAGTGTTCCTTCTTTAAGAAAAAGATGAACTTCGGTTCTCCAATCTTCTTCGTTTTTGAAGTCTTCGTCTTCGTTAGCTCTTGTCATAATATCATCTTCGTGAAAGTCATCAGCGATATCTTCCCCTACATCATCATTAGCGATATCCTCCCCTACATCGTCTTCACGATTTGCAGCGAAGGATTCCTGAGGAGTAATCGAGGGCTCATATACTCTTGTTATATTGATTGCCTTGACGCTTTCATCTTTCAACATGGATGATATGTAGGCTAGAGCATCAGCATTCCTGAGGTCTCTTCTGCATAAATGCCGAAACTTGATGCTAGGTATCTAGGATGCTAGGGTTTGGACCAAGTCCATGTACGCTGAAAGGGTCTCATCGTAGACATTGTATTCTAGTCCTATCTGTTGTATGACCAGTTGTGAATCACTTGTCAGACGTACATCGGTTATACCCATTTCTATTATCAAACGAAGAGCATGTACCACGGATTCGTATTCAACGATGTTGTTGGTATGCCCCTTGAATTCCAATCTTAGCGCATGCACGATCCTTTATCCAGTGGGTGTAGTTGCAGGAAATCCCACAATACACCCCTCACTAGAATTTACTTAACTAATCCATTTGAAGATGAATAACTATAAATTTTATTGATTATTTTCTTGAAATATTTACAAAGGAAGATAGAACAGAGCTAAAGAAATTACAATCACTCTAGATTTTCTCTCTCCTAATGACTTGCTTAACAATTCAAAAAGAACTCCCTTTACAACAGACTTACTCAACCCTTTATATAGGGTAGTACACAGTGGATGACAGCTAAGCTATCCTTTATTTTCGGGAATAACTCGCGAAGTGTAGCAAGTGTATAAGTGTTCATCCTCACGACACTCTTAACTTTCGCTAGATTTTCACATCTTCCTCGTGTTCTGGCTGTCGTCATTCATTGCGTCATTTATTTTACTTCCCTGCGACTCCCTCGCAATGTCGTCATTTATTAATCTCGCGAAGTATTGACGTCGCGATATTCTGATCCTACATCTTGCCTCTTCTCATGTCTTCTCTGCGAAGGAGAGTGTAGTTGAAGGAAATCCCACACTACACCCCTCACTAGATTTTACTCAACTAATCCATTTGAATATGAATTGTTATAGATTTTATTGATTATTCTCTTGAAATGTTTAAAAAGAAAGATAGATCAGAGCTAAAGGAATTACAATCACTCTAAATTTTCTCTCTCCTAATGACTTGCTTAACAATTCAAAAAAGATCTCTCTACAACAGACTTACTCGACCCTTTATATAGGGTATTACATAGTGGATGACAGCTAAGCTGTCCTTTATTTTCGGGAATTCTTCGCGAGGTATCGCGAGTTCATAAGTGTTTGTCTTCGCAACACTCCTAAATCTCGCCAAGTCTTCACACTTTTCTCATGTTCTGGCTGTCGTCATCTAATGCGTCATTTAAATTACTTCCCTGCGACACCTTCGCAATACTATCGTTTATTGATCTCGCAAGGTATTGATGTCGCGATATTCTGATCCTACATCTTGCCTCTTCTCATGTCTTTTCTGCGAAGGAGAAAATGTCATGAGAATTTATATTTTAAAATGCCGCAATTGCTCATCTTTATCTCGCAATTGTTCACTTTTATCCGTTTTATTCATGTACGGAATTTATTACAGGTGTTTCTTCTTCCACTCTTTTCTTGACACGTCTCTTTCAACCGCTTATTCTTGACCATTCACGTCCCATCTCGCATTAAATGCATTTGTTTTCTCGAGGATTCTCTTCTCTATATATAGTTTTCTCACCCTTCTCTTCTTCTCTTTTATTTTCTCTCTGCAACTTTCCTTCAGCTTCCTTCCTCCGCAATTTGCGTTTCTGCTACTGTAAATCCTTTTTTCCTTCTCTTGATTTTCGCTTCTCCCTTCATTCCCATACTTTAATAATGGCTTCACTTGGTCGTACATACACACCCCTTTTCAATGAAGTTCAAAAGAATTTACAGGAGAAGGGTTTCACTTTATCAACCATTCCTGATCAAGGATCTTCGTCCATTCTTTCTGCAAAATTGTTTTCTGATCATCAGTGCGATGATCATAAAATCATAGTCTCGCTAGGTCAACTCCTCGCAGGCCTCCCCATTCCTCTATACAATCCCGAGATACCATTATTCTATGAAATCCTTGCTCATACAAAATTCTCGCGAGCTGTTTATCAGTTGAGCGACGACTGCATCCGTCTCATGCTTGAATTCGCCAACCGTGGCGCTGGTAAAGGATCTTTATATCCTTATGATGTCAAAGATCCTAGATTCGCAAATTTAGAGATAGCCACAGAGAATTATACTGTAGAGAACTTCTTTGCGAATTATGTAGTTATAAATATGAGAAATGATAAATCTCGCTGGGGTGCTCGACTGAAGAAAAAAGATAATGTTGATGCTGATAAACTGCTCATGCAAGATATTGACTGGCATTCGGGCAACAATAGTACTCCTCGTCATTCCAAAGATGAGAAATGGTGGGTTGTTCCTTTATTTTTGAATGGACCCTATATCGCAGGTTCACACGCACTCCCTGCGAATCTCGCAGACTATCATCCTTGGGAATTTAAGTGGCCCGAGAAGGCAAAAGAGGTATATTTCTTATTTCAGGCTTTGCTTTTGCGATATTCCCTTCTTCTTATATTTACTGAGTTTGCAAAGTTTACAGGTTGACAAACTGAGGAAGAGTTATGAAAGAAACCCAAAGACAAGTACTCTGGCGATACTCCGATCGATCACGGATGAAGTAAGAAATATTTTCTTTTGTTATTTTTAACAATATTGTTGCCTCTATTTCTTATCTTCATTCGTGTGCGAAGGTTATTGAAGAAACCAACATCCCCGAAGCTGCGAAGGTTAAGGGCAAGAATAAAATCACTCTTCACAAGGACAAGTCTTCGCTCTCCGTTTTCTAAAAACGGAAAACCCAACCCTCTTCTCATTCTAGTTCTCGAACTAGCGAAAGTTCTGACGAGGATGAAAATGAGATTGGTACTTCCTCTGCGAGGGAGAGTCACTCGACTATTTCTGCTATGGCGCAATTATCTAGTGTCTTCTCCGACTCTATGCAAGGATTAGGGGATGATCATTTAACTGCTACTTGCAAAGCTCTCGCTAAAATTTGTGATGCCCCGCTATTAGAGGATAATGAATCTTTTCGCGGAGTTTCCCGAACATTGACTTCCAATCACTTAAATGCTCTTACTGCTTTGGTATGTTCATATTCCTTTGCTTCTCTGTAATTTTGATTATAAGCTTTATCTTAACTTATTTCTTTATTTTATTTTATAGTCTGGGAGAGCTTCTTTTGTTGTTGCCTCAGACCTTGAGAAAAGACGCAACAATCTTGAAAAGAAGAATCTCCAACTCAAAGAGAAAGTCAAGAAAGAAGAAAGTCCAAGAATTAGAAACTGAAATGGCGTTGTCTCGCAAGAAAGTTCAACAATTGGAGGTTGAGTCTACTTCTCAGATGAATAAAATATCTACTCTTCAAAGTGCAAACCAACAACTTTATGGTACAGAATTTTTTTTTTTTTACTCTTCAAATCACCTTTATTTTGTCACCTGCTTTTCTCTGCCTGATTTATTATTTTCGCAGACATATATAATCTCTCTGAAGAAGCCATTCTTCTCCATTCATTTCCCGAGCCTATGGATAACGATGTTCTTCTCACTCATCTCAACAAATCTTTAAGTAGTTCGTCAAACAAAATAAATTCCCTTCCATTAAATGAACTTCAAGCCAAATATCGCCTCTTAGAGATTGAGCATAGATCCAGTTTAAATTTAGCCAACCAATTTAAACAAATGCACCTTGATTCTCGTGAGAAAACCAAAACTTTAAGGAAGAAAATTAGTGATCTTATAGATGACAAAGATCGCATTACTAACAATGGTGCACAAGCGTTAGCAGAATTTCAAAAATCTCTTCTCGAAGTACAAATTGAACGAGATGAATTACTTCGCCAGAATACCATACTTAATGAGCGAGAAGATCAAATTCGTTCACTTCTTGTTATAAATAATAATGATGAATTTGCTTGGGCTGCAAAGGTTTTAGACAATGCCAGGAATAACTTAGGTGTTGATGTTAGTCTTCATGCCGAGCATACTGCCTTGGTTAAAGATATGATATTTGACAGAGAAGGTTGTTTATTATACTTTACTGCTCCTTATTTATGTAGTATTGTTATTGAATTGTTAACCCATTGTCATATGTTTTGCAGAATCCGAGAAGAGATTTCAAACAAGGATTGAAGAACTTGAGTCTGAAAAAGAACAACTCGCACAAGACTTTTCTCTTCGCAACAACAAGTATTCTAAGTTGAAGAAACAATCGCAAGCTACAATAGCGAACTTCAACAACTATCTTTGTTCGCTTTCGCAATCAAACTATTGAGACAGTTTGCAATAACCACAAGATTCCTCTTAGTTCATACCCTTGTCTTCTTAATAATATTCCTGAAGATATGCCTTTCTCGACGTTTCTGATAGCGAAGCTAGTGAAGAAGAAGAGTCTCAGCGAGAAGAAGGATGAAATCGAAGAATCTGACAAAGAGGAAGAATCTTCCAAGAAATAACTTCCTTTTCTTCTTTCATTTCTTGTAATATCTGTATATATATCCTTTTAATCTTCTATTTCTGTAAACTTTCATTGTAAATTTCTTGGATTTCTCAATATGAATTCAAACTTTGTTATCTTTACTTGCGCATATTAATCAAGCAATTCTTCTTTGTAGTACATTATCATTTATTTTCTTGTTTCCTTTATGCATAAATCTATCATATGAAAATGAATAACAAAATTTCATCACATGCATTCCCATACTTGCCTCTGTTATTTATTTGCAAATGAGAGATTTATTTTGAAGTTCATCATCGCGACAAGATCGCAGGATATCATCATAAATGAAGAAATCTATTGATCTTGCCTTAACATTTCTTGTGCGGTCTTATTTTGCCTTCCTAGTTAAAGGTCTTATTTCTCCACCCCTCGTTGCGACAAAATCGCAGGACGTCTTTACATTTTCATGTAATGACCCATTGACCTTGTCTTATCATTTCTTAAGTATTTTTGCCTCTGCAGGATATTTTATTTGCGACAATGTGACAGGTTTAAACACTCTTGCGAATGTAAAATCCCATGACATTGCCGTCTTCGCGACGAAATCGCAGGACGTCTTTACATTTTCATGTAAAAACCCATTAATCTCGCCTTATCCTTGCGTTAGTATTATTGCCTCTTACAGGATCATCGCACAAATATGACAAGCCTAAATTTCCTTGCGAAAATAAAGCCTCATGACATTTGCGTCTTTTGACACTTATCAGCTCCCTAATGGAGGGTGCCGCCCTTATCTTCTCCCTGGTTGCCCCTTCAAGGAGGCGTACATCGGCCATACAAGACTAGCTCCTCCCATCCGGTCTTAACAACAACCAGTTGTTTTCGCAGCCTCTTATCCCTTATACCTATATGGTTTATGGTTACGAGACTGCACCCTAAGTGGAGTTTTCTTCGGGCCGAAAAGATATACCAAGACTTGCCAAGAATGGCCGAGACACTTCAAATGCCCCAGGCACTCTTGGCTCAACCATGTACCCCGGCGCCTTGAGCATATACTGACTCCTTGGAAGAGACCCTCGGGCGTCCAACCAGGGTATAACCATATATATATAGTTGGAAATCCAAGGTATCTCCCCCGGATAGGCTTTTATGGGCCCCAAATTTCCATGACTCAGGTTCCAGGAGCGGTGTAACCTTTTCACTGAGCCATGTCAAGAGATACCCCCTTATATGACGCACTTTAGGTCTTACATTTGCCTCTTGCGAAATATCATTCGCGAACTAGGGTGTACGCCATAAAGGTTCGTCCCATTCACTCACTCTTTCATTTTTGTCAATTCATTCAATCATTCATTTTGCTTGCAAAGCTATCGCGTAATCTTACATTGTTTAATCATTTTTGTGTTTTCAATTCTTCAATCAAATTGTCATACATTCTTGACGGCGAGATCCTCGCATATTTCTTCTTCAATTATTTTTTCTTCCTCTTACCCTTAACAAGCTTTTGTTACTGCCTTTTGATGATTACTCACTTCTTACACTTTTTGCTCCTGCTACTCTCTGCCTCTGCACCATTCAAAACAAATTTTTAGCTTTCGATCCAACTTCTATTACGAATGTTTCTTTCCCCTTTGATGGTGGTGGCGGCAATGGTTGAACTTTCTCTTCACTTTTTAGAAAGTGATTCAGCTTTCCTTGATCAATCATTCTAAGGATGATTCTTTTTATGTTTCTGCAGTCATTTGTCAGATGTCCATGAAAACGGTGGTAAGAGCAGAATTTGTGACTTCTATCACCTGGTGGTGGTTCATTCCCCATGTTCCATGGTGTAGGTATGTTTTCCATCAAGAGTATAGCTTCCCATATCTTTTCCACACTAGTATTCAGTGGTGGCATCTTGATTTCTTCCCATACTACTCTATGACGTCGCTGCCCTCTCTGATAATTCTGTTTTTGACTTCCATAGATTTCTTGTGAGTGATCAAGTCTAATTTTGTTATTGCCGCCATGGTTGTAGTAGTTTCTTTCTCTTTCAAACTCTTCTTGATCTCGGCTTCCCATGGCTACTAACTTTGGCTGTCCATCATCTATCACTCTTTCATGTTGCCCTTGCGAGGTACTCGCCACTGTGTGTATTAATTTGGGTAACAAACTTGCATTCGCAGCATTTGAACTTGTATTCGCAACCGGGTACGACTCCACCTCATTTTGCCTTTCTTCCAAAGCAATATATTCCTCTTGCAGTTCTCGCAGCTCCGTCATCGTGATTGTATTCTTGACTCTAAAAATTTGAATATATAGCAAATTGGTTGCGAACATAGCGTTTATAAATGATAAAATGAGATATCTTTCATCCACTCTTCTAGCCATCTCGCTACACATCGTCTTCCATCTCACAGTTAGGTGTCTTAAACCTTCGCCAACTCTTTGTTTCATCCCAAATACATCTTCAATTCCTGGTCGCGAGGAGTTGTTACTTATGTATGCCCCTAAGAATATAGCTTGTAGATGGTTGAAAGACGTGATGGTGTTTCTTGGTAAACCTTCAAACCACTTCAGTGCTTCTCCTGTTAAACTTGATGCGAAATATTTACACAATATAGCGTCATGATTTTCCCACTGTAACATACATCTTACATACGCTTTGATGTGTTGTATTGCGTAAGTTGTTCCATCAAAAATGCTGGTTAATGCGGGTAAATTGCACTTTGGGGTATTCCTCCTAATCGCACCTCTAGTGTAAAGGGATTTTTCGCAGCCTTCTTCGATTGCCTCATCCAATTGTCTTCTTCCTCCTCCTCTTTGTTGTTCAACATTCCTCTCATTTCGCCAACTCTTTTAAGATTTGTTCGTTTACATCGTGGTTCGAATTTATTGGTCTTTTTAGTTCCGTTTCTCTCCTTCTTCGTTCATGTCTATCTTGATTTTCTTGTTCAAGCATTTTCTTCTCTCCTTTCTCTCGCGACTTTCTTCTCCATCTCGTTCTCGGATTCGCACACCATTGTATCCGTCATTTTCTCTTCTTGGTTGTCTATCGTTCTCCTTTGTATTCTTTCATACTCTTCATTGATATTCCCATTGTTGCGATTTTGCTCGCGCCTTCTTTCTCGATTGTCATGATTATTCTGCCGGATTGCCTCTTCCAATTCTCGTTCTTCCATTTCTACTCTCAATCTTTCCCTTTCGCAAGCTAGACGCGCTTGTTCAATATAATGCCTTTCAATATCATCTTCAATCTCCTTTTGTTTCCTCTGTGTTTCTCTTCCATGCAGTATTCTTCTTCCTTCTTCCGGATTTTCTTTATCAATTGGATTATTCTGACGCCTATTTCCTTGATTTCCATTATTTTGGTCACCTCAGTAAAATCTCTGGACGCGGAATACACACCATTTCCCTTCTTTCGCAGTATCCTTCACCGTGATTTAGCTCTCTTTCTAAATTTTCTTCATTGACATTTTCTACAGGTAATATTCTCCTTCTATCATCTCTAACCGATCCTGATCTTGACCTGGTATTATTTCTCGACCTCCCATTTTGCAACCTCATATTTTCCATTCTTAATTCATGGTTTTGCCTTGTTAAATTTGCGCGTTCTTCCACTTCTAATCGTCTTTCTTCATGTATTGTTTGTCTCAACGTTTCTAATGCTACCATTTCTTCATTTCTATGAGCTGTTTCTCCCATTTCTTCTCGATTTCTCTCCTCTTGTTCATTATTTATCAATTGTTGCACTTCTTCTCTTTCTTCCACGGAATCTGATCTCCATGTATGCACGCTCACCCTATCATAATCTATTACTCTATTCGGTCTTTGGTTGAATTGGTGGTTGAGTCGGTGGTTGAATTTGACCTTCTTCTCTATCTCTTGCGTTTATTCTTGATGGTTCACCTACTTCATTTCTCCTTTCTCCAGCCTAATCTCCCACTTCTCCTCACAATTGTTGGTTGTTCTGATGCATTCCTTCTTCTAGCCATTTCTCAATTTTAGTAAATTGTTTGAAAATTATTCAAAATTTCTTTCTCGTTACTCCTGATTCTTTCAATTCACAAGATTAATCTTCTACTCAGTCCCTGTTTCTAGCGCATATGTAGTTGCAGGAAATCCCACACTACACCCCTCACTAGATTTTACTCAACTAATCCATTTGAATATGAATTGTTATAGATTTTATTGATTATTCTCTTGAAATGTTTACAAAGAAAGATAGATCAGAGCTAAAGGAATTACAATCACTCTAAATTTTCTCTCTCCTAATGACTTGCTTAACAATTCAAAAAGATCTCTCTACAACAGACTTACTCGACCCTTTATATAGGGTATTACATAGTGGATGACAGCTAAGTTGTCCTTTATTTTCGGGAATTCTTCGCGAGGTATCGCGAGTTCATAAGTGTTTGTCTTCGCAACACTCCTAAATCTCGCCAAATCTTCACACTTTTCTCATGTTCGCTCATTGTCGTCATCTAATGCGTCATTTAAATTACTTCCCTGCGACACCTTCGCAATACTATCGTTTATTGATCTCGCAAGGTATTGATGTCGCGATATTCTGATCCTACAGAGAGAATGTCATGAGAACCAATATTTTGAGATGCCGCAATTGCTCATCTTCCAACATTTTGAAGTGCCGCAATTGCTCATCTTTATCTCACAATTGTTCATTTTTATCTGTTTTATTCATGTACGGAATTTATTACAGGTGTCTCCTCTTCCACTCTTTTCTTGACACGTCTCTTTCAACCGTTTATTCTTGACCATTCACGTCCCATCTCGCATTAAATGCATTTGTTTTCTCGAGGATTCTCCTCTCTATATATAGTTTTCTTACCCTTCTCTTTTTCTCTTTTATTTTCCCTCCGCAACTTTCCTTCAACTTTCTTCCTCCGCAATTTGCGCTTCTGTTACTGTAAACCTCCCCTTTTTTCTTTCTCTCAATCTTCAATTCTCCATTCATTCCCATACTCTAATAATGGCTTCACTTGGTCGTACATATAAACCCCTTTTTGAGGAAACTCAAAAGAATTTTCAAGAGAAGGGTTTCATCTTATCGACCATTCCTGATCAAAAGTCTTCATCTATACTTTCGCAAAACTATTTTCTGATCATCAGTGTGATGATCAGAAAATCATAGTCTCGCTAGGTCAACTCCTCGCAGGCCTTCCCATTCCTCTATACAATCCCGAGATACCTTTATTCTATGAAATTCTTGCTCATGAGAAATTCTCGCGAGCTATTTACCAACTGAGCGGCAACCGCATCCGCCTAATGCTTGAATTCGCCAATCGTGGCGCTGGTAAAGGATCTTTATATCCTGATGATGTCAAAGATCCTAGATTCGCAAATTTACCAATAGTCGCTGAGAAATATACCGTAGAAAATTTCTTTGCGAATTATACAGTAATAAATATGAGGAATGATAAATCTCGCTGGGGTGCTCGATTGAAGAGAAAAGATAACATTGATGCTGATAAGCTGCTCATGCAAGATATTGACTGGCACTCGGGCAAAAATAATGTTCCTCGACACTCCAAAGATGAGAAGTGGTGGGTTGTTCCTTTATTTCTGAGTGGACCCTATATCGCAGGTTCACATGTACTCCCTGCGAATCTCGCAGACTATCATCCTTGGGAATTTAAATGGCCCGAAAAGGCAAAAGAGGTATACTTCCTATTTCAGATTTGCTTTTGCGATATTTCTTTCCTTTTATATTTACTAGATTTACAAAATCTTCAGATTACCAAATTGAAAAAGAGTTATAGTAGACGTCCAAAGCCGAGTACTCTGGCGATACTCCGATCGATCACGGATGAAGTAAGAAATACTTTCTCTTGTTATTTTTAACAATATTGTTGCCTCTGTTTCTTATCTTCATTCGTGTGCGAAGGTTATTGAAGAAATAGACATTCCTGAAGCTGTGAAGGTTAAGGGCAAGGATAAAATCACTCTTCGCAAGGATAAATCTTGCTCCATTTTCTAAAAACGGAAAACCCATCCCTCTTCTCATTCTAATTCTCAAACCAGCGAGAGCTCTGATGAGGATGAAAATGAGGTTGGTACTTCCTCTGCGAGGGAGAATCACTCGACTACTTCTGATATGGCGCAATTGTCTAGTGTCTTCTCCGATTCTATGCAAGGATTAGAAGATGATCATTTATCTTCTACTTGCGAAGCTCTCGCTAAAATTTGCGATGCCCCCTTGCTAGTGGACAATGATTCTTTTCGCGGGGTTTCCCGAACATTGACTTCCAGTTTCTTAAATGCTCTCAATGCTTTGGTATGTTCATATTCCTTTGCTTCTCTGTAATTTCGATTATAAGCTTTATCTTAACAATTTCTTTACTTTCCTTTATAGTCTGGGAGAGCTTCCTTTGTTGTTGCCTCAGATCTCGAGAAAAGACGCGACAACCTTGAAAAGAAAAATCTCCAACTCAAAGAGAAGATCCGGGAACTAGAAGCGAAGTTGCGATGTCTCGCAAGAAAGATGAAAGAATTCAACAGCTTGGAAGTTGAGTCGCTTCTCGAGAAGACTAAAATATCTACTCTTCAAAGTGCAAATCAACAACTTTATGGTATAAATTTTTTACTCTTCAAGTCGTCTTTATTTTGTCATCTCGCTTTTCTTTGCTCGATTTATTATTTTCGCAGACATATATAATCTCTCTGAAGAAGCCATTCTTCTCCATTCATTTCCCGAGCATATGGATAATGATGTTCTTCTCACTCATCTCAACGAATCTTTAAGTAGTTCGTCAAACAAAGTTGATTCCTTTCCATTAAATGAACTTCAAGCCAAATATCGTCTCTTAGAGATTGAGCATAGATCTAGTTTAGGTTTAGCCAACCGATTTAAACAAATGTATCTTGATTCACATAAGAAAACCAAAACTTTAAGGAAGAAAATTAGTGGCCTTATAGATGATAAAGACCGCATTGCTAATAAAGGTGCACAAGCATTAGCAAAATTTCAAAAATCTCTTCTCGAAGTACAAATTGAACGAGATGAATCTCTTCGTCGAATGCCATACTTAATGAGCGAGAAGATCAAATTCGTTCGCTTCTCCTTATAAATAATGATGATGAATTCGCTTGGGATGCGAAGGTTCTAGATAATGCCAGGAATAACTTAGGTGTTGATGTTAGCCTTCATGCCGAGCATACTGCCTTGGTTAAAGATATGATATCCGACAGAGAGAAGGTTGTTTATTATTCCTTTTTACTTTATTACTCATTTCTTCTGCAGTATTGGTATTAACTTATTGTCACTTGTTTTGCAGAAGCCGAGAAGAAATTTCAGACAAGGATTGAAGAACTTGAATCTGAAAAAGAGCAGCTCGCAAATGGCCTTTCTCTCCGCGACATCAAATTTTCCAAGTTGAAGAAACAACTGCAAGCTACATTAGCGAATTTTAATAACGATCTTTGTTCGTTTTCGCAATCAAACTATTGAAACAGTTTGCAATGATCACCGCATTCCTCTTAGTTCATATCCTTGTCTTCGCGATGATATTCCTGAAGATATGCCTTTCTCGGATGTCTACGATAGTGAAACTAGCGAAGAAGAAGAATCGCGAAAAGAATGATGGAATCGAAGAATCGACAAAGAAGAAGAATCTTCAAAGAAATAACTTCTTTTTCTTCTTGTAATATCTGTATATATACCCTTTTAATCTTCTATTCCTATAATCCCTCATTGTAAATTTCTTGGATTGCTAAATATGAATTCAATCTTTGTTTTCTTTACTTGCGCATATTAATCAAGCAATTCTTCTTTGTAATTCAACAAACCAAGTATTATGAATACATAAATCTATCATGTGGAAATGAATAACAAGATTTTATCCTATTCATTCCCATACTTGCCTCTCGTTATTTATTTTCAAATGAGAGATTTGATCAATTATCTCTGTTATTTATTATCTCTGAAGAAATATATTCGTTTTCGCAAGCTTATTTGCTTCCTCAATGTTTTGTATGGCTATATCTTTATTTATGTTGAAGTTCATTATTACGATAAGATCGCAGGACGTCTTCACAAATGAAGAAATCTATTGATCTTGCCTTATCATTTCATGTGTGGTCTTATTTTTCCTTCCTAATTAAAGGTCTTATTTCGCCACCCCTCGTTGCGACAAAATACAGGACGTCTTTACATTTTCATGTAATGACCCATTGATCTTGTCTTATCATTTCTTAAGTATTTTTGCCTCTGCAGGATATTTTATTTGCGACAATATGACAGGCTTAAATACTCTTGCGAATGTAAAATCCCATGACATTGTCGTCTTCACGACGAAATCGCATGACGTTTTTACATTTTCATGCAAAAACCCATTGATCTCGTCTTATCCTTGCGTTAGTATTATTGCCTCTACAGGATCATCGCACAAATATGACAAGCCTAAATTTCCTTGCGAAAATAAAGCCTCATGACATTTGCGTCTTTTGACACTTATCATCTCCCTAATGGAGGGTGCCGCCCTTATCTTCTCCCTGGTTGCCCCTTCAAGGAGGCGTACATCGGCCATACAAGACTAGCTCCTCCCATCCGGTCTTAACAACAACCAGTTGTTTTCGCAGCCTCTTATCCCTTATACCTATATGGTTTATGTTTACGAGACTGCACCCTAAGTGGAGTTTTCTTCGGCAAAGCATATACCAAGACTTGCCAAGAATGTCCGAGACACTTCAAATGCCCCTGCACTCTTGGCTCAACCGTGTACCCTGCGCCTTGAGCATACACTGACTCCTTGGAAGAGACCCTCGGGCGTCCAACCAGGGTATAACCTTATATATATAGTTGGAAATCCAAGGTATCTCTCCCGGATAGGCTTTCATGGGACCCAAATCTCCATGACTCGGGTTCCAGGAGCGGTGTAACCTTTTCACTGAGCCATGTCAAGAGATACCCCCTTATATGACGCACTTTAGGTCTTACATTTGCCTCTTGCGAAATATCATTCGCGAACTAGGGTGTACGCCATAAAGGTTCGTCCCATTCACTCACTCTTTCATTTTTGTTAATTCATTCAATTATTCATTTTGTTTTGAAGCTATCGCACAATCTTACATTGTTTAATCATTTTTGTTTTTCAATTCTTCAATCAAATTGTCATACATTCTTGATGGCGAGATCCTCGCATATTTCTTCTTCAATTATTTTTTCTTCCTCTTACCCTTAACAAGCTTTTGTTATTCTTGCCTTTTGATGATTATTCACTTCTTACACTTTTTGCTCCCTTTGCTCTCGCCTCTCGCACCATTCAAATCTCTTAATGATTCCTTTCCATCATAATTTTCAAACTGTTTTCATGCACTTGTTTCGCAATGTATCTTCTCCTCTTACATCAATGGCATCCACCATCAATCTTTCTCTTCTTTGTTCATCTTTTGCATGTTGCTTCCAACCCTTTCTTTTCGCAGACTCTCTCTTCGCAACTCTCCACGTCGATCTCATAGCATTTTTGTCCTTCCGTCCAATCTCCCTTTATAATTCCGACACCGCTAGGATGAGGAAATTTTATGCATTGATGATAAGTCGACGCTACGCCCAAAATTTCGTGCAACCATGGCCTTCCGATCAATGCATTATAAGGGGACTCCACATCAACTACACAGAACAAAATCCCCGTTGATAATCCTTGCAAGGGTATTCTCATATGAACTTCTCCTTTAGGCTTATTCGCTGTTCCATTGAAACCATACATCTTATATGTCGAAGGTATCAATTCTTCATCCTTCCCCCCCCATAGTCTTGTAAGTATGGTAGAAAAGAATATTTACTGAGCTCCCCGTATCAATTAAGATTCTATTGATCGCCCATCAATTCTCTGCTTCTTCGTCTTCGCCATCTACAGGTTTTGGATTAATTTCCAATTTTATAACCAATGGGGTGTCATGCGTCTCTTTGCCTTCAGGAATCTCTTCTGCGGTGAAAGAAATAATCTGCATTTGCCATTCTTTTAACTGCGACGTCTTCGCAATGTTCATCACTTCTTTATTATTAGCATCCCTCGCGAAAACCCTACTGGAGAACATTATCATGAAAATCTTCAATTCTTTGGTAAGAGTGTACAATGGAGTTGCAAAACAAATTTTTAGCTTTCGATCCAACTTCTATTACGAATGTTTCTTTCCCCTTTGCTGAATTTGTTCTGTGCATTTCTGGTGGTGGGGGTAATGGCTGAACTTTCTCTTCACTTTTTAGAAAATGACTCAGCTTTCCTTGGTCAATCATTCTGAGGATGATTCTCTTTATATTTCTGCAATCATTTGTTAAGTGTCCATGAAAGCGGTGGTAAGAACAGAACTCGTGACTTCTATCACTTGGTGGTGGCTCATTCCCCATGTTCCATGGCGCAGGTATGTTTTCCATCAAGAGTATAGGTTCCCATATTTTTTCAACACTAGTATTTAATGGTGGCATTTTGATTTCTTCCCATACTACTCTGTGACGTCGCTGCCCTCCATGATAATTCTGCCTTTGACTTCCATAAGTTTCTTGCGGATGATCAAGTCTTTGAATTTTGTTATTGCCACCACGGTTGTAGTAGTTCCTTTCTCTCTCAAATTCTTCTTGATCACGGCTTCCCATGGCTACTATCTTTGGCTGTCCATCATCTGTTATCCTTTCTTGTTGACCTTGCGAAGTACTCGCCACCGTGTTTATCAGTTTGGGTAATAAACTTGCATTCGCACATTTGAACTTGTATTCGCAATTGGATATGATTCCATCTCATTTTGCCTTTCCTCTAAAGCAATATACTCCTCTTGAAGTTCTCGCATGACTCTCCGTCATCGTGATTGTATTCTTGACTCTAAAAATTTGAATATATAGCAAATTGGTTGCGAACATAGCGTTTATAAATGATAAAATGAGATATCTTTCATCCACTCTTCCGACCATCTCGCTACACATCGTCTTCCATCTCACAGGTTAAGTGTCTTAAACTTTCACCAACTCTTTGTTTCATCCCAAATACATCTTCAATTCCCGGTCGCGAGGAGTTGTTACTTATGTATGCCCCTAAGAATATAGCTTGTAAATGGTTGAATGACGTGATGGTGTTTCTTGGTAAACCCTCAAACCATTTGATTGCTTCTCTGTTAAACTTGATGCGAAATATTTGCACAATATTGCATCATGATTTTCCCATTGTAACATACATCTCACATACGCTTTGATGTGTTGTATTGCGCAAGTTGTTCCATCAAAAATCTTTGGTTAATGCGGGTAAATTGCACTTTGGGGGTATTCCTCCTAATCGCACCTCTAGTGTAAAGGGAGTTTTCGCAGCTTCTTCGATGGCCTCATCCAATTGTCTTCTTCCTCCTCCTCTTCTATTGTTCAACATTCCTCTCATCTCTCGCCAATTCTCTTAAGATTTGTTCATTTACACCGGGATTCGAATTTATTGGTCTTTTTAGCTCTGCCTCTCTCCTTCTGCGTTCATGTCTATCTTAATTTTCTTGTTCAGCATTTTCTTCTCTTCTTTCTCTGCGACTTTCTCCTCCATCTCGTTCACGAATTGCACACCATTGTATCTATCATTTTCTATTCTTGGTTGTCTATCATCTCTCCTTTGTATTCTTTCATATTCTTCATTGATATTTCCATTGTTGCGATTTTGCTCGCGCCTTCTTTCTCGATTGTCATGATTGTTCTGCCGAATTGCTTCCTCCAATTCCCGTTCTTCCATTTCTACTCTTAACCTTTCCCTTTCGCAAGCTAGACGCGCTTGTTCAATATAATGCTTTTCGATGTCATTTTCAATCTCCTTTTGTTTCTCTCGTGTTTCTCTCCCATGCAATATTCTTCTTCCTTCTTCCCGATTTTCTTCATCAATTAAACCATTCTCGCTGCCTATTTCCTTGATTTCCGTTATTTTGGACATTCTCAAAATCTCTCGGACGTGGAATACACACTATTTCCTTCTTTCGCAACATCCTTCACCGAGATTTGGCCCTTTTTCTAGATTTTCTTCATTAACATTTTCTACAGGTAATATTCTCCTCATATCATCTCTAACCGATCCTGATCTTGATTTGGTATTACTTCTCGACCTCCTATTTTGTAACCTTATATTTTCCATTCTTAACTCATGGTTTTGCCTTTTTAAATTTGCGCGTTCTTCCGCTTCTAATCGCCTTTCTTCATGTATTGTTTGCCTCAACGTTTCTAATGCTGCGATTTCTTCATTTCTATGAATTGTTTCTCCCATCTCTTCTTGATTTCTTTCCTCTTGTCCATTATTTATCAATTGTTGCACTTCTTCTCTTTCTTCCTCGTAATTTGATCTCCATGTATGCACACTCACCCTATCATAATCTATTACTCTATTCGGTCTTTGGTTGAATTGGTGGTTGAATTTGACCTTCTTTCTATATCTCTTGCGTTTATTCTTGATGGTTCACCTACTTCATTTCTCCTTTCTCCAGCCTAATCTCCCGCTTCTCCTTACAATTGTTGGTTGTTCTGATGCATTCCTTCTTCTTGCCATTTCTCAATTTTAGTAAATTGTTGAAAATTATTCGAAATTTCTTTCTTGTTACTCCTGATTCTTTCAATTCACAAGGTTGATCCTCTACTCAATCCCTGTTTCTAGCGCATATGTAGTTGCAGGAAATCTCACAATACACCCCTCACTAGAATTTACTTAACTAATCCATTTGAAGATGAATAACTATAAATTTTATTGATTATTTTCTTGAAATGTTTACAAAGGAAGATAGAACAGAGCTAAAGAAATTACAATCACTCTAGATTTTCTCTCTCCTAATGACTTGCTTAACAATTCAAAAAGAACTCCCTTTACAATAGACTTACTCACCCCTTTATATAGGGTAGTACACAGTGGATGACATGACTAAGCTATCCTTTATTTTCGGGAATAACTCGCGAAGTGTCGCAAGTGTATAAGTGTTCATCCTCGCGACACTCTTAACTTTCGCCGATTTTCACATCTTCCTCGTGTTACGGCTGTCATCATTCATTGCGTCATTTATTTTACTTCCTGCGACTCCCTCGCAATGTCGTCATTTATTAATCTCGCGAAGTATTGACGTCGCGATATTCTCGATCCCTACATGTGGGTGTGGTGATTACGATGCCTATGCCCGTACCTTCCTATTCCTTGATCCGTCAACGAAGACCTCCCATCGTCTTTGGTTTGAAGGTTCGAGAACATCGACCGGATCGTTCCGTCCTCTCGCTTGGTATGCCCTCGACTTCCTCGTCGTTGTCCGGGGGTAACTGCTAGAAAATCCGCCCGAGGACTTGCGATTTTGGGAATGTTGGATCTCGTGGATGATGTTGAACTCGATCAAGATGAGTATTCCATTTCGCTATCCTTCCTACTTTCCCAGCGCTTTTGAGGATGACCTCCAATGGTGCTTTGCATGGAACACGAATGTAGTGAGTCAAGAAATAGGTTCTTAGCTTTTGGGTTGCCCATACTAGTGCCAAGATGAGTTGGTCGATCTTTGTATAGTTTCTTTTCTCGCTTGGTTGAGAGTCTTGCTGACGTAATAGATTGGTTGTTCTATCTTCGTGTTCGTCTTGACCAATACTGCACTGACCGCATCCTCCGTTACAACTATGTAAAGAGCCAAAACCTCATCGGGATCGGGCTTCTGTAGGATCGGGATCGTGGCTAGATATTCTTTGATCTTTCGGAAAGCTTCCTCGCATTATGTGGTCCATTCAAACTTGCTTCCTTTTTTAGGATATTGAAGAAATGTTTGCATTTGTCCGATGACCTGGCGATGAATCTACCTGCAGCCGCTAAGGATCCGTTGAGCTTTTGGAATTCTTTTAGGTTCTTCGGAAATGGCATTTCTACGATGGCACTGGATCTTGGCGGGATCTACTTCGATGCCCCTCTTCGTTACTGGATATCCGAGGAACTTCCCGAAGTGACGCCAAATGTGCATTTTTCCGGATTTAGTTTCATATTGTGCTTCCTCATGGCTTCAAATATGTCCCTCGAGGTCTTGATGGTGGTCCTTGCGCAGACTTACTTTTGACGAGTATATCATCAACATAGACTTCTAGAGTGTTCCCAATCCATGGTTTGTAGATAGCATCAACCATCCTGCGGTATGTTGCCCCGTATTTCTAAGTCCGAAGGGCATCCTTTTGTAACAATAGAGGTAGTGCGGGGTGTAGAATGATGTATGTTGTTGATCTTCTTCCGCTGTGGTTACTTGGTTGTAACGAGAATATCCATCCATGAATGACATTTCTTCGTACCCTTCGACAGCCTTCTACCAGTTGATCGATGCTTGGGAGTGGGTAACTATCCTTCGGGCACGCCTTGTTGAGATTGGTGAAGTCGATGCATATTCTTACTCCGTTTTTTTTGGCACTATGACCATGTTTGATATCCATGTTGGATATTTGACTTCCTTGATGAATCTCGCTTCTAATAACTTGCGGAGCTCCTTTTCGATTGCTTTGTGATACTCGGGTGCTACCTATCGTACTTTCTGCCTGAATGGTGTGCTGCCCTGGCTTTATACGAAGTTCATGTGGATTATCTTCGGATCGATCCCGGCATATCTCCTAATTTCCACGCAAAAATGTCTGCGTATTCCTTGAGTAGATTGATTAAGGCTATCTCCCTTTCTTCATCCGTTAAGGTCCCTATCTTGATCATCTTCGGGTTTTCTTCGGTTCCTATATTGATCTCCTTCGCGGGTTCTACGGATGTGAATGTAGGATTCGATTCCCTAGGAGAGGGACGTTCTTTAATTGCTATTTGGTAGGCTCTTGACCTCCTTAGTCATTGAGGCACTCGCCTCAAGACTTAGAACTATGCTTTCCTTCGTCAGTGCTTTTTCCGTAAATTTCTTCAAGATAAAGATCAATGGCTTTTTCCTTAGCAGCTTCTTTATTTCGGCTTCTTCGGGATTTCCGCTGCTCATCTTGTTCATTATTGAGCTGATTTTGCAGAGCCTGACATTCTCGAGCGGTAACCTGATCTTCTTTTATTTCCATTACCCCTTCGGGCGTTGGAAATCTAAGGTACTAATGATAGGTTTACGCCACTCCTTTGGGCTTGTGTACCCATCTTTGACCAATGATAACGTTGTAAGGTGAGGGAGCGTCCACTACACTGAATCGAGTGTCAACCTTCATCGGTCCTACGTCCACTTGCAACACAATGTCTCCTAAGGGCTTTGTAGGTGCCCCATTGAATCCGTAGATGGTATAATACGAAGACATCAGTTGTTCGTCATTGAGCTCCATTTGTTTGAACGTATCGTAGAACAAAATATTAACCGAACTCCCTCCATCGATGAGGATCTTCTTGATATTGCATCATGACACTGGTAACGTGAGGACCAGATGATCATTATGATCTTCCATGTCCTCTTCAATGTCCTCAGCGTCGAAAGTCATCGGTGCGTTCATCCATTGCTCGTGTTCGTCCACTTCTACACCATCGATTTTGTACAGCTCGCAGTAATCCTCAAATTGCTTTCTTAGCCTTTTCCGTATCTGGGCCATCAATGAGGGTCCTGTAGCCTAGGAACATGAGATGGTATTGAGCGTTCGGTTTCCCTCGGGCAGTTGAACTTGCTTGCTTCGTTTAGCCCTATCTTCGGTGTCTGCCTTCTGTATGTACTGCTTGAGGTCACATGCGTTAATCAGCTTTTGGATCATTATTTTGAGATTCTTGCATTTCTCGGTCTGGTTCCCGTTGAAGCAGTGATACTTGCAGTAATCTCTTGACTTCTCGGATCTTGGGGGCTGCTTTCCTTTGGACCATGGCCACTCCAGGTTCTCCCGATCCTTGATCTCTCTCAGGATGCGGGTATAGTTGGTGTTTAGCTTCGTGTAGACATGGTCTTCGAACTTCCGGTCATCACGCCGACGATCGTCCCTTCGACCTCTCCTATCTTCGCTAGGATGCTCGGTTAAACCGCCCCTCTTTGATCCGCTGGCTTGCTCTACCGAATGGGTCCGATGAGATCTATGGGTCTGGGCTCTGGGATTTTCCCGCTGGATTTCTTCTAACCTAACATGCTTTTCGATAATTACTCGAAGGTCTCCTTCGGTCGTCGGAATGCTTCCATGAATCTCGACAAATAGCGGGCTCATCATATCCAACCCCCACTTGTAGCAGTTAATGCTGACCACTGGATCTACGTTCCCTATTGCCTGGCAAATCTTATGCCATATGTCAGTATATTCTCTGGTTGTCTCCTTGTAAGCGATTGCCAATGAGAATAACTTATCCATCCCTGCGTTAACAGCCTTGTTGTACATGTATGTCCCCAAGAACTTCTCAGTAAGCTGTTCGTAGGAGTCGATGGAGTTTGGTGAAAGGTTATCGAACCAAGATAGCGCCGACCCTTTCAACTTGAAGGGAAATATCTGCAGAGGATTGCGTCATCTTGATCCCATCGAGCCAGTATACGATTGTAATATCGAAGGTGGGCCGCCGGGTCTCTAGATCCATCGTAACACTCAAACGCTGGGATATGGCACTTTTGAGGAATGAGAGATCTGGACAAATGCGGAACCAGTGGGGTGGTATTGGCTTCTTTCATCACCTCTTCTAGTCTTCCTCCCCCTTGTATAGATTTCAGTTGCTTGATCTCAGCCATCATTTCAGCACGAAGATCCTCCATTGCACGATGATGGTCATCTCGGATTGCGAATCGCTATATTCTTTGGCTATCACTATCAAAGTAATCTGAATTCTCTGGCACGTAATCTAGGATAGATGATCTAATTACTCTGGTTTCTCCTCTGTTCAATGGTTCAGGATTTGTCAAAACGATCCTTCGATCGTGATTTGGTTACAGTGCTTTAGAATTTGCTTCATCATGTCTTTGCTTGCCGCCCCTATGCTTTGGGCGATTTTGTCTATGAGTTCCTGATTTTCTCGAGCTAATAATGCCACAGCCTCTGCATATGTCTTTTGGTTCTTCTTCAATTCCTCGAGATCTGCTATCAATTGGGGGGAATGATTCGATCCTTGGTTTGGAGTTCCGATCCGTCCCTGCCCCCCGATGGCCATAGTGTGATCTTCATCAACTGTTTGGATCAAGGGGTGGGGCGGTTCGGAACTTAACAACTGCAATTCCGCATGAGGGGGCGTCGGTTGTATAACCGCGAAGTCGGTTCGATCGTTCGTTGTCGGCATTCTAAGGACTGGCTGTTGCATCATTGATTCTGCAAATCCCTCTCGTTGTTGGTGAGCTCGGGAAGCCGTGGCTGCCTTTGTTGCTTCAGCTTTAGCTGCCATAGCTTTGAGTGCTGCCTCTGCTCTGATATTGACATCTAAGGGTGAAGTGATTTCCATTGCATCTGGCTTCTGGTTTGGTGCCTTCGCTTTTTCACCCTTTTGTTTACTGTGTGTCATAACTGGTGTCGTCCTTGGTGTTTCTTTAGATGATGCCTTGGTTTTTCCCGCATCCTTTGTTTTTTCCATCTTCGATTCCTTCGCCTGCACAGTTTAAACATCATCGAAAATCCAATATCCATGTGGGTCCTGTTAGTAAGGTTAATCCAAATGTGAAGGCCATAAGTATAACTAAACCAAATGTGAAATCTTTTGAGGGATCGTTAAAGGAGAAAAATTTGAAAATGCAGATCTAACAATTATAAACGTAGATCTATTCATGGATCTAAAAAATACCTTTAAGGGAAGTGCAAATAAATCGGTCTTAAGTATGAAAAACGTGGAGAACTCTAAGAAAAGCGCAGATCTTTAAGTTTTAAGGATGGAATGTATGCAACATTCTATGGAAAGCATAGATCTACAAGTTTTGAATTCGGGAAACATGGAAAATCCAAGAAAACGCATAGATATGTGAATTTTGAACTTGGAAAACATGGACAACTTCTAAGAAAAGTATAAATCCATAAGTTTACTTAAATCCATAGACGATAAGTTTTAATCACATGAAGAAAATTACTTTTGAAAGAAAGATTTATTTGCTAGCTTAAGTCCGAACACTATTATTTAGAGAATAGCATGGAGAGCCAAAAAATAGGTAAAATCACGGGATAAGATAAATCTTTTTTACTGGAAGAGTCCCCTGTTTCTAGCGCCAGATTGTGAACACATAAATAACGATGGCATCCACGTGTTCACAAACAATATTCGCATTCATTCATACACTTATAAAGGAGAATAAATCATAAGTAAACTATGTTGAAACGATGACTCATCGACTCGAGCCTCGGGCTCGTCCTTGTCTAGTCATGGGGAAGTAAACTAGTTATTCATACGATCGAGATGTGTAATAGATCAACGTATAATAATAAAGATGAAAGTAAAGTGATGAATGTAAATGAGACGATGATTTACGTGGTTCAAAGCACTAAGGCCTACGTCCACGGGGGTTGGTGTTTCACTATGTATTTAGAAGTTACAATGAAAGTCAAATGACTCTGTGTAAATAACGAAGCCAAGGGGGAAATAGAACTTATACTTACTCTTCCTATTTCTCTCTCCTATTCTCTTACTAAAGTTTGGTCGACCCCCTCTTCTCTCAGTGGAGAGGGGTATTTATAGGGATAGTACATGGGGTCCACTATCAAAGATATTTATGACCTTATCTTCTTGGTCTTTGTGCTTTGAACCCATTTGGTATCTTCGTTCTAGACCGATGGCTCCAACGGTCATATGTGGACACGATGGGTTGCCTCTTTCTCCTCCACAGATCAATTGACACGTACCCTATGCTTAGGGTATTTAATGCGGGTGGTTGGGGCGATCTGCACGCGTCAGACAGATGTCTGATGCCCCCATCACATCCTCGTTAGTGAGACTAATCCTCACCGTCGATCTTGGATCTTCCTCGAGATGAGATAAAGCGAGATCTTTGGATGTTCTTGATGCCAGCGGTGGATCGTTCTTTCGGTGCTCTCGATTCTTAGCCTTCGGTTTATCTTGATGATTGATATATGTATATGACAGGTGCCCCTTGGGTGTCGAGACGTGGCATCGTGCCTTGATGTCTCAAGCTGTATATCTTCCACGTGTAACTCCACCGACACGTGGCGAATGATGAATTATGTGTATACACCATGTTTATCTCGGTGATACATGGCAAGTGAATGATCTAGGCTATTTGGATTTAATTTGGGAAGTTACGTGCAAGAATTAGAGAGTGTTTCTCGGATTTCTTCTAATGATTGGATTGATACTGTCTTATCTCAACAAACCAGGACTGGTAATGGAATTATTTACGTAAAAAGGGGAAGTTTCCACATTAGTCTCGATGAAACAAAGAAAGAAAATCTAGGGATACTCTATTGATACATGTGGACCTAAGATACGATATTCTCACAGGATTTTGTTTCCAAGTTTGAAGAGAAGCCAGAGAAGCCGTGTGTGAAGAATATGGAGAATAAATCTGCGAAGCTTGAGATAAAAGAAAGGAAGATATTCTCGAGCTATAGTTGGCCTGTGGATATAAATATTGGAGGTTCGAGTCTCATGGGGGGTGTCGAGAGTTTGGGGGTCGATAGAATCGGAGCAGAGAAGCGCAGGTGAAGTTGCAAGAATATTCACTGCTTCTTGGTGAAGAAGAGAAGTCGAAGAACATTGGATGAGACGAGGACGATCGCAGAGGCGATCTTATTCAAACAAAGACAACAAGTATCAATGTTCAACTGATCACATATATCATAAGCTTGTCATCTTTTCTCTCAGAATTCAACACCCGTTGTAACAAGCTGTTAGTAACGCCTTGACATCGTTGCAAACACCGCTTTATTAGTTTTCTCTTGTTTTTCACCTATTTGAGCTATGAAAAACTATTTTGAGCACGTGAATAATATGAGGAGCTAAAACCCAACACGGGGACAACGAAGGAAGCTATATTTCATCCATGTGGTAATTTAGTTGATTCTTTATTTACTTTTTGCAATCGATTTTAATTGAATTAAGGTTTTATTAATTACTCGTGAATTTGTTTGATGGAGCATGCTTAGTCCTAGGGATTCTTGATGCGCCATGCTTATGACCTACAAGTAATATTTTATGGAATCTACTTTGGAAAAGAATAGAGTTAATATTTGTTTTGTTTTGAGCTATAATCGCCGATGATTAATTTCTGAACCACTTGAATATGAAAAACAGTGAAATCCTGAGTCCCAGTAATCTCTCGATATTTGTGACAACCTTGTGAATATATTTTCATTGTTTTTAGTGTTTTCTTAAATCACACATTTACAAGTCTTTGAACGAACCACTATTCTTACCACCTGAAAAGCTACATCATTGAGGTTCCCCTTATCCAAAGCAGGGGTTCTTTTAGCAAATGTCTTCCGGGATGCCTTTAACAACTTTTCGAGCCGAATTTTCCAAAAAAATATTTATTTCCCAAAAATACATACAAACACATAAAATAGCATAATAAGTACAAAAATGGGTACTAACAATATACACAATCGAGATGAAAATAGACACATAAATGCGTTTATCATATACCCCCAAACTTATTATTTGCTAGTCCCGAGCAAATCAAATCAAGAAAATAAAATCCTAACTCACTGTCGCAGGCATCGCGATTGCACTTAGCATGTGCAACAAGCCTTTGAACCCCTAGGCGGCCCTAGTGGCCGAGTTATAGTCTCGGGAGGGTTTACAAGAGGTGTACCCACAAAACCTTTACTCCAGACCCTAGCTATCTACGCTGAACTTTGGAAGGCACTAAAGAATCTCCTTGGTTGGCATACTCTCATTGACTACAGGAGGAAGTACCCTGATGCGAAATTCCAATTGTTGTACACGAGTTTGCACTCAAGCATACTAAAATTCATATATAAGTGACAAAGCTCTACTCAAATAGTTTCTGGACATCATAACCGGAGTCAACCAATCACATGGAAAGATTAAGAAGATGGATATAGAGAAAAACGTAGATGGTTTTGATGTTGACTAAGGTGAACGGTGTTTCCCATATCTCTGTCTGAAGGCCACTACTAGGATGAACCTATCCTAGTGGACTGAGATACCTGGCCCGACTAATATCAACACACGGTGGCATATACAAGGGAACCAGCGGGTGATAATCCTAACTCTAGGTCAACACAACTGGCATATACAAGGACACTAGTGGTCGACTTTATTGAATTTATTCCGGTTGGTCTGATGGTCTGGTCTCTTTTTTTCTTTTTTTTTGGGTATCTCAATCACTCTATTTTGCCCTAGCAACAGTAACAACTTGAAACGTGGGCCCCACCAATCACTTATAAGAAAAGAAAAATAAAAGCAGAAGGTGAAAAGGATTCAACGAGATATGGCGAAACTACCATTTTTTTTTTCTAACACCTGAGCTCTGTGCTTTTATGAATAGACTCTATAGATGTTTCCATCTAATCGATTGGTTCCTCAACTCCTACAACCAAGATGTTCCCATCCACTTAGATTGGTTAGTGCCAACCTTAATAAGCATAAATTTCTAGGCTCTAGAGTTTATTTATTTATCGCAACTAAAAAGTTTCTCCCATACCCCCAAACTTAAATCTAACATTGTCCTCAATGTTCTAAAGATGAAATTAAAAGCATGAACAAGGAGAAACTGTTACCACTTGAAGAAAAGAGTTAAGGAAAGATATTACCGTGTTGCATGAGCATGGGTTACCTCCCAAGAAGTGCTAAGTTTAAAGTCTTCAGCCAGACTAAGAAAGGATTAGTCACCTTAAAAAATCATAAAGTAATATAGAATAATAATCACGATCACCAAACCCAAATAAGGCTATCACAAGTGAAAGGAATCTGCAACATGCCAAGAAAATTAACAGATAAAGCACGTCCTTGTCTAGTTTCTGTTTAAAACAACTACATCTAGTCATGTGGTTGGGTTCAGGTTCTATAACTGGATCTAGATAAAATATTTTCATGGGTTGTATTTCCTCATAAGTTAGATCCGAATGTTCAGGTTCTAGAGTCTGGAAAAACTCAAATAAAAACTTAGAAGCACATAATAATAACCTAAATAATTGTGGATCCTTAAAGTCAATAAAATTTGACTTACACAGCTGACCAAAAAGAGAGTGGTGGTCTTCCTTAAACAAATGTGCCGACCCTAATCTCCTAAAGTAATTAGGTTTAGTTTTAAAACTTAATATTTGACAGATTTGAATTTCATAAGTTCCCACAATTGAAGAAATTTTTTTTGTGGGAAAACAAAGTCAATCGAGGTATCGTAGCTTGGGCTAACCACATCAACCAGAGGATGGGTTTCTAATAACCGAACTTCTTTTCTCGGACATCATTAGGTTCGGGGAAAACGTGTATGAAGATAATCTTGTAAAGTGGTTGAGGCACATATGTCAAGTCCCAAGTGAGGGACCTTTCTAAGAGTTAAAGCACATGGAGAATGATAATCACCCCCAAACTTAGAGTTTTCAGGGTCTCTAGAAAGACTAGTCACAACTTCCCTAATTTCTAGGTCATAAGATTCCTAGAAATGGTCGATTGATTCTTTTAAGTCAGGTTCATCCTCACTCATCTCTACGAGTTCATTTTCTTTTTCTAAGTCTAATGTTTCTAAATCGCTAGACTCTAAAACAATATTCTCAGAATAAACTCGTTCCTCAAAACTATCATCGGCTTCATAAAAAGGAAATACTACATCATCTAAAATGGGGGTATTTCTAGTCAAATCCTCATCCTTTTGAATATGTGAATAATTATTAAAATTATTTGGATTTAAACCAGAAATATTTCTATCATTATAAATCTCAATTGGAGTAACAAATTCCTGATCACTATGCCTAAAAACTTCAGATTCTTCATCAACACTATCCACATCATGATCATCATTATAATAACATGAAAATGATCGAACCTCATCTAAACAAGTAGTGTTACCAATTCTAACCTCGTCATCTGATTATAAAAATTGTCCTCATTTTCAAGGGTACTATTGGAAACACTATATCGAGCATTATGCGCCTCCTGATGGTCTCATGTATAGAAGGTTCACTCTTGGTTGAGATTATTTCGTCCATAAATAAGTCATTTCTCTTAGTTGACTCATATGTCGACTCAAGTAACTTATGTGTTGACTCAATTATCCTACCTGCTGACTCTAGTTGAGGAGAAATATAAGAATCTTGCTCGTATGACCGGTACGCGTGTGGATAGTAATTGGGCTCACCATGGTATGACCCATATCCTTCAAAAGGATGGCATTCCCAACCACTATTCACACTATGATCATAATAGGAATAATGTCCATGTTGCTCAGTCGGATATTCGTTGTATTGGCTATTATAATACGAGTTTGACATTCTCAACACAAAATAAAACCCACCGACAGGGGATTCGTGGGTGGATAGAGTCTTACCTCTCGTACCAGATGGGCGATGAACCGTTGAAGTCGACTCAGGCCACCAACTCCTATGTTAGTGTACGAACCTGAGGGGCCGAGACAGTATCGTAACAGTCGTCCTTCCCTGCAGCGGTTTTATTTAAATTAACCCTTCCTTAGGGTTTTAAAAATAATGTCCAAAAGAATGTCCCAAAAATATAGTCCAAAAAAAATGTCAAAAAATAAAAGATTACAAAAATATAACCCTAATTACAATTTCTAAAAAAAGAAAAAAAATATCTAATAAAAATAAATTAACTATATACAAAAATATTCTTCTTTACTCCTTTGGATTTCTCTTTTCTTTCCTTCTTTGGCTTCGCTTTACTTTTCAACACTTTCTCTTTTACATAAGCTCCGCACCAAGTCTGAAAGCAAACAGAAAATACCAAAACGCGTAAAAAGGAACAAAAATAATAAAAATAAAATAAAAACCTGAAAACAAATCTAAAAACAAGTCCGTGTCGGCGGCGCCAAAAATTTGATCGAATTTTAGATAGTGGTAAATAAGGTTGTCGTTCACTCGGACTTGATGAGATTGATTTTAAGGATTAATAAACTAAAATAAAAGAAAAATATATACAAAATATTGTCACATGATGAAGAGAGTTATTGGGACTAGGATTTCGTCGAATTCATAACATAGGGTTCAATTTATTTATTCTCAACAATTAAAGCTCAATAAATAAAATTAACATGGACTCTAATTTTGCCAAGTGTTTATGGGTGAAAACTACTCCTGTTTGATGAGTGCCAAATATTGCATATTTCTACATTTATTTATTGGCATTTAACTCATCTTTTGTGCTCGAAATCGATATTATCCCAAATTTCGTATTTTCCCGTTTTCAAGAATAAATATTTGTACTAATTAATTTTGTGTTTTTAGGTAGTAAATAAAGCTCGGAGAAATTAAGGAGCCAAAAGAGCGGAAAATTGGAGGCAAGCGTCTATGGAGCAGAAAGCCAAAGCCCGCGCGCGCATCAGTTGCAACCCAACAAGAGGCAACCCAACTTACAAAACATGGGCTTGAGCAGTCCAAGACCCGACCCACGACCCGGATCCAAGCCCGTCTCTTCTGAGCCGTTAGATTTGATCCATTTTCATCCTACGGCCGCATCATCCCACACATCGGTTTCCCTAGATCCAACGGTCGCTCCACCCATCTCATCAACTCTCGATGTTCCTGCCTCACACCGAAACCATCTACACCTACACCCATCGACCAAACAACCCCTTCTCCATTTCTCTTTTCTTTCTCCCGACAAAACCGAGAGAAACCCATTCTCTTCTCTTCCCCGACCATGGCAGAGCCATCTTCTCCTTCCCGAGGCCCCGTACCAGCCAGTACCCCACGGCCACCACAGCCGCCTTCACCACCTCTCTAGGTCTAGTTATCTCTTTCTTATCTTCTCCCATAACCCTAGAAGCTAAATTAGAGATAGTTAGAGCTAGGGTTTCTCCAACATCAAATTAATGGAGTTCAGAGCCGAATTAGCAGAGGAAAGAGGTTTGGGTTTTTGTTTAATTGCTAGTTCGAGTGATTGTGAGGTATAAATTGAGATGTTCTTCATGTGAGAGAAACTAAGTCAGTTTTAGGGTTTTATTTTGTTAACCTAATTTGAATTCAGTTTAATATTTGTATGATGTTCTAAATTATTTGACTAGGGTGTAGATGAAACCCCTGATTTAATGTCAAGTTGATCTAATTATCAAAGTGTTCTTGTAGTTTGTAATGCTTAGGATTATAATTAGCCTTTGAACTACACTCACCTGTGATCAATGGTACTGTAAGAAGACCATTGATACTAGGGGTAAGTGAGGGGAGTGAGTTAATCAATTATCCATCTGAGGCCTTCAAGGGAAGGCACAAGAACACAGTGAGAATTTTAACTGCCTAACATAGGATTAGGAGGTGAATTCAATCACCTTAGTACCCTTAACAATCTGTTTACAATCTATATTTGCTACCTTAGAATACAGTAACAAATCCTAGTCGTATCGACACCAAAATCAACAACATTTGTGTTACTTCTTTAAAAATCAGTTAGTGAAATCTTAAGATCAACCTTACACACTCCATCTCCCTGAGGATCGACCTGTGCTTGCCCTGCCTCCTATAGGCATTGTGCACTTGTAGTTAACCGTAGGCAAAAACTCTTTTACCAGCCTACCAAGTTTTTGGCGCCGCTGCCGGGGATTTGGTAGTGTGATGTGTTGCTCACTTGTTTCTTTTCACTGATTTCCACTTCACCATTGTATATATGCTTTGAAATTTTGTGTTTAGTCAATCTTAGTGTAACTTAACTTTTATTTTTCTATCTTTTGCATCTTTTTCATTCCCCTGCATCTGTAACTTAGCTGCATCTTATCTCCATCCGTCCACATCTCACCGCATCTCTTGTGTAGTGGAAGGTGTTACTTATGTCTTCATTATTTCAGTTCTTTAGGTTAAGCTTTCACATCATCTAGTTTTTCATAGCTCGTAATGTATCTTGCATGCCATTATTGATAAGTGCATCATAGCTAAAGCATATTCTCGTAGCATAGCTCGGACTCGCTAAGGATTGTCAATAACCTTGTCTTTGAAAGTCTTAGCAAGTAGTGTTGTTAGCTCATTGCTCTCAACATCTTACCACCCCGCAAAATTCAGTTCCATCATCTCGCATATCATATCTCCCATTTTGCGGACTTTTGAGATTTGCAATACTAGTGTTTTCTTGTTTTTCTTCACCGCATCATTCTCGGGAACCGAGGTTGTTTTGTTGAGCTAGCAGGTGCACTGCAAAGCTATTGTAAAAGCCAAGACAAGGAAGGATAAAGGCGCGAACGATTGTGGAATTGCCTAAACCCGATTTATATCGGCGGTATCATTCTCTAACCCTGCTGTGTTTGATGAATGTGTGTGTGATATTCCATGAATGCATGCTAAATTTATTTGCTAGCTGAAATAGCTATGTCTTTGAGCTGAACTGTATCAGTTTGTGAATTTGTGTGAATTTGTCACCACATCCATGAGCTGTGCCTTACTGATTTGCGCAATGTTATTTTGCTGATTAGCATATCACCCTGAATCTATATACACAATTCCAAGAACTAGTTTTTGACTTCCCCTAGGCGTAATCCTGCGGAAATTGAGCTACAGCTTCACTGTAACTGAACAAGCCATCCCTGTATGTGCCTATGTGAACCATGCTTGCATGACAAAATAGTTACCCTGCTGAGCAACCATCCCAAATTGTCTGTCAGACTAGTTGCTTGAATATCTCTGTGACACTTGAGAAAACTTTGTAAATCTGAAACCTGTGCTTGTGTGTAACCTGAGCATAGCCTGTGAAAATTGAAATTGGCTGAACTAGTGCATTTTTCATTGTGAATCCTTGGCCTCTACAAGACCTGTGTCAACTGAGCTTGTTGAGCCATCTGCTTTGCACCTCTATGCATGCTTTACTTTGTCAACCAATTCTGTGAAACCTTGTGTGAGTGTAATATGCCAAGTTGCTGTCATCTTCGCTTGTGCAAGCATGCAAACCCGTTGACAGACCCTATTGAGCCATCTCTTACTGCAATTTTTGAGCATAATCGTGAAAATTAGACATCAACCAACCTTGATTGACACTGTGTGTCTTCAACTATGTCAGTAAAATGTTCAATTATTGCATTTGTTGATACCCCGTGAGCAACAAACTCTTGCAATATCAGTAAAATTATTTGTAATCCCGTGACACTTGAGTGAACTGTTGGGTGATTGATTTGTTGTTAGCAAGGCTGAAATATCATATTTAAATTTCTAAGTGGCCTGTTGATACTCTGTGATTCATATCCACCTTTTCAATTGACTCATACTCTGTGAAAATTAAGGTCAACTGACCTTGTTGACACTCTGTGCCATGCTAAGTCTTTTATAGAGTGTTGAAGCTATTGCATCTGTTGCATTTATGCATCTGTGAACCAACATCTGCAATTTGTGTGTGGCCCTGTGGTGCTTGAATGAGTGTTGAGTAATCGAATTTGTATTACCAGCTCACTTGTTGTTTTTCACACACAAGCCCAAAGACATGGTTCACCTTGAGTGAGCATAACTGACCTGCCTCGTGCACTCTACACAATCGGGCCCTGTTCTTCTTGCGCACCTTTTCTGTGTTGTGCATAAGCTGCCCTGTACCATTGTGCATATGATAGGTGTAGAATACACCGTATTTAATATCTAGTATTTATGCTTTCTTTGCTATTTTCCTTGGGATTTGCATCTCTTATGTGTGGTTTTGAGTTATCAGGTGCAATGAAGTCATTTGGAACAAAAGAAGGAGAAATCATTCAATTTGAAATGAAAGGGCGAAAGGTCATTTCACGGGAGTGCAACCGAGCCAAGCCAACGATAGGGGACAACCACTACGCCTTAGTCTAGAGAAGCAAAAAGGGAAGACATCATTGGTGGCCATTATCTAAGGAGTGGGTGCTTATAGTCATCTGAGTATCCCCTATCTACTTCACCTAAGTGGGTATAACACTCCTCATTTCCTACACAATACCTAAGAATCGAGAAACATCATTTTCTTTCCCTACGACGCCGAGAAAAGCCATGGTTGCTTTGTAATATGATTCGAGAAAGGGAGCCATGGCTAATAATACAGATTGATGAAAAGGAGAAGATGATGGTGATGTTATTGTTGGTCTCAGGAAGAAGAACAAGAAATCGTGTCACCGAGATGAGCAAAAGGGGATCTGAGATTTACATGAAATTGAAGATGGGTTTGAATCTAATCTCAAAACGGAGGTGAAACTGTCTTTGGTGGTGGTTATAATGACTAAGCAAACAGGGAAGATTAGGTTTCTCAAGTGCAAATCAGAGATGAATCTGAAATGGAGAATGGGTTTGTTGTCTTATGAAAAATGAGAAATTGGATTGTGTTTGATGGAAGCTGCTGCTGGTGGTGTTTGTAGATGGATTTGGTGACTGTGGTCGAGAATTGCAGGTTAGGGTCTCAATCTGTTCTGAGTTTGAAGCTCAAGAGATGAACCCCAAGTTAGGGTTTGCCATTTCTCTGAGTCAGATGAAGAAATTGGACTCAAGGGAGGTTGTTTAGCAGTATGGCTGGAGTGAGTTGAAGAATTAAATGATTTGCAATGAAATGTGTCAAGGTGAGGTCGAATCGATAAGCTCACAAAGCAAGATGAGCAATGTGGAGTTCAAGATTAGAACATGAATGTTGATTCAATTACGTGGAGGTTTTGGTGATCTTGATATGGGTACAATGGTAGTCGCAGTGAGAGACATGGAGCCAGTGAGGGAAGCTGAGACAGATTGTGTTGTGCTATGAAGTTGAAGGTCAGGTGTTGCGATGACTAAAAAGCTGCAGAGAGTGCAAGGATCCCAGCTTGTCTACAAGATCAAGAGATGGGGGGATCTGTTGTTACTAATGGCTAAAGACAGGATGGTGGCAATCGATGTCGAGCTGGAGCCGTTCAATTGAGCCGTGTTTGGCAGAAGATGGCAGAGGCTCATGGTACTTGTGGTACTAGGGCCCGAGATGCGAGATGGTGATGGATCTTTGGAGCTTTGTATGAGATGGTGTTATCTCGAGGTTGGTACATGATTATGGAATTTCGGGTGGTGCTCAAATATGGTAATGGTTTGGTCTTTGTGCAAGGTTGTGCGGTTTCAATTGGAGAATTTGTGTGGTGGAGCTGAAGTGGTCTTGCGCGACAGTTTGAGCTAGAATCAGTGCCGAGCAAATGAGAAGGATGAGGTCTAGAGCAAGGGAGATGTTGATGGATTTTGCAGCGAGTCTTGATGAGGTTGCAATGGGTAGAGAAGGTTGTGGCGTATGAAATGGAGAGAAATAGTGAAGATGGCTCGTGTGTTTGAGATGATATTGCAGGTTATGATTCAATTAAAATGGTTGCAGTCTCAATGGTCTTGTGTCCTGATTTCGTGGTTATTGATGAGTTGCAGATGTTGCTTGTATGAGTATTTGAGTGGCAGGGTGAAGCATTGATTGAGCAAAAGAAATACGTAGAGGAGGTTGTAGTAGCAAGGGCCAAGAAGTAGGAATGAATGTGCAACTCAGATAAGTTTGTTTTGGTGCTGTGACAGTAAACTCAGAGTTGCAGTTTGTGCTCTGGGGTGGTATTGCAGGTGTTGCGGGGGTGTGTGGTTGTGACAGTGGAATGCGGTAAGAATGCACAGAGGAGATGGCAGATCTCTGTGGTTGTGTTGGTGCTAGAATGGAGTCATGCGGGTGAAGCGACACGGTGAAGCCTTGAACTACGACCGAGCCGGGGTTGAACCGAGCTGAAAATGCTCAAATCGATGGATAAATGAGCCGGTTTGGAACCGCAAAGTAGGTGCACAGCCATCTTGGCCGGAAGGAAGCTTGGATGCGTCATCATTGTGCAACAAAGCTCGGCCTCGTGCGAAATGGTCAGAATCTTAGAACAAGTCGGTGAGTTAGCCTTAACTCGGACTCGACTCACCGACCGTGATCCGACTGGGCTTCGACTCGGTGACCGACCGAGTTCACTCGACCGTTGACCCGACCGACCTGACCCGATCCGACTGCGCGTTGACCTCCGACTCGTTGACCGGTGACCGGGCGTACTTTGCCGGTCACCGGAGCCGATTTCCGGCCACAATACCAGTTTTCCGGCGACGACTTTTTGGACATATTTTCTACACGGGTTTCTCCCTCTTATGGGCTTGGTGGATTTTTATCTAATGGACTTTGAAGACTTGACCTAATTTTGGAAGAAAGGAAAAGCTATAAAAGAAGAATTCTACAACTTTTGGGATATATCTTATTCTCGGGAACTTGGAGAGCCGCTTTTGTTTTACGCTTCTTGGGTTTGCTTTTGTTCATCTTCTTCTTTATTCAACTTATATTCTTGGTGATGAACTCCATAGCTATGAGTAGCTAAATTCTATATTATTGGTTAAGGATGTAGTCCTATTTCTAAAACTTGTGTTTGCTTTATGTATTAGTTTTCTCTCTTGATTATCGTTCACATCTCTACTGCTTTAAGAATCACATGATTGATGTATTGTGATAGGATTATGATGTTTGATTAGTTAAGTGGCCAATTAATTGAACTTGCATCCTAGTCCATAGCTATTTTAGGGTTTTTCATCGAGCGATAACCCTGAATACGAGTAGCATGATATGTCTACGGTTTGTAGTGATACACTCTCGTAATCATATGTAGAGTTTGACCATTGTCCGAATTGTTATGCGCAACGCATGACAATTGCATTGATTAGCCTATTTCTGAAACTTAATGCTCCTAGGAATTGAACTTAATTAGCGCAAGGCGTTAGGTTATTCTTTAGGTAGAATTCACATACGCAGCTCTAATGTGTGTGTTGATGAACTTAGGAAATTTATAGATTATCTTGCTCTCTTGATTCACTAGGCTTTTGATAACACAAGAGATTAAATCGTAATTCTAATCATATATGCAAGCACATGTCTAAGATTGAAGATGAATTCCTTGACCAATATCTTTCTCCATTGATTACTTTCTACAATCTACTTTGTTTTTAATTTGCTTTTATTGCTTACATAAGAATCGAAATCCCCCAATTGGTTACTTTAAGAAATTGATTACGAAATAACTACAATCGCCTCTCTGTGGATACGAACTCTTTCTTATCATATACTTTAGGAAAGTGAAATTATTTTTGACGATACTGACAACGATCAAATTTTGGCGTCGTTCTAGGGAGGCATACGGCTAGTTATTAAGTTTTTAGTTTCTTATTTCTGTTTTTGCTTTTATCTTTGCTTCTTGTTTCTTGTCTTGTTTCTCACTTGTTTGCGAGAATTGTTTGCAGGTACCTAATCTCTGGCTTCTAAGGATTGGAATTATCCAAGGTGCGGGATAGCTACTCGACGAGGCACAATACTCCAACCAAGTCAAGACACAACGGACGAACACGAGTTGGAAGTAGGAGAAGAGATTTTCCAACAACAAGAAGAAGAAAAAGAGGTTCCATTCGTAGACGAACCACAAGTTGAAGAAGAAGAAGCTATGGGTGATGCAAATCGTTCACTCAAGGAGTTGGCTTCTCATAGGCTTGATACACAACAAGGGTGTATCCAAACAAACTCTACTTTTGAGATAAAGCCGGGGTTGCTTAGAGAATTACCAAAATTCCATGGCATGGTGAATGAAGACCCAAACAAACATCTTATGGACTTCCACACCATTGTCACGGCTATGCTTCCAAATGTTGAGGCGGATGGTGCAATGTTGAAAGTTTTCCGTTTCTCTTTAATGGATAGTGCTAAGGATTGGTTGTACTATTTACCTTCCGGAAGTGTCACAACATGGAATGGGTTGAAGAAACTCTTTTTGGAGAGATATTTTCCCCGCATCAAAGGCTACTCAAATTCGCAAGGAGATTTGTGGGATGAAGCAAAACGTGGGAGAATCCTTATATGAATGTTGGGAACGATACAAGAGATTGGTTGGAAGCTGTCCTCACCACCAATTCGGTGACGCTATGATTATCCAATATTTCTATGAAGGACTCCAATCAAGTGATAGGAATCTACTCGACGCTGCGGGTGGTGGTGCATTAGTGAACAAGACGGTGGCACAAGCTAGAGAGTTGATTGAAAACATGGCAGCGAACTCACAACAATTCTTGAGTCGTGGGTCGGATGTGATTCTAAGAAGGGTGAGTGAGGTGAGCGAGGTTGAGGAACTTCATCAACAAATGGGTAACATGAATGCAATGCTTCAACAAGTTGCAGCCGCGGTGATACCGAGTTCCACTCAAGCTTATGAAGACGAGCAAGCTAATGCGATCTTTCCAAATCAACAAAGACAGTATGATCCCTATTCCAACACTTACAATCCGGGATGGAGAGATCACCCCAATTTTAGCTATGCCAATATGCAAGGAGCGATTCAACAACCTAGTTTCAACAACCCGAGTGGATTTCAACCTCAACAACAACAATTCCAACCGAGACAACAATTTCAACAACAACAACAATCTCAAACTATGGGGTCCAATATGGAGGAGTTCTTTGAAATCTTTTATGCAAAGAACGAAGAGTTCGGTTAAGGAGTTGCAAACTCAAGTTGGTTCTATGGCTATGGAGTTGAATCAATTGAAGGCACAAAATGGTGGGAAACTCCCTTCTCAACCTATCAACCCAAAAGAGGGTGTTAATGCAATTACGTTGAGAAGTGGTACACAACTTGTGCAACCCGAAGTCACTGATTCGGGCGCGGTGGAAACACCAAAGGAACTGTTTTGGAGGAGAAAACCGAGGATTCTCCCCAAACTTCGAGGTACCTATTTCTAACTCTAAAACTCCGGTTTCTACTTATGTTCCTCCTTTACCTTTCCTCAGATTTGCAAATTCCAAGAAGGCGGAACTAGAAAAGGAGATTTTAGACATTCTTAAGAAGATCCATGTGAACATACCACTCATAGATGCTATCAAGCAAGTTCCAAAGTATGCAAAGGTGTTGAAGGACTTGTGTACCAATAAGCAAAGGCTCAAAGGTAATGAAGTGCTTAGTGTGGGGGAGAATGCTTCGGCAATCTTACAACACAAACTCCCACTTAAGTGCAAGGACCCCGGTAGCTTTGACATTCCCGTCACAATTGGTAACACCACATTTAATAAAGCTATGTTGGACTTAGGTGCATCCGTTAATGTCATGCCTGCGTCTATGTATAATTCACTTGATCTTGGTCCTCTTAAAAAGTCTGGAATTGTGTTGCAATTAGCCGATCGTTCTAATGTCTACCCAATGGGTATTGTTGAGGATGTTCTTGTGCAGGTTAATCAACTTGTATTTCTAGCGGACTTTTGCGTGTTAGAGATGGATGAAGGTTCACCGAACTCGTCTCTTCCATTGCTACTTGGGCGTCCCTTCATGAAAACGGCGAAAACCATTATTGATGTTGACAAGGGAACGCTAACTATGGAGTTTGATGGAGAAATAATACGTTTCAACATTTTCGAGACGATGAGATATCCTAGTGATGTCCACTCTTGTTTCTCCATTGATGTGATGGACACATTGGCGCAACAAATGTTTGAGTTGAATGGTGTTGATACTTTGGAAACCGTGCTCACTACACCTATTGACAATGGTTATGCGTATAGTGATGAGATGAAAGAAACCATTGGTTCTCTTGACTCATTACCGGAAAAATCAGCAATTAAGAATATTTCATATGCGTCTTTACCTTGCAATAATGAAAAACTTGTGCCATCTATTGTTAAATCTCCAAGTTTAGAATTGAAACCTCTTCCAAGTCACTTAAAGTACTTGTACTTGGGTGACAATGAAGACTTACCCGTGATTGTTTCTAACGAGCTTAATGAATTACAGGAGCAAAAACTTCTAAGGGTGCTAAGGAAGTACAAGACGGCCATAGGATGGACAATCGCCGATATCAAGGGTATAAGCCCTGCCGTTTGTATGCATAAGATCCGTGTGGAGGATGATACAAAGCCTACAAGGGAAGCGCAACGTCGTTTGAATCCTCCCATGATGGAAGTTGTAAAAAGGAGATACTCAAGCTTTTGGACGTGGGTGTTATCTACCCCATATCCGATAGTAAGTGGGTAAGCCGGTACAAGTTGTACCAAAGAAATCGGGTGTGACGGTGGTGGAGAATGATAAGAACGAACTTGTCCCAACTCGTGCAAACCGGTTGGAGGGTTTGTATTGATTATAGAAAATTGAATGCCACTACTAGAAAAGATCACTTTCCTTTACCTTTTATTGATCAAATGCTTGAACGATTAAATGGACACTCTTACTATTGCTTTCTTGATGGCTATTCAAAGTTATAATCAGATTGTGATACCGGAGGACCAAGAGAAAACCACTTTCACTTGTCCTTTCGGTACTTTTTGCTTATAGAAGGATGCCTTTTGGCTTATGCAATGCTCCGGCTACTTTTCAAAGGTGTATGGTAAGTATCTTTTCGGAATATGTTGAAAACATAATCGAAGTGTTCATGGACGATTTTAGTGTCTTTGGTGATTCATTTGACCTTTGCTTGAACAATTTATCTCTAATCCTTGAACGATGTGTTGAAACAAATCTTGTGCTAAATTGGGATAAGTGCCATTTCATGGTAACTCATGGCATAGTTTTAGGCCATATAATATCTTCTAAAGGTTTGGAAGTCGATAAATCTAAGATAGACCTTATTCGTGCTCTAACCCCTCCCACTACGGTGAGGGAGATACGTTCTTTTCTTGGTCATGCAGGTTTTTATCGTAGATTCATAAAGGACTTTTCCAAGATAGCATCACCACTTTGTAACTTATTGCAAAAAGATGTGGTTTTTAACTTTGATGAGAAATGTATGGCGGCATTCAATCGTTTGAAAGAACTTTTGATTTCAGCCCCTATCATTAAACCACCGGATTGGAGCAAGCCTTTTGAGCTCATGTGTGATGCAAGTGACTATGCGGTTGGTGCGGTGCTTGGGCAGCGTGTGGGGAAGCTTCCTCATGCTATTTATTATGCTTCTAGAACGTTAAATGAGGCCCAACAAAACTACACAACCACTGAAAAAGAGTTATTAGCCATTGTTTTTGCTTTAGAAAAGTTTCGCTCTTATCTAATTTGTAAAAAAGTTGTTGTCTTTTCGATCATGCAAGCACTTAGATACTTGCTTACAAAGAAAGAGGCGAAACCGAGGCTCATACGATGGATATTACTCTTGCAAGAGTTTGACATTGAGATCAAAGACAAGAAAGGAATTGAGAACACCGTTGGATCAATTGAGCCGTCTTGTTGTGGACAAGGAGACTATCCCGTTGCGTGAAAGTTTCCAGGATGAGCAACTATTCTCAATTGCCTTTGGAGAACCATGGTACGCTGATATTGTTAATTACTTAGTGTCTAAACAAATCCCAAAGAACTTGTCTCGTCTTTGAGAGGGACAAACTTAAGAAGTTAGGAAACCAATACATATGGGATGATCCATACTTATGGAAGCATTGTAGTGACCAAGTAATACGTAGGTGTGTTCCCGAAATTGAATTTAATTTTATCTTGTCTTTTTGCCACTCATATGCTTGTGGAGGACACTTTGGGAGTAAGAGAACCGCTCTCAAGGTACTAGAATGTGGTTTCTTTTGGCCAACTTTGTTTAAGGATGCACATGCATTTTGTATCACATGTGATAGGTGCCAAAGAACCGGCAATCTAGGTGCTCGAAATCAAATGCCGCAAACTATTATTCAATTTGTGGAGGTTTTTGATGTATGGGGAATTGATTTTATGGGCCCTTTTGTCAATTCTAGTGGGAATTATTATATTTTGCTTGTTGTGGATTATGTCTCGAAATGGGTGGAAGCTAAGGCCACCCCAACTAATGATTCTAAAGTTGTTTCAGATTTTGTGCAAGCTAATATATTTGCAAGGTTTGGCATTCCAAGGGATATAATTAGCGATGGAGGTTCACACTTCAAAAACAGGTTCTTGCAAAGCTTGTTAAGGAAGTACAATGTGTCGCATAGGATTGCAACACCCTACCATCCGCAAACAAATGGACAAGCCGAGGTTTCCAACCGAGAGGTGAAATCCATTCTTGAAAAGACGGTGAATCCAACAAGGAAAGATTGGAGTTCGCGACTCAATGATGCTTTGTGGGCGTATAGAACCGCATATAAAACACCTATTGGGATGTCTCCCTTTAGGCTTGTTTATGGTAAACCTTGTCACTTACCCGTGGAAATTGAGCATAAGGCGTTTTGGGCTATTAAGCAATGCAACATGGAGTTGGATGGTCTGAAGGCAACGGAAGTTACAACTTCAAGAGTTAGAGGAGATTCGTAATGATGCATTTGAAAGCTCACGGATTTACAAGGAAAAGACAAAAGCTTTTCATGATAATATGATTACAAAGAAACAATTTTGCATTGGGCGAAAGTGCTTTTGTTTAATTCTCGTTTGCAATTATTTCGGGTAAATTAAGGTCACGTTGGATTGGACCTTTTATTGTGACTAATGTGTTTTCTCATGGTGCAGTGGAAATTCGTAGTTTAGCTACAGGTAATGAACTTAAAGTGAATGGGCACCGGTTGAAACCATATTATGAGAACTTCTCTTCGGATGTCGTGGAAGGAGTTAATCTTGTGGAAGTACTCCTCCGGAGGAGTCATAGAAAGCAAGGAGATAGTCGGGCTGACGACTTTAAACCAAGCGCTAAATGGGAGGAAACCCATCGGTTTTGTATCTCTTATCTTTTATTTTCTTTTCTTGTCATGTTTTTACTTTTTCTGATTTTTTGTGTCACTTTTCCGTTAGGATTTCCCACCTTGACTTTCTTTGGACGATTCAATTACATTGAGGACAATGTAAAGTTTAAGTGTGGGGGAATGGTTTGCTTTGTAAATTTTTCAACTTTTGTGTAATTAGTGAATAAGAAAACTCCAACTTGTAGTTAGTTTAGAGTCACATAGTATACATGTCGCTAAGATTACATCGAAATTCTCATAATAGTGACTGAACTTAGAGATATTGAGAGAACATGATCGGGTTTCTTACTTGTATGAGAGTTAAAGTTGGATTTAACCATGCCGGTGGAAAATAAGGTGCGGCCCGAATTCGGTATTAGAACAAGTGATCCCCTATAGTGGAGACTACCCATGTTACATAATGTGAGGCACCGACCTTCAATTCTTTGTACCTGTCTAAATTTGTGCTTTTAGAGTGTGTGTCACCGTACGTAAATTCCGGGCAGAATGGTGAGCTGTCCAACCTCCCACCATAGAAGCACTATTTTGATCTCTTAAGTGCTATTTTTATCAACCATGTTGGTGACATCGAATTGCTAACTTACATACCACTTGTAATCTTGTTCGCAGTTAGCACCATCCACCTTATCTCTCTCTACACCAACAGGTCCATAGAAACACCATCATCATCAATAAGAGGAGCATCACAAATTTGAAGGAAAGTTGAGGACGTTCAAGGTTTACAAGCAACAATACAGAAATGGGCAGATTTCAGATTTGAGTAAAGCAACAAGATAAGGAGCAGAATTTTTATAAGTTGAAGACTATTGTACAAGAGCGAAGTTTATAAAGATGAGAGTTCGAGAAATTTATGATATCAAGACATACAAGTTGTGAAGAATCAAGTGGTAAAGTACTTACACCATGGCCTTTGTACTTACGTTTTTAGTTTATCTTATGTGTATTTTGTTTTCTCTTGTCTCAAAAAAAAAAAAAAAAAAAAAAAAAAAAAAAAAAAAAAAAAAAAAAAAAAACGAAAAAAATAAAAAAAAAAAAAAAAAGACAAGAGAAAATTTTTAGGTTTGTTAATAGTTTTTATTATTTTGTTTTATTTTTATTTTGTATTTGTTTTATTTCTTATGTCAAAAAAAAAAATATTAGAAAAAAAAAAGACGAAAATTAGAAAAAGAAAAAAAAAAAAAAAAAAAATAAATAAAAAATAAAAAAAAAAAAAAAAAAAATTGGATTTGTATAGTTTGTTTTTAGTTTTGTATTCTTTCAATAAAGCCAAGGGAAAGAAGGAATATCTATAATGAAGTTTCAAGCGACAAGGAATTTGAGGAAAAGTGTTATATTGTCAAGATTCTACGAAGTTCAAAAGTTATCATCAAGAGTTGAAGACCGAAGACGAAGATGAAGACACCGACTGAAGACCGAAGACGTTTCTATGGATGCTGTGAGAGTGGTGCTAGCTGCACGCCGAATGGATAACGAGGTAAGTAAGCATATTCCCACCTTCGTTAAGTGGTTGATTTCCTTTCGAAGAGATCGTCGAAAAATGGGTTTTCAAAATGAATAAAAGATGTGGGTTTTCAAAATACTTCGGAGGGTTTTTACCTTCCTACCATTCAACGTGTCGCAGATTCTCTCTTCATTCCAACCTGGACACATGTGTGACCCATAAAAAGTCGTTTATTATTGAGCGCAAATTCATAAAACCCTTTCTTGTGAGGCGAGTCGAGACTTTTGATCACTCCGAACCCGAATTTTTGTCGAGAAGGGATGGTTATTTCTCTCTCAACTTTTAAGAATGAGATTGTGTTCATTTATGTGTCTAACTTCTTATGACTAGTGTGCGAGAATCTCTATGTCTTCTTAGCGCGTTGGATGCTATCATTACGGAGAACTAGTAAGTTGGAAAAGTAGGTTTTGTGGGTATATCTCTAGTAAACCCTCACGAGACTATAACTCGTCCACTAGGGACACCTAGGGGTTTAAAGGCTTGTTATTTATGCTAAAAGTGACCGTAGCCTCGACGACACGGAGTTGTATGTATTTTAGAATTTTTTTGTTTGATTTGCTCGAGGACTAGCAAAGTCTAAGTGTGGGGGAATCTGATAGGTGTAGAATACACCGTATTTAATATCTAGTATTTATGCTTTCTTTGCTATTTTCCTTGGGATTTGCATCTCTTATGTGTGGTTTTGAGTTATCAGGTGCAATGAAGTCATTTGGAACAAAAGAAGGAGAAATTATTCAATTTGAGCCGAAAGGGCAGAAAGGTCATTTCACGGAGTGCAACCGAGCCAAGCCAATGATAGGGGACAACCACTACAGCTTAGTCTAGAGAAGCAAAAAGGGAAGACATCATTGGTGGCCATTATCTAAGGAGTGGGTGCTTATAGTCATCTGAGTATCCCCTATCTACTTCACCTAAGTGGGTATAACACTCCTCATTTCCTACACAATACCTAAGTGGGTATAACACTCCTCATTTCCTCTTTCCTTCTGCCCGACGCCGAGAAAAGCCATGGCTGCTGCTGCTGTAATATGATTCAGAGACGATTAGGGAGCAGCCGCTGCTAATAATACCAGATCGATGAAAAGGAGAAGATGATGGTGATGTTATTGTTGGTCTCAGGAAGAAGAACAAGAAATCATGTCACCGAGATGAGCAAAAGGGGATCTGAGATTTACATGAAATTGAAGATGGGTTTGAATCTAATCTCAAAACGGAGGTGAAACTGTCTTTGGTGGTGGTTATAATGACTAAGCAAACGGGGAAGATTAGGTTTCCGAAGGCGCAAATCGTAGAGATGAATCGAAATGGAGAATGGGTTTGTTGTCTTATGAAAAATGAGAAATTGGATTGTGTTTGATGGAAGCTGCTGCTGGTGGTGTTTGTAGATGGATTTGGTGACTGTGGTCGAGAATTGCAGGTTAGGGTCTCAATCTGTTCTGAGTTTGAAGCTCAAGAGATGATCCTCAAGTTAGGGTTTGCCATTTCTCTGAGTCAGATGAAGAAATTGGACTCAAGGGAGGTTGTTTAGAAGTATGGCTGGAGTGAGTTGAAGAATTGAATGATTTTCAATGAAATGTGTCAAGGTGAGGCTGATACTGATAAGCTCACAAAGCAGTGAGCAATGTGGAGTTCAAGATTAGAACATGAATGTTGATTCAATTACAGAAGGTTTTGGTGATGCTGATATGGGTACAATGGTAGTCTGTGAGAGACATGGAGCCAGTGAGGGAAGCTGAGACAGATTGTGTTGTGCTATGAAGTTGAAGGTCAGGTGTTGCGATGACTAAAAAGCTGCAGAGAGTGCAAGGATCCCAGCTTGTCTACAAGATCAAGAGATGGGGGATCTCTTTATTACTAATGGCTAAAGACAGGATGGTGGCACCGATCCGAGCTCGAGTGTTCAATTGGTTTGTGTTTGCGCGGGGAAGATGGCAGAGGCTCATGGTACTGTGGTACTAGGCCTGAGATGCAGATGGTGATGGATGCTGGAGCTTTGTATGAGAGGGTGTTATCTGAGGTTGGTACATGATTATGGAATTTCAGGTGGTGCTCAAATATGGTAATGGTTTGGTGCTGTGCAAGGTTGTGCAGTTTCAATTGGAGAAGGCTGTGTGGCTGGAGCTGAAGTGGTCTTGCAGCGACAGTTTGAGCTAGAACTGGTGCTGAGCAGCTGAGAAGGATGAGGTCTAGAGCAAGGGAGATGTTGATGGATTTTGCAGGCAGTCTTGATGAGGTTGCAACAGGTAGAGAAGGTTGTGGCGTATGAAATGGAGAGAAATGGTGAAGATGGCTCAGGTGTTTGAGATGATATTGCAGGTTATGATTCAATTAAAATGGTTGCAGTCTCAATGGTGCTGTGTGTGCTGATTTCAGGGTTATTGACAGAGTTGCAGCTGTTGCTTGTATGAGTATTTGAGTGGCAGGGTGAAGCATTGATTGAGCAAAAGAAATACGTAGAGGAGGTTGTAGTAGCAAGGGCCAAGAAGTAGGAATGAATGTGCAACTCAGATAAGTTTGTTTTGGTGTGCTGTGACAGTAAACTCGAGTTGTTTGTGCTCTGGTGGTATTGCGGTGTTGCGGGGGTGTGTGGTTGTGACATGTGGAATGCGGTAAGAATGCACGAGAGGAGATGGCGATCTCGGGTGGTTGTGTTGGTGCTAGAATGGAGCTCAGGTGAAGCGATTGCGGGGTAAGCGCGACTACGATCGAGCTGAGGTTGAACGAAGTGAAAATGCTCAAATCGGATGGATAAATGAGCTGGTTTGGGCGCAAAGTAGGTGCACAGCCATCTTGGCTGGAAGGAAGCTTGGATGCGTCATCATTGTGCAACAAAGCTCTGGCCTGTGCGAAATGGTTGTAGCTTAGAACAAGTCAGCTGAGTTAGCCTTAACTCGGACCGACTGTTATTTGTGATCCGACTCGATTCGACTCGGTGGCCCGACCGAGTTCACTCGGTTGATCGACCGAGCTGACCCGATCCGACTCGTTGACCCGACCGTCCGACTCGTTGGCCGGTGGCCAAGGCGGACTTTGCCGGTCACCGGAGCCGATTTCCGGCCACAATACCAGTTTTCCGGCGACGACTTTTTGGACATATTTTCTACACGGGTTTCTCCCTCTTATGGGCTTGGTGGATTTTTATCTAATGGACTTTGAAGACTTGACCTAATTTTGGAAGAAAGGAAAAGCTATAAAAGAAGAATTCTACAACTTTTGGGATATATCTTATTCTTGGGAACTTGGAGAGCCGCTTTTGTTTTACGCTTCTAGGGTTTGCTTTTGTTCATCTTCTTCTTTATTCAACTTATATTCTTGGTGATGAACTCCATAGCTATGAGTAGCTAAATTCTATATTATTGGTTAAGGATGTAGTCCTATTTCTAAAACTTGTGTTTGCTTTGTGTATTAGTTTTCTCTCTTGATTATCGTTCACATCTCTACTGCTTTAAGAATCACATGATTGATGTATTGTGATAGGATTATGATGTTTGATTATTTAAGTGGCCAATTAATTGAACTTGCATCCTAGTCCATAGATATTTTAGGGTTTTTCATCGAGCGATAACCCTGAATACGAGTAGCATGATATGTTTACGGTTTGTAGTGATACACTCTCGTAATCATATGTAGAGTTTGACCATTTTCCGAATTGTTATCAAGCATGACAATTGCATTGATTAGCCTATTTCTCGAAACTTAATGCTCTAGGAATTGAACTTAATTAGCGCAAGGCGTTAGGTTATTCTTTAGGTAGAATTCACATACGCAGCTCTAATGTGTGTGTTGATGAACTTAGGAAATTTATAGATTATCTTGCTCTCTTGATTCACTAGGCTTTTGATAACACAAGAGATTAAATCGTAATTCTAATCATATATGCAAGCACATGTCTAAGATTGAAGATGAATTCCTTGACCAATATCTTTCTCCATTGATTACTTTCTACAATCTACTTTGTTTTTAATTTGCTTTTATTGCTTACATAAGAATCAGAAATCCCCCCAATTGGTTACTTTAAGAAATTGATTACGAAATAACTACAATCGCCTCTCTGTGGATACGAACTCTTTCTTATCATATACTTTAGGAAAGTGAAATTATTTTTGACGCATACGACAGCGATCAACATAACCTGTAAAAACTGAGGTCAACCAAGCCTGTTGACATTCTGTGTCATGTCAATATTGATGTAAAGTGCTGAGATTTTGTTAGTTTGAGAAGCCTGCTTACTTGTTGTTTTACTGAGATTGACTCTATGTGCATAATCTCCGACCTTGGAATCTCACATGCATTGCTTTCCCTATTTTGTGAAAAGCCAGGCTATCGATAGCCATACCATATGGTATTTGTGTGCATGCCCGGTACTAACTGAGTAACATATCTGCTAGCTACATTGTTACATCCTTGTGAGTCTCCCAAACTCTGCCAAAACCACGTCCCATCTTGCATACATAGTCCCATCCATTTGCTACCTTTACGAGATGTGCAATTGCACCTTTGATCGGTGCAACATTTTGAATCTATATGCACAACTCGAAAAACTAGCCTTTGATTCATATGAGCTTAGCCTCCACTGTTTTAAGAAATCATTGGTTGTTTGAGTGCTATATATGCCTAGTGTGTCTTGGGCTATGGGTGTTTCTTTTTGAGTTCAAATTGATAGCCTGGCATGATAGGATTTTGGGATGGCATTAGGGATGAAGAATCATCACATATGTCAATTAGAGAGCTTGCTTATGGGCATGCTTCAAAACCCCTCACAGACCATGATGTCAATGATTTTAGGGAGTATTATGAACCTTCTCAGAGTCATGAGCTTGACTACACATACCCTAGTCATTATTCGAACATGTGTCATCAACCGCCATGGGAGGTTGAACAATGTTGTCCTCAATGAACCCTTGTATGCGATCAATAATGGAGAATATCAAACTCATTGAGCAAAACAATGCTAGTTTTGAATGGAAAGCATTGCATGATCATCCATATAGCAACATGTCTGAATTCCCCTTGGCTAGTGACCCTTGTGCACAGCCATGTACTGAATATCCATATGAAGCGTGCATACCCACTGATGAAGACTCTCCTTCCATTGAACATCTCAACATGATATTAAAAATGAACATGATTCAACTACAAAGTGAAGAATGGAAGGAATCTCATGATAGGATGTTTGTTGTCCCTAATAAAATAAATTTTGAAAATAGTGTTTCTATTCCTACTCATGCAACTGACACTGAATATGAACCTACTCAAGAGGTAAATGAGTGCACTAGAAATGCTACAATTTTGAATAGGAAATGCATTTTTGTTATGATGATGATGATGATGAATATGATATTTTAGAAGAGCATGTGTATCTTTGAAAATATGGTGGAACCTTTGGGTTCGAGAGACATTAAGCTTCTCTACCGTGAACCTTATGAATGATGCTTCTTCTAATATTCAATCCATACATACATGTGATGCTTTGAATTGGGGTTTGAACAATTGTTCTGTAAGAGTGAGCATCTTTGTACAACTTGCATCTCGACCTAGGGATAAGCTGAATTGTCTGTTGACACAGATGATTCAATGCATGTAATTAATGTGTCTAATTCTTGGCCTAGGTCACGGTGTGAAGTTTCTTGTGATCTCCTATGCATGGCGAAGTTGTAGATGATGATTATGGACTAGGGCTTGTCGAAATATTTTGTGAACATGAGCATGTTACGGCACTTGCAGATGACTTGGGGGATATTGATGTAAGTGATAATGGTACTCTTGATCTCACACATGTGAACAACTTAGCCATGCCCAGCTTACTCCTATGTCTGTCGAGGATCTTGCACCTAAACCAACTATGCGAGAGTTCCTAATCTAGGCCTAGAACTTTGTGCTTCCCAAGTCCTCTTGGACTATTTTGCATCAAAGTATAACACCTCTAAGGAGCCTGAGTTGGAATGTATATATCTGCTATTCTTAACAAAACTCATTTTGAATTAGACCTTGTGCATGATGTACCTTTAAAAATGCAAGATTTTGTGCTCAAAAACACATCTGTTGACAAGTTTAGGTTTGGGGGAAATCGTTCACATATGCGATCTTACTTGCACTCTCATGTTATATGTGTGTATGGCTGTTCATGTTTCTACATATCTTCTTTTGGGTTGATCCTCAACTCTTTAGATTGATGGTGTATGGTGAATTTTCTTGTATATGATCCTGTAGGTCTTGTTAAATCTTCTATCTTGAATCGGTTGAGTCTTCTTTTGTATATATTGTGCTAATCAATAAGATCTCGGTGAGAATGTTGGATTCTAGCCTTGACTAATGAAGCTCTAACCTTGCTTGGCGACATCAGTAATCTCTTCCCTTTCTCTACTCAACATAGTTCTCATGGTATGTATTTGTTTAAATTCTTATTATCTGTTGACACATTGAGGACAATTTTTGATTTCGGTTTGGGGGTGCATTTGCATATAGAGTTTTTAGTCTTTTAGTTCTAAAAAAAAAAAAAAAAAAAAAAGAAAGAAATCGAAAATTTCAAAACTCTTTATAAATAAAAACCTCCAACTTTTAGAGATCTTAGAGTCACTATCATGCTTCTAGCTATGTTTACATAGAAGTCGGCCGAAATAACAGAACTTGGAAGTCTTGGAGAACACAATCGGGTTTCTTAGTTGATTAGAGCGTTAAAGTTGGATTTAACCATGGGAGGCCAGGTGGAAGTCTTTGTATAGATATTCGGTAGTAGAATTGTGATCACCCATAGTGGACACTACCCATTTTACATCAAGCGAGGCAGGAAACCTTCAATTTTGTGACTTTCTAAAAAAATCTGTTAGAGTGTCACCGTACGTCAATTCCGGGTAGGAATGGTGAGCTACAACTTACGCACCACTTTCTGGCACTATTTTTGATCTCTTGAGTGCTAATTTTGTCAATCATGAGGGTAGCGTTTAAAGATGAAAACTCCTTCTTGTAGTTCGATTTGCAGTTAGCATCACTCTCTCCCTTTCAACAACATCGATGATTCATAGAAACACATCATCGTCGTAGCGAGGCAACATCGGGAATATTTGAAGAAAAGTTAAATAGTCAAGGTTTACATAAGAAAACAAGATGAGAATTAGTAAAGTATATGAAATCAAGACAATACAAGTTGTGAAAAATTGAGTTTTATTGTTTTATTGTTATTTTCAGTCTATATTAAAAAAAAAATTGTTTATTTATTTTCTAAGTTTTACCACCATGTTCAAAAAAAAAAAAAAAAAAAAAAAAATGTTTGTCAAGGTTTTTATGAAGTTCATCATCGTGATTGAAGTAAGATTGAAGAGGCGTTTCTATGAATCTTTGAGAGAGTGATATTAATTATCGATCGGGTGAGAAGGTAAGTGAGTACTCCCATCCTTCCCTAATGCTTGATTTCCTTTCTTAGAGATCATGAGAAAAAGATTCTTTTTGTCCACAACTCTGTGGAGTCTCGAGGAAATTATTTCGGAAGGTTATCCTTCTCACCTTCAACGTGTGCGGTTTCTCTCTTTATTCCCTGCACACATGAGAGACTAAAAAGCGGTCTTTTTGAGTGCAATTATCATAAAACCCTATTGGTGAGGCGAAGTCGAGGCTTGTGATCACTATCAATCCTAATTCTTTCATATGGTATGGTTAGTTCTCGCTCAACTCTTAAGGATGAGAATCACGTTCTTTGGTAGTTCTAACCTTCGTGTTACTAGCATGCGAAACTCATGTCCTCATAGCTCCTTGGATGCTTGAGACTCTTTTACCTACGAAGTTGGAGAAGGTTTTGTGGGTACACCTCACGGTAAGCCCTCACGAGACTACAACTCGTCACTAGGGACACCTAGGGGTTTAAAGGCTTAGTGCATACGCTAAATGCATTCGAGAGACTGGCACTTGTGGTGGTATAGTTAGGATTTCTAATTTCTGTTTCATGAGGACAAGTAAAATTCAGGTTTGGGGTATTTGATGAGTACCAAATATTTCATATTTCTACATTTATTTATTGGCATTTAACTCATCTTTTGTGCTCGAGAAATCGAGATATTATCCCAAATTACGTATTTTCCTTGTTTTCGAGAATAAATATTTGTACTAATTAATTTTGTGTTTTTAGGTAGTAAATAAAGCTCGGAGAAATTAAGGAGCCAAAGAGCGGAAAATTGGAGGCAAAGCGTCTATGGGCGGAAAGCCAAAGCCCGCGCAGCTGTCGGTTGCAACCCAACAAGAGGCAACCCAACTTACAAAACATGGGCTTGGCAGTCCAAGACCCGACCCCGACCGGATCAACCCCGTCTCTTCGAGCGGGTTAGATTTGATCATTTTCATCCTACGACGCATCATCCCACGCCGGTTTCCCTAGATCAACGGTCGCTCCACCCATCTCATCAACTCTCGATGTTCTGCCTCACACAGAAACCATCTACCTACACCCATCGACCAAACAACCCCTTCTCCATTTTCTCTTTTTTTCTCCAGAAAAAAGAGAAACCCATTCTCTTCTCTTCCCCACGACCATGGCGGAGCCATCTTCTCCTTCGACCCCGACCGGCACCACCCAAGCCACACGGCCGCCTTCACCACCTCTCTAGGTCTAGTTATCTCTTTCTTAGCTACTCCCATAACCCTAAAGCTAAATTAGAGATAGTTAGAGCTAGGGTTTCTCAACATCAAATTAATGGAGTTCGAGCGAATTAGCGGAGGAAAGAGGTTTGGGTTTTTGTTTAATTGCTAGTTCGAGTGATTGTGAGGTATAAATTGAGATATTCTTCATGTGAGAGAAACTAAGTCAGTTTTAGGGTTTTATTTTGTTAACCTAATTTGAATTCGGTTAAATATTTTGTATGATTTTCTAAATTATTTGACTAGGGTGTAGATGAAACCCTGATTTAATGTCAAGTTGATCTAATTATCAAAAAGTGTTCTTGTAGTTTGTAATGCTTAGGATTATAATTAGCCTTTGAACTACACTCACCTGTGATCAATAGTGCTGTAAGAAGACCATTGATACTAGGGGTAAGTGAGGGGAGTGAGTTAATCAATTATCCATCCCGAGGCCTTCAAAGGAAGGCACAAGAACACGGTGAGAATTTTAACTGCCTAACATAGGATTAGGAGGTGAATTCAATCACCTTAGTACCCTTAACAATCTGTTTACAATCTATATTTGCTACCTTAGAATACAGTAACAAATCCTAGTCGTATCGACACCAAAATCAACAAAATTTGTGTTACTTCTTTAAAAATCAGTTAATGAAATCTTAAGATCAACCTTACACACTCCATCTCCTGAGGATGGAGCACATTGCCCTTGCCTTTTTGCCTCCAATAGGCAATGTGCACTTGCGGTTAACCGTAGGCAAAAACTCTTTACAGCTTGAATTTGGTAATTTGGGGTGTGTGGATGAGGAATGAATCTAAACCCTAAACAAATGCCTTTGCGCGGTGAGTGCTTGTAGATTCGGAAGTCAATCTGTGCAAGTCCGGCCTAAACCAAGAAATGGCCGTTCAAGACTTGTTTCGGTCACAAAGTGAAGGAGATGGGGTTGATCTTAGGGAGGGAAGCGAAGAAGGTGTTGAGATTGTGAAGGTGTTGGCTTGCTTATGACTTGTAATAGAAAGGTGAGCGAGGCTTACGATTGATGCAAGCGAGGCTCACGGGTGTTTGAATACGTTTTGTATTAACACTTGTTTTGTCTCGTCTCGACTTGTGTTGTTTCTCTCTTGTTTTTGAAATAGGGCGGAGAACCTATTTATACAAGTCATTGAGCCTTATTCACGTCTCTCGTGGGAAGTGGAGGAAGTGGAGTGATGGAGTAGTGGAGTTGTGCGTCGGTGCCACCACGACCCGGTCTTGCCCACTTCTCATGTTCATCTCTAACCGTCCATGACTTCCTAACACGTTCTTGTGATGGCGCGTTGTTGCACGCTATAAACCATGAGACCAATACCCCGGTATGTATTCCCCCGGTTTGTGACATGATTGATGTCTGGAACGTGTGGATCGTGGATCCACGATAGGTAGCATGTAATGCTTTAATTTGAATAAGCTGCGTTATTCGGGAAGTTGATACTTGTGAAGTATCGTGTGTATTTTATGCACGGTCTTGCATCATGGTGTGGTAAAGTGATGGGTAATGACGCCTCATTGACCAACTAACTCTTGACCGGGGTTGTATAACCAAGGCTGGTGAAGTTGGACGGATGAGATGATCTTTGAGACACTCATCTGCGGCCAGATTAATGAAATTAGGGTTTTGAAGAGGTGCGTAGGCATCACTCTTGACTTAGTCGAAACCAAGCATGGGATACAACTTTGGCCAGGCCGACCATACATGCGTGTAGACGGCATGATGGTTTAGCGCCTATACCCCATTACCTCTCGAAAGTATGATCGGGTCACTCATTCATCAGGTGAAGTTGAGTGGTCGAGATCGATTTGTAATGAAAACCGGTGCGCAAGAGCCGCACGTCACGCCCACTTCGAGGCTGCACGTTCCAAGGCGACCAATCTTGGTCGGTCTTGGCCGATTAACTTTGGTGTGAAGGTGGTAGGCTGGTGTTTACGCCTATACCACGAATATCCCATAAAAACGTGATCGAGCCATCCAAATCGTCCGGTGAAGTTGAGCGGTCGAGATCGGTTTGTGGTTTTGGGAGGTGTGACCACGCTAGTTTGGGCGTGCGTTTTGGATTAACCGGGCATGATATGCCTTGGCCGATCGGGTGAGGAATAGATGGGTCCACGGTGGTCATCTTTGGTATGGCCAGGACTTGCTTAATCTAATCTTGGACCCTCCATTCGTCTTAGGAGAAGATGGACGCTCGTGATGCTCAAAACCCTAATTCTAGATTTCAAAGTCGTGCGTCACCCCTTGTTTGGGCGCACGAATTTGTTACGACCAAGCATGGTTGGTCTTGGCCAGGTTGGTCAAGTGTGTAGGCGGGCCCTCGGTGATTGTGTTGACATGCTCTGGGCCCTTTGAGTTTACATCTACACCCTCCATCTATACTGCGAAGATGGATGGTTGAGGCTGTTTTGCGACACATGTAATATGCGCAAACCCTAATTTAGGGTTTTAGTCCATCTTGCTTGGTATGAACGTCTTTTGGCAAGCTAGGCCAATGGCCGAGCCATGCGGGGTCGGCGGTGGGTATTCCATACCTGCTTGGGGTGATGGAATTGATATGGGTCATCAATCATGCTTGTGGAGTTGGATGACTGCGATCATATCCGGTTGTCCGATCGGTCTGGATGCTCAATCGATGCTAGTATAACACACTGGAGGGCTCAATCGGGCTAGTATAACACATCGAGAGGGCTCAATCGGGCTAGTATAAACACCAGGAAGTCGGCTGTATGGGTATTTCGTACATGGTTTCATTATAATGCTTGGAGGTTCGTGTTGCTCTAAAGAGTAACACTCGATCGTCATGCCGCATTGATAATGAGTACGGGAAATACAAGGCTGATTGCGCATTAATTAATAATGCTAGAAATTCACGGGGTATATGGGATTGTTGCTACATGCTCCAACCTGGATGAATTTCGTGTATTCATAGAATGGGATTGTTGCCACATGCTCCATTCTTGGTGAATTAAGTGAGGAGTATCAACACTTATTAATGGCTTTATCTTTTACAAGATGTCGGCGCATTATTTTAAGTTTTATAATTTTAACCTTAAATGAAAATCCACCATCAACATTAAGTCCCCTGCCTAGCACATAATGGTTACACTATTGTGGGGTAGGCATGAGATGGTGACATATACAAACGTAAGAAGACAAGATAAAGGAAGTCTACCTGGAGGGATTCTGGCCGTGGGCAATCCTCCATGCGTGCGCGATCTTAAGCCTTGATGGACCGGCTTCCTTCCTTAGGGTATTTGAATCAAAAGAGGAATCCTTGTTCCATTGGGATTCTTCTAATTTTTTGTCTATAAAAGAGACCAACCCCATTTTCTTTTCTTCACGATTTTTTTTTTTGTTGAGCAGCTCCCTCCCGTGACTACTGCTGCCGACGCTGCCGACGTTGTTGTTTCGAATTCTTAGGAATTCTTTGTTCGGATTTGTCAGTCGTAAATCCGTCCGCCCAAGGTAAGTTTCTTTTTTTTTTTTTTTTTTTTTTTTTTTTAGGAAAAAACCCTAATTTCTTAGGTAAAAATCTTTTTATAGATAGGATGGTTTAGTTTCGCAAGTCCGTGAATACGTCGTTTTTTGCTTCTTCTTCCATTGTTGCATACAAAACTAGCTTCTTAGATTGTAGCTTGGGAAGAGACTTTGGCTTGGATTTTGTAAACATAATTCCCACGATCATGAGAAAAGCGTGTTTAATACGTGCCGTGAATGTAGTCCCACCTTGTGCGTGGGTCCCACCCACATATGCTTGGTGATTTGAAACCAATACCGGACTTGAAACTTGTAGGACTTGAAACCAATGTCGGACTTGAAACCAATACCGGACTTGAAACCAATCTGGGACTTGAAACTTAGGACTTGAAATCAATACCAGACTTGAAACTTGTCTAGGACTTGAAACCAATACAGTTGAAACTTGTCTAGGACTTGAAACCAATACCAGACTTGAAGTGATACTAGTGCTTGGACCCAATCCCAGCTTTTGTGTATTTCAACGTGGGTTGTGTCTTGTCATGCGTGACTACATGCCCCATGCGTTTTTCATACAAGTTCTAACTCCTATTTTCATTGTGGAATGAAGAAAAGAACTCATGTTGAGATGTCTTACGGAGATAATCTTTGGTGCCAAGCCGGGGAAGTGTTGATGCCTTCAAAGATCGTAGAACATCGATGATGAGTTGTTCACCTCGCCTTTTCCAAACATTAGAAGACATCCTTCTCATAAGATAGTCTGCTTTAGATTCGAGAAAATATGGATCTTTGATCCATTTTCTTCTTTGACACTTGTGATGAGATTTTGTCTCGGAGAAACGAATATCCGCCTTCCCTATTGACTTCAAGATTTGCCATACTCCTTGGGTTCTTATGAAGGATGGATGAGGCATGTTGAGTAATAAGGACATTAAAGATAATTTGACCAAAGCGCAAATCCTCAATGCGGTCATGGCATCTCTTGCTCTTGAAATTAAGAAAAGGCGTTGCGGGTTTGATTACCTTCATTTCTCGGTGGCGCATTTCTACTCATACTGACCATATCTAGATGGGGAGAGATGACTATTACTGGAGAGTGTAGCTGCATTAATGAACACTGCTGTTCTTTGGAAGTCTTTCTTACGATCTCTACGATACGAACAACGTAACTATGATGCTATACTTCAAAGGTGGCGGGATTCGTGATCTGGACAAGGAGGAAAAAAAGATACGAGATGCTTTTACACTGGTGGGTGTCGGAGTGGTCTCTGCGAGACCCAGTAGGATCAAGAGTTGGAAAATGAGCTCGGCGTGATTGCGTTCTGTCTTTATGGCTATCCGAGAGATATATTCGACGACAGTTACGGAAAGAAGACCATTAGAGGTGACCTCGTTAAGATCGCTATAAAGTTGGCAAAAGGTAAAGTGCTTCCCACAGGTGCCTTGTTCCTTGGAGCGATGTACTCTCATCTGGACGCCTTAGCGATGGACATGCATGTTTCTAACGGGTACAAGAAGGTGGAATCGCACGTTCACTTCGCTTTTGTTCAGGCATTCTTATGGGAACACTTCAAAAGCTATGCTCCTACTCCTGCAAATTTGCTCAGCAACTTGTATGGTGGCCCGATAATACTCATTTGGAATAGGAGGCGTCCCGAAGCAGCGCAAAACTCGTGGACATATTTGACAATGTGTCTTGTTGATTTCCGTCCATGGGGGCGGTCCACCCTTCCATTGTTCGGCCAAAGACTTTTGCTCTTGCTTGATGGTCGTGATCTTTGTGTTGCATACCGATGTTAAGACTATGAGATTTGGGAAATTGTTTACTTGCAGTTGCATCCCAGGATATGTCCGTCTTTATTCAACGAAGAATTTCTTTGTGACTCAGTATAATATTGACAAGGCGGCTCGTCAAATGGGGTTTGATCGGGGTGTCCCATTTATCCAGTCCACCGGGGTTCCAAAAGAATTCCTCCCAAATATTCTTAATCTTTGACGTGTTTTTAGAGCGGGTGAGCCTTCCCTTCGGCCTATTGGGAGAAACCCGGTGGTAACCAGATAAGTACAAGGAATTTTGGAGGAGGCAATTGTTGATTTTCCGGGAATTCTCGGAGAGTGTTGTGAGGTTCCGTGGTGAACCATCTTCGAGGTTTTGAAAAAACATTTCGGTTGAAGCCACTTCCGGCCAAATGGACCGAGGCCGAGGATTGCGGTCCCCAAGCGGGAGAGAGATCCAAAAGGCGAGGCATGTGGTTCGGTGATCCTCAATTCCTCAATATGCGAGGTATTTAAATCTCTTCCCGTTGGTTCCTTTATTTCTCAGTGAATCTTTCTAAGAGTGATTCTTGCTTGAAATCGGGGATTAGAAAGAGAATGTCTTCACAAGGTTGGCGCGCATTGAGAATGAGAAGAAGTGGTAATGTTGGCCTTCATCTTTGAGAAGTAAGCGATGCTTGATCTTCATCTTTGAGAAGTCAGGGAAGTGCTGACCTTCATCTTTGAGAACCGATCTTGCTGAGAAGTAGTCTGACCTTCATCTTTGAGGAGTGGATAAACCGCTCCTTTTTCCGACCATGAGAGATGATGCAAGCTCGGTTGGACAAGCGCCTCCCCTAAGTGATCTTGTTGACGGGGGTCGTGATGGAAATTAGCACCCAGTGAAGTAGATGTCGGAAGGAATATAAGAGAGGCAACATGCTATAGTTGAAGTTGCTCCCCTTGAAGAACGTTACGGCGAGGTTTCGGCCAATAAAGGTTGTCGTGGTGACTCCTTACGAAAGGTCTCCTGTGCCCGACAAGGTTCTGTGTTGGTGAAGTATTGGTAGCACGACACTGGAGCTTTGTTTGATCCTCCATTCATTGTTCCTTATCCAGGTCATGTGTTGGTTGGAGGATTCAGTGTGCCGGTTCGGTTCAAGGAGTTGTACACGGCAATATGGGAGGAACACGGTCACATTGCTACCACTACGAAGCTCAAAAGTCGTCTTGCATTGGTCAACCGCGTTTAGGAGGCTTTATTTTCTATCCATGGGATGAGCGTCGCGGCTAGTCGAAACGATTTACGAGGAGATGATTGAAGGCTGGAAGTGCCATCGAGATGTGTTTGTGCGTCACGACTTCAATGCTCCTTGGTTCCTCAAAAGGTTCTCCGAGATTCGGGAGCTCAGAAATTACAAGGTGAAGCCCCTTTGCGAGAATGTGTTACTCGCCGGGAAGAAGAGGTTGAAAAGTTGTCGAGGAGTTGAAGCTGAAGCAAGTTGTACTTCAAAGGATGAAAGTCGCTCTTGCCCAGAAGGACAAGTTGCTTCTGAAGGACTTTCCTTGAAGGATTCGTGCCATATACTTGTCTCTTATTTTTCTTTTTTGAGTGATAGTGAGGATAACTTGACTTATGGTTTTGAATTAATAGGTAATTGAATTGGTTTATTCTGAGATAGTTTTGTGAATAACTTTCCTGAAAGAGGTTATTTTAAATAGAATTTGCATCTTGGTTATGAATGATTGCACATGTCATATGAAATTGCAAATGTCGTGTAAAAGGGAGGTATGAAGGGAAGCAAACATGCGTTTGATCATTGAGTCTTGTAAAATTTCTGAATAGAACTTACTTGTCTTTGAAGCCTCATTTGTATCAAACCGAAGTAGCCTCTCCAAGGAAGTCGTCGCATTAATTTTTTAGAGAATGAGAGCTATCCCTCGAGAACCAAGTTTCCCTGAACAATGCGCTTCAAAGCGTCGCACTCACTGGTAGGGTGGTGAAGGAACCGGTGGAAATGACGGTACCTCGGGTCCATTATTTCTTGATCGGTTGGTGGACGCCATACAGGAGGTAGTTCCACCTCTCTATTTCGTACCCACATCTCCAGCAACTCCAAAATCTTTTTTCATTGGGAGCGGAAAGTGTAGGTACTTGAGTCCATCTTTTCTGCGTTAGTGGGCGTTGTGATGTCTCTACGTGGCTTTGATGTGGAGCACGTTACGGAGATGAAGTTGGAAGATTTGCGGGTGCCATCATATCCGCGGATCGCTTGCACAGGTAAAGGGATGTGGAAGGTGTCGCAATATCAACTGCTTGAGTGATCGAATTGAACGCTCCCATCCTCCTTATTCACGTATTTCTGATCGATCTCTCCTTCCTCAAGCATTTCTTCGCTTGGATGAAAGGCCGATGCGGATTGGACGAGTCTTCTTGGCTTGACAAGAGTTTTGAGATATAAATCTTCTAACGAGGGCTCCATAGGCTGCAGGCTCCCTTTCTTTATCGGTAGGCGTTGTAGTACTCGTACAAGTCCTTTCCTCTGTGGAGTTGCCTCGGTTCTTCATTGTTGGCTGGACCACGTTGTTCATCTTTCGAGTCTCCTGCGGTTCGCGCTCTTTTTGCCTCTCCTTTGGTAAAGTTGTGACTCTGGCTAAGGATTCGGCGTTTCTTACCTTTGCCTGAGTAGATGCACGCCAGACCCTTCTTGTAATTGTGACGTTATATCATTCAAAAGGCGGAATGTTTCGCTCTGCATACAGTGATCAGAAGCTTGATTTGCCAAGACATCCTCCAGCATTCTAACTATACTTCCCATAATATCTGAACCACTGTGGTTTCGGATACATTGCGAGATGGAAACCGAAAAATTGAGAATTCAATTTTGTGCAACACAGATCAACCTCCATTGTGGTCGCCAATTGTTTATGGGTGAAAACTACTCTGTTGAATTTGGTAATTTGGGGTGTGTGGATGAGGAATGAATCTACACCCTAAACAAATGCCTTTGCGCGGTGAGTGCTTGTAGATTCGGAAGTCAATCATGCAAGTCCGGCCTAAACCAAGAAATGGTCGTTCCGGACTTGTTTCGGTCACAAAGTGAAGGAGATGGGGTTGATCTTAGGGAGGGAAGCGAAGAAGGTGTTGAGATTGTGAAGGTGTTGGCTTGCTTATGACTTGTAATAGAAAGGTGAGCAGGCTTACGATTGATGCAAGCAGGCTCTAGGTGTTTGAATACGTTTTGTATTAACACTTGTTTTCTGTCTCGTCTCGACTTGTGTTGTTTCTCCCTTCTGTTTTTGAAATAGGGCGGAGAACCTATTTATACAAGTCATTGAGCCTTATTCACATCTCTCGTGGGAAGTGGAGGAAGTGGAGTGATGGAGTAGTGGGTTGTGCGTCGGTGCCACCGACCGGTCTTGCCCACTTCTCTGTTCATCTCTAACCGTCCATGACTTCCTAACACGTTCTTGTGATGGCGCGTGCTGCAGCCACGCCTGTAAACCGCCGGACCAATACCCAGTATGTATCCCCAGTTTGTGACATGATTGATGTGCGGAACGTGTGGATCGTGGATCCACGATAGGTAGCATGTAATGCTAATTTGAATAACCACGTTATTCGGGAAGTTGATACTTGTGAAGTATCGTGTGTATTTTATGCAGGTCTTTGCATCATGGTGTGGTAAAGTGATGGGTAATGACGCCTCAGCGACCAACTAACTCTTGACCGGGGTTGTATAACCAAGCTGGTGAAGTTGGACGGATGAGATGATCTTTGAGACACTCATCTGCGACCAGTTAATGAAATTAGGGTTTTGAAGAGGTGCGTAGGCATCACTCTTGACTTGGTGAAACCAAGCATGGGATACAACTTTGGCCGAGGCCGACCATACATGCGTGTAGACGGCATGATGGTGTAGGCGCCTATACCCCATTACCTCTCGAAAGTATGATCGGGTCACTCAATTCATCCGGTGAAGTTGAGTGGTCGAGATCGATTTGTGACAGAAAACCCGGTGCCGCAAGAGCCGCACGTCACGCCCACCCAGGCACACGTTCCAAGACGACCAATCTTGGTCGGTCTTGGCCGATTAACCTGGTGTGAAGGTGGTAGGCTGGTGTTTACGCCTATACGAATATCCCATAAAAACGTGATCGAGCCATCCAAATCGTCGGCGAAGTTGAGCGGTCGAGATCGGTTGTGGTTTTAGGAGGTGTGACCACGCTAGTTTGGGCGTGCGTTTTGGATTAACCGGGCATGATATGCCTTGGCCGATCGGGTGAGGGAATAAATGGGTCCACGGTGGTCATCTTTGGTATGGCCCGGACCTGCTTAATCTAATCCTGGACCCTCCATTCGTGCAGGAGAAGATGGACGCTCGTGATGCTCAAAAGCCTAATTCTGGATTTCAAAGTCGTGCGTCACCCCTTGTTTGGGCGCACCCAATTTGTTACGACCAAGCATGGTTGGTCTTGGCCAGGTTGGTCAAGTGTGTAGGCGGGCCCTCGGTGATTGTGTTGACATGCTCTGGGCCCTTTGAGTTTACATCTACACCCTCCATCTACCTGCGAAGATGGATGGTTGAGACTATTTTGCGACACATGTAATATGCCGCAAACCCTAATTTAGGGTTTTAAGTCCATCTTGATTGGTATGAACGTTTTTGGCAAGCTAGGCCAATGGCCGACCATGCGGGGTCGGCGGTGGGTATTCCATACCTGCTTGGGGTGATGGAATTGATGCGGGTCATCCAATCATGCTTGTGGAGTTGGATGGCTGCGATCATATCCGGACCGATACGGTCGGTCTGGATGCTCAATCGGGCTAGTATAACACACCAAGAGGGGCTCAATCGGGCTAGTATAACACACCGAGGGGTCAATCGGGATAGTATAACACACCGAGAGTCGGCTGTACGGGTATTTATTTACATGGTTTCATTATAATGCTTGGAGGTTCGTGTTGCTCTGTAAGAGTAACACTCGGTCGTCATCATGCGATAATGAGTAATAGGAAATACAAGGCTGATTGCGCATTAATTAATAATGCTAGAAATTCACATGGTATATGGGATTGTTGCTACATGCTCCAACTTGGATGAATTTCGTGTATTCATAGAATGGGATTGTTGCCACATGCTCCATTCTTGGTGAATTAAGTGAGGGAGTATCCAACACTTATTAATGGCTTTATCTTTTACAAGATGTCAGCGCATTATTTTCTGGTTTTTACAATTTTAACCTTAAATGAAAATCCACCATCAACAGTTACTAGGAATGAATTAAAATTGAGATTTTTGTAAGTTATTCTATGTGTTACGGTTGGTAACAAAAGGCAAATTGGAAATCGTATGCTAGTTACGGTTGATCACGACAAATCCTTAAGAATCGTATATAAGTTACGGTTTGTAATGAAGCAAAGTTACAAACCGTAAATTACTCAGAATTTCCGAGTTAGAGAGCTCATACTTACGGTTGGTAACTACAACTCTAACGAACCGTAACTCTGGTATAAATAAATTTTACAGAGTTACGGTTGGTAATTGTGCTTTAGGAAGGAACCGTAACTCGGGTATATGCAATTTCTACAGAGTTACGGTTGGTAATTTTACAATCATTATAAACCGTAACTCTGATGAAAAATCAATTTTCTGGTCTACGGTTTGAAACTATATTTTAATTACCAACCGTAACTTATTTATTTCTTGGGTATTCATGAGCTTATCCACTGATTTGTCATTGGTTGATTTGAAAATATAGCCGTCGAAACCTTCGACGACTTTATTTTCAAAAAATAGATCTGTTACATAATAAAAAAAAAAAACCAAATTGTTATATATATATGCTTATCCTCCTCAATAGAAGTTACACCTCCACATGAATCATCTCTTACCTTAAACTAGATTATGGCTCCAAACCCTGAATTTACATTGGAAGAAGATTTATGTATTTTCCTTTGGCCTAAATTGTGGATATACAAAATCTCTCAAGTTACTCAACCATATTTGCCTTTGGCCTTGGCTTAGTGTAGCATATTTCTCGGCTAGAGCTTTTCCAATCTCGGTATCGGCAAACGTTCCTCCAAATTGTGGATCAAAAATTGTTTCACGGAATGTTAATTGTTGCCAAAAGGGATCAAAATCTTGAATCGGGATCACTTTGTCTTGATATGTAGCTATAACATGCCGACATGGGAGTCCCAAACTTGTCATGTTTGGACAAACACACTCTTCTTCATAATCCCCCCAATTCATAATGTTGTACTTCATACATTATCTTCTCAATTGCTTTGTGCGAAACTTGATGTGTAATTCCCCTTAGCCACTCATTGTCTATCCATTTAGTGTGTTGTTTACTTCGGTTTTTTTAAAAAGACTCTGTAACTCTATCGTGATCACGGAGGAAATACGAATGCATGGCTTCAAATAACGTAACTAACCCACCATTACAACTATGAAGTTTATTCTTCAACCGGTTGTGAGATGACTCCGCCGTACTTGTGATGAGTGCCAAATAGTGCATATTTATACACCTTTTTATTGGCATTTTACTCATCTTTTGCGCTTAGAAATCAGATATTATCCAGATTCTGTGTTTTCTTTGTTTTCAAGAATAAATATTTGTATTAATTAATTTTGTGTTTTTAGGTAATAAATAAAGTCCGAGAAACCGAGGAGCTAAAGAGCGAAGAGTTGAAGTCAAACATCTATGGAGCGGAGATAGCCAAAGCCCACGCGCAAATCGGTTGCAACCCAACAAGGAAGAATTGGGCTAGAGCTACCCATGACCCGGATCCGAGCCCGCTCACTCGAGCCATTGAGATCTCCCTCGGCTACATCCAACGGTCATTGCCTCCTCTCGCATCGAAGTTCGCTGCCCCGTGCAACACCAGATCACTCCAAATCATCTTTGAGCCGTTGAGATTTCTTCTCCTAGATCTCGACGCTCGCTCCATCAGTCTCATCAAACCTTGCTATCCTCGCTCCACAACAAAACGCCCTAACCCTATACACCCCATCGAGACAACCCACTCTCTTCTCCATCTTCTCTTTCTTCCCCGACAGAGCAGAGCTCGCTCCACCTTCTTCCCCGACCAACTCTCTCGCAGCGCCACCTTCCTTTCTTCCCCGACAAAGCCGTACCACCATCTCCTTTCCCATCACCACGACCCAACAACTCCTACGGCCATCTCTACTCTCTAGTTCACGCTTTCTCCATCACTAGATTCTCTCAACCTAGAAGCTAGGGTTGAGGCGATTCGAACTAGGGTTTCACAACAACCACGCATGGAGTTGCGGAGCGATTAGACAAGAGGAGAAGGCGATTCGAGTTTGGGTGTGATTGTTTTTGGTTTATTTTATCTTTAATTTCGATTTTGAGAATTAGGGTTAGGTATTTTGGGTTGCATGTATAAATAGGAAGTGTTGGTGGATGTTAGAGCCATGCCTGGGCTAGCCAGAGCACCATTTAGGGTTAGTTTGTAGTTTAATTTGTTTCAATTATGTGTTAGTTTAATTATCCAGGGTGTTTGATGAAACCCCTGCTCTTATGTTGAGTTCACATGTCTAAATTTGTGTCTTATTGTGCTTAATTAAGAAGAGTAATTTCATGCTGTATGGATTAATTGCATTTGTGATAATTTGTACTGTGATAAGACAAATTATACTAAGAATGAAATAGAGACAACAATTGAATTCCTTAGGAGTAATTAGTTAGCCTACAACCCAAATGAGCTTGTGATAACTTGTACTGTGAAAAGACAAGTTATACTAGGAGTGAATTAGGATAGTTAGCTAAAGGATTCCTCCACTTGAGGCCTTCAAAGGGAGGTATGAGACATGAACAGAGTATGTTTGGCCTTAGCATGGAAGTAGAGGTGGATTCACCACCCGGCACCTTACAATCCTTTGTTCTTTGCCTTAGTTTAGTGTCACATTTCAACCTCGCCGCTTCGACACCAACATCGCTTTGTTACCTTGTTACTCATTTGAAGTCAGTTGAAGAAGCCTTAGATCATATAAGAGCACCACAAGTCCTTGTGGGATCGACCCGTACTTGCCGCGTCTCCGATAGACGCCGTGCACTTGCGGTATTACAAGTAGGTCATAAATAAATACACTTCTAGAGGCCTACCAAGTTTTTGGCGCCGCTGCCGGGGACTTGGCGTGTGCCCTGTGATCTTTGTTCTTGCTTCACTGAATACCAGCTTACCACTTTGTACATATTTGATTTGCATTGTTGTCTTTTTAGTAACTTATTTGTCTTCTTTTACTTTCACCATCATGATAACTTAGCTGTTTTCTTTCACTTAGTTATGTTATAAGCATGATAACTTAGCTTTTTTCGTTTACTTGCATCTTAGTTCCATTACTTCCCTGTATTAGTATAACTTAGCTAAGTTTTTTTTTTTTTCCTTTTCTTGCATCCCTTACATTCCGCAGATTCAGTATTCCATCTTAGCAAGCTTAAACTTTTTGCATCATTGCATCTGTGTTTTCTTGTAGCTTAGTTTAACTCGGTGAGTGCAACTCATTTTGAAATCTTGCATATTGTATCAGCCTTTCCCAGTCGGTCAAGTTCTTCTCAGCTGGTCATCTGCCAGTGCTGATATTCAGTTTTTCTGCATCTTTTTACACTTCTGGGAACTGATACTGATTTGCTGAGTAAACAGGTACAGCTGATGTACTCCTGTGCTCCTGTGCTGCTATGCAAGCCAACCCAGGGAAGGAGCATATGGTAAGGCTGAGCCATCCCAGCTGTGCTACCCATATTGCTTGCTGTGCCTACTGGGCTGCTAAAACTGCTGTGCTGCTGTACAACTCAGCAAGGAAGGACAAAAGCACAGGACAGTGTGGAATTGGTACCTGTTGAGCTTGCTGTTGTGCTGCTGTGTTTGTTGAGCTGTTGAGCTTGTTGTTGTGCTGCTGTGCTTGTGGTGCAACTGAGCAACCCCTGCAACTTATAGGAGTCAGGTGAGTGGCTCCTTCATAGCTGAATGCATGCTTGAGCCCTAAGCATAACCCATTTTGCAAACCCTGAATGCATGATAGCTAGAACCTTGCAAAGCACTAAACCCTGAGCCTAACCAATCTGCCCATAGCTAGTCACCCTGAGTTGCATACTGCATGGTAGTCTGATTGCCCAACCTTGCTCAACCTATCTGCCCTGTACCCTGTGAAGAGTAACAGCAACTGGCCTTGTTGACACTCAGTGGTGTGTTGTAAAGGCCAAACTTTGTTTATTTGTGAATTGGTGTGTTAATTTTTTGCATGAGTTTTGAGTAACCCTGTCCAGTCTTTGTGTTGAGAATCGCATTTAGACATCTTGTATTGATCTGTCTTTGGTGAGCTCACGGTGTCTTGTGACCACCTAACCGATCTTTGGGTCTAAGTTTGTGTGTGCAAACTAGCCAGGTTGTGCTTGAGCTTCCAGCCTCCACCCAAATTAAAGCTGCCCAGTGCATTTGCTTTGTTGTGTCCAAGCTGAGTTTGCCTTGCTCTGTGCAAACTCAAAATTGTGCTGAAACCCTGCACAAAAACCTGACCAGGGATGCACATCTGAGCTCTGCACCCAAACCAACCCACAGATAAACCAACCTCTGCACACACTTGACCTTGCCTCGAGTGACCTTGTGTATAACCAAGCCGACCTAGCCTGTGCTTAATAAACCAATACTTGGGCTGTAAGCCTGCCATCTTGAGCTGGGTTGTGAGTTGCACTCAAACCAGTGCATCACTCCAAGCTGTGCACTGGGCTTTGCACAACAACTCAACCCACATATGTTGGGCTGTGCATATAACTGAAACAAACCTGGGCTCAACCTAAGCTGCCAACTGCTGGGCTGTCTAAACATCATCTGGGCTTTACACATCCAAGTGCAAACAACCTTCAGCCCACATAAGCTCTACTTCTGGGCTGTGCAGTTCACTGTGCTGGGCTGCTTCTACCTAACCTGGGCTCTGCTGCTGGGTTTAAACTAAACTAAGCCCACATCTGTTGGGCTGAGAACCACTAAGAACTGGGCTTTGCACCCACCTGAGCCCACTGTCCACTAGGCTTTGCACAACCACATAAGCCACACTGCTGGGCTTAAACGAACCGAGCCCACAGTTCCACTAGGCTTTACACAAACACAGGCTGTTCTGTTTTCACAAATCCTGAGCTTCAAACAACAAACCAAATCTCACTAAAACCAAATTGAGCCCACAGCAACCTGGGCTTCCCACATAAACCAAAGCTCCCAACAAAACCAAAAATGATCCCATTTAAACCAAACAAAACCCACATAAACCAAACTAGACTTTGAGTTCAATTTGAGTCAATAAATCATGTCAGGATTTTGGTCTGCATCTGGGGATGGAAACAAATCCCTTAGAGAGCTTGCTTACGGGCATCTTTCACAGGATGAACTCCCCACATACCATAGTTATTTTAGGGATGTTTATGAGCCTTCTCAGGGCCCTGATCTCACATACCCTAATCATTATGATCACATACATCATTCACCACCGTGGGGAGATGAACAATTTTGTACTTCTCAATCTGTGGAGGAAAATCTTAGACTCATCGAACAAAATAATGCTAGGAGTGTATTGCATGATAAACCATATAGCATTGATTATGAATTTCCTACTTTTGAAACTCTCCTTTCATTGAACCACATAATGAAATTCTAGAATTGATTCAAAACCTTGACCAAAGGGTGAGCTTAGAACTCAAATTGAGTCAAATGTGATGCACTAAATGAGGAAAGGGAGGACTTTCAAAATGAAATGTTTATCACCCATAATGAAAATAGTATGCCTAGTCTTACTCGTGCAATTGATATTGCATATGAACTGTTTCAAATGATGGGACTAGAAATACTATGATTTTTAATAAGGAAATGCATTTCTATGATGATGATGATGATGAATATGATATGTTAGAAGAGCATGTGCATGCTGAAAATATGATGGAATCTTTTGGTTCGAGACGTTAGGCGTCTCTTCCGTGAACCCTATGAATGATACTTCTTCTAACATTCATACATGTGATCTTAACTATGAGCTCGGTTTTGTGAAATTCTTCGGTGAATGTGAGCATGCTACACAACTTGTTTGTGACTTAAGAAAGGATGAATCTTGCTGACACTAATGTTCTTTTGGATCATAATATTATTTTTGTGTCGATTCCCTGCCCATGTCACAATATGTTGCCTCCTCGATGAATTTGACATGGAAATTGATGAATTATCCTGTGAAAATGAACATGATTTACCCTCTTCTGACTTTAGGAAAGTGTGTTATGGTGCAAATGATTTTATACATGAAAATAACTTAGATGTACCTAATCTCTCTCCTGAGTCACAAATTGAAACTCCTCCACCAAACCTAGGTGTTGTTTGTAACAAAATTGCAAAACCAACTTTTCTGAAAATGCCTAATCTAGGCCTAGAACTTTGTGCTTCCCAAGTCCTCTTGGACTATTTTGCATCAAAGTATAACACTCTTAAGGAGCCACGGTTGGAATGTGTATGTCGTGTTATTAGTAAAACTCATTTTGAGTTAGACCTTTTGCATGATGTACCGTTAAAATTGCAAGATTTTGTGCTCCCAAACACACCCGTTCACAAGTTTAGGTTTGGGGAAGCTCATTCACGTCTACTAGTCTTACTTGCACTCTCATATTATATTTGTGTAAGGTCGTTGATGTTTGTATATATTTTCTATTGGGTTGATCCTCAACTCTTTAGATTGTTAGTTTATGGTGAATTTTCATTGTATATATCCAGTAGGACTTGTTAAATTTTCTTTTCTTGAATCGGTTGAGTCTTCATGCGCATATATTATGCTAATCCGATATGATCTCCGTTGAGAATGTTGGATTCTAGCCTTGACTAAAGAAGCTCAACCTTTCTCCTGCCGACATCCGGTAATCTCTTCCCTTTTCTCTTTTCAGCATAGTTCTCTCGGTATGTGATTTGTTTAAATTTTTCTATATGTAGACACATTGAGGACAATGTTTGATTTAGGTTTGGGGGTGCATTTGCATATTTTTGCATTTAGAGTTTTTAGTCTTTTTAACCTTTTATTTCAATTTTTAAAAAAAAAAAAAAAATTCAAAAAAAACTCTTTTTGTAAAAACCTCCAACTTTTAGAGATTTTAGAGTCACTAGCATGCTTCTAGCTATGTTTACATAGAGAATCGACCGAAATAGCAGAACTTAGAAGTGCCGGAGAACACAATCGGGTTTCTTAGTTGATTAGAGCGTTAAAGTTGGATTTAACCATACCGGAGGGCGAATTAGGTGCTGTTTAGATATTCGGTAGTAGAATTGTGATCACCCATAGTGGAGACTACCCAATTTACATCAAGTGAGGCACCAACCTTCAATTTTTTGCAACTTTCTAGAAAAGTTTGTTAGAGTGTGTGTCACCGTACGTAAATTAGGGTAGGAATGGTGAGCTACCCAACTTCGCACCAATTTCAAAGCACTACTTTTGATCTCTTGAGTGCTAGTTTTTGTCAATCATGAGGGTGACGTCTAAAGATGAAAACTCCTTCTAAATACCGATTTGCCGTTAGCATCACTCTCTCTCAATCATCAAGACCATAGAAACACATCATCGTCAACAAACGGAGCATCATCAGAATATTGAAAGAAAAATTGATATAGTCCAAGGTTTATGTGCAACAAAGAAAAGAAAATAGGATGAGAATTAATAAAATTTATAAAATCAAGACAATACAAGTTGTGGAAAAATTGAGTGATAAAGTCCTTTGTCCATGGAGTTAGTTGTTTCATTATTTGTATTTTTATTTTCACTTATTGTAAAAAAAAAAAAAAAAAAAAAAAAAATTGTAGTTTATTTTTGCTACCACCATGGTAAAGAAGAATTTAAAAAGAAAAATCCAAACAACAAGGAATTTGAGTAGAAAAGTTAAAAATTGTCAAGTTTGTGAAGTTTACAAGTTCGTCATCAACATTTGAAACCGAAGACCGAAGATTGAAGACGTTTCTATGGTTCTTATGAGAGAGTGATATTAATTGCCGATCGGGTGAGAAGTGAGTGAGTACTCCCACCCTTGCTAATGGTTGATTTCCTTTCTTAGAGATCATCGAGGAAAAGATTCTTTTTGTCCACACTTCGTGGAGTCTCAGATTTTATTTCGGAAGGTTATCCTTCTTATCTACAACGTGTGCGGGATTTCTCTCTTTATTCTCGCTGCACACATGAGAGACTAAAAAGCGATCTTTTTGAGTGCAATTATCATAAAACCCTAATGGTGAGGCGAAGTTGAGACTTATGATCACAATCGAATCCAATTCTTTCATATGGTATGGTTACTTCTCGCTCGGCACTTAAGGATGAGAATGCGTTCTTTGGTAGTTCTAACTTCTTGTTACTAGCATGCGAAACTCTATGTCCTCATAGCTTCTTGGATGCTTGAGACTCTTTTACACCGAAGTTGGAGAAGGTTTTGTGGGTACACCTCTGGTAAACCCTCACGAGACTACAACTCGTCCACTAGGGACACCTAGCGGTTTAAAGGCTTAGTGCATACGCTAAATGCATTCGAGAGACTGCGATGTGGGTATAGTTAGGATTTCCTAATTTGTTTCACTTGAGGACAAGTAAAATTCGGGTTTGGGGTTATTTGATGAGTGCCAAATAGTGCATATTTATACACCTTTTTATTGGCATTTTACTCATCTTTTGCGCTTAGAAATCAGATATTATCCCAGCATTCTGTGTTTTCTTTGTTTTCAAGAATAAATATTTGTATTAATTAATTTTGTGTTTTTAGGTAATAAATAAAGTCCGAGAAACCGAGGAGCTAAAGAGCGAAGAATTGAAGTCAAACATCTATGGAGCAGATAGCCAAAGCCCGCGCAAATCGGTTGCAACCCAACAAGGAAGAATTGGGCTAGAGCTACCCATGACCCGGATCCGAGCCCGCTCACTCGAGCCATTGAGATCTCCCTCGGCTACATCCAACGGTCGCCGCCTCCTTCGCATCGAAGTTCATTTGCTCCGTGCAACACCACCAGATCACTCCAAATCATGCCGAGCCGTTGAGATTTCTTCTCCTAGATCTGACGCTCGCTCCATCAGTCTCATCAAACCTTGCTATCCTCGCTCCACAACAAAACGCCCTAACCCTATACACCCCATCGAGACAACCCACTCTCTTCTCCATCTTCTCTTTCTTCCCCGACAGAAAGCGTAGCTCGCTCCACCTTCTTCCCCCGACCAACTCTCTGCAGCGCCACCTTCCTTTCTTCCCCGACAAAGCCGCACCACCATCTCCTTTCCCATCACCACACCCAACAACTCCTACAAACCATCTCTACTCTCTAGTTCACGCTTTCTCCATCACTAGCTTCTCTCAACCTAGAAGCTAGGGTTGAGGCAGTTCGAACTAGGGTTTCCACAACAACCACGCATGGAGTTGCAGAGCGATTAGACAAGAGGAGAAGGCGATTCAGAGTATGGGTGTGATTGTTTTTGGTTTATTTTATCTTTAATTTCGATTTTGAGAATTAGGGTTAGGTATTTTGGGTTGCATGTATAAATAGGAAGTGTTGGTGGATGTTAGAGCCATGCCACAGGCTAGCGAACACCATTTAGGGTTAGTTTGTAGTTTAATTTGTTTCAATTATGTGTTAGTTTAATTATCCGGGGGTGTTTGATGAAACCCCTGCTCTTATGTTGAGTTCACATGTCTAAATTTGTGTCTTATTGTGCTTAATTAAGAAGAGTAATTTCATCTTTTGTATGGATTAATTGCATTTGTGATAATTTGTATCCGTGATAAGACAAATTATACTAGGAATGAAATAGAGACAACAATTGAATTACTTAGGAGTAATTAGTTAGCCTACAACCCAAATGAGCTTGTGATAACTTGTTGTGAAAAGACAAGTTATACTAGGAGTGAATTAGGATAGTTAGCTAAAGGATTCCTCCACTTGAGGCCTTCAAAGGGAGGTATGAGACATGAACAGTATGTTTGGCCTTAGCATGGAAGTAGAGGTGGATTCACCACCCCGGCACCTTACAATCCTTTGTTCTTTGCCTTAGTTTAGTGTCACATTTCAACCTCAGTCGCTTCGACACCAACATCTGTTGTTACCTTGTTACTCATTTGAAGTCAGTTGAAGAAGCCTTAGATCATATAAGAGCACCACAAGTCCTTGTGGGATCGACCCGTACTTGCCGCGTCTCCGATAGACGCCGTGCACTTGCGGTATTACAAGTAGGTCATAAATAAATACACTTCTAGAGGCCTACCAACTTGTAGCTTGGTTGTCATAGTGCCTATATTGGTTAGTGAACGCCGATACGAACTTCTCTTTGTGCGGATCCAACCAATTATCAAACAAATACTTCACAACACTTGGATAACCTCTTTTCCAATGAGCCACTAACATACGAGCTCTATCCTCATATTCATCCACGGTGATAGAATAGGTCAAGGCTCTCCACTCCGTTTTGAAACTTTCCCATTTTAGTTCCGCCAACTTGTCATCCTTCTTAAATTTCTCTTTGGCTTCATCTTGTTTATGTAACGGTAGTTTCTTTATTCTATCCATTTCGCTTTTTCAGGTTGGACGGACAAGACGCATGCACTTAGTTTCAATACTTTTCCACAAGTGGAACGTGCAAAGAAGGTTATGAGCTTCCGGGAAAACCCTCCTTATTGCATTCAACAAAGCTTTCTCCTTGTCGGTAATAATCACCTTTGGAGTATATCCCTCTACGTAGAATAACTTCACTTGTTTTAGTGCCCACACATAGCTCTCTTCGAGCTCATCTTTCAAGAAGCAAAAACCAACACTAAAAGGAGCCTTGGTAGAAGTTTGCCCGACAATGTTCAACAACGACATCTCAAACTTGTTGGTTTTGTATGTGCAATCCATTAGAAGCACTTGATGAGAGCACCATGCCAACTTCACAAACTCGGGATTAGCCAATAAAAGATGTCTTATTCGTCCTTTCTCATCATCATCGTGGAAAACCGAGTAATTATGCAACTCCCTTAAATTCCTTAATTGTTGCATTTCGTTCCTTTGTTCCCATTTCTTAGCCTTCAATATTTTTCTTGCATTGTAGATGTTATCCAAATTAGAAGCATTTTGTGGGTTTCTTTCCTTTAAGTGAGCGAGGATATCAACAGGCTTCATACGAATTTGTGTCAGTGATTCTACGATCTTCTCTTATTCTTCGGTAAGGCTTCCAACATAAGCGTGTGATAGCAAACTCTCCGGTATAGGGTGGTTATGACTACCACATACAACTTTCTCCAAAAACCACCTTTTTGTCGCGTTCTTTTTAAACTGAAGCTTGAAGGGACATCGGGTCTTCTTACTGAAAGTAGTATTCTTCCTCTTTGTCTTTGCTACTTGCAAGGTATCCTTTTTTGCGTGACTTCTATGTTGTCCACTACACTCGCAAACCATTTGAAAGGCACTATCACTAGTGGTACTATTACAAACTATGATACACATAATCAACTTTCCTCATTCTCTAGCCCACTTCTTTGCATCGTCTTTCTCCTTCCATGTCTCCTCGGTTAAATAGTGAGAGCTAGAATCTTTGGTGAGAACTTCATTTGCTAAAGGTTGGTCATCCATTATAGGAGGTACATCAACGACCTGGACAAAAATATACCAACATTAGTTTAAACGAGGCAATAAAACGAAAACATATATGAATATACGGTTGGTAACGAAAGAGAATAAACAAACCGTAAAACAGTTACGGTTGGAGATCAGAATCCTTTACAAACCGTAATAATCTTACGGTTGGTAATTGTCATCCTCCAATATACCGTAAATACATCAAAAAGAATAGTAAAACACACAGTTAAATACACGGTTGGTAACTTGTAGTTGCAGGAAATCCCACACTACACCCCTCACAAGAATTCACACAATCAAGTCATTTTAAGATGAACAACTATAAATTTTATTGATCAAATTCCAGAAATATTACAAGATGAACAGGGGAGATAAACCAAAGAATTACAACCACTCTAAACTTTCTCTCTCTTAGTGACTTGCCCAACACTCAAAAAAGATCCCGCGAGATTCTTGGTGTTGCGATATTCTGATCCGACATCTTGCCTCTTCTCATGTCTTCTCTGCGAAGAAGATAACGTCATGAGAATTAGTATTTTCAAAATGCCGCGGCCGTTCATTTCTTTCCTTTATTTTTCTGCCGACAAGTTTACACGTGTTACATATTCCCCTTTTTACCGGCACATTAAATGCTAACCGGTCATCCTTTTCTTGTCTATTTAAGAAGAGATCTATCAAGAATATATTTCTTTTCTTTTACTTCATCTTCTTCATCTCTGCATTCTTTGTGAATTCTTTATCGTCTACAACTTTTGTTGTTGTTCATCTTGTTGTAAATCTTCTCTGCTACTGTTCTTATGCAGCCATCAAGGTTTGTAGATCATACTGCATGTGATCCATTTGAACTCTTCTACTGAGATTACTTTATTTGATTTTGTTCATCTATGATTAATTCCTTTATTGTTTCTGTTTTAGTAAGAACGTCCCTGTTACCAAATTCACAGTCCAAAATCCTAAAACATCCAAGGGTTCGCAACCAAAATCCGTTGCACACAAGAGAAAGCCTGCGAATAGCAAGGTATTAAGAAACATTTACTCTTCTAATAACAATATTGTTGCCTCTGTTTCTTATTTAACTTGTGATTCACAGGATGCCAAAAACGTCCATAAATCCCCCAAAAGATCTCGTCGTTCTAAAAATGTTGAAACCTCTGTTCCTTTTCCTATATTTAAGCTTACAACTCCTCCTGCGATATCGTCGCAAGATAAATCTACCCATATCGTATGCGAAAATGTCGCTGCTGATTTTCCTCCTATATCTGAGTTTTCCATAGATGAAGTTCCTCATGATAGTCCTATTGTGAATGAACCATTTTCTTCTCCTACTATCGATGCCTCTGCCTTTCCTCCAGTCATTAACCTTCATCAGATTTCATCTTCTCATGACATTCCTGCGACCAAAGACGATTCAATTCTCCCCTCTTCTGTCGTCACCACCTCTTCATCCGAGTCTATCCCTCTAACTAAGGAAAATTTGGAGGGAATGGACGTGGCTTTCAAAGTTTTATCAGATATTATGAATGACGCCAAGAAGACCTCCGTCGATCCCATCAAGTCTAATGTCTGCGAGATTTTGAGCAAATACTTTGGTTCTGACAGAATTTCGCAAACATCTTTAGAGCAAGGAGTTATAATTTTGAAGAACAATCTCCAAGCCATGACTGCAAAGTGTGACACCCTCCGTCTTGAGAATCAAAAACTTCAAAATGTCTCACTAGATCGTGATAATCTTCGCAAGAATAACGGAAAATTAAAAGGTACAACTCCCCTCCCCTCTCTCAATTTTTTTTTTTTTTTTTTAATCTTCAAGCCCTTGTTCGCCCTTCAAGCTTTGAACCAGAAGCGAAAAATGGAGATATATCAGTTGGAATCTGTTGTTGAAGAAACTCGAATGGATAGAGACGTTTGGATGGAGCAATATAACCAATTAGATAATCTTCATACATATTCTGTTGATCAATAGATAATCTTTCTAAAGAAATGCTGACTTAGTTCAGAAGCAGGACTCATTAAGTAGCGAATTATCTCGCCTCTCTTACTCTTTAACTACAGCTAATTTGGAGTTGGAAACTTTATCAGATGAAAATGGAACTCTTTCTCAAGAGAAGCGAGCTCTATTAAATAAGGTGGCGATTTCCTCGCAACAACTTGATGTCTATCAAAAAATATGTAAAGAACAAGAACGATCTCTCTATTCGCTGAGAAGTAAACTCGAAGAAGTTACTGTTGAGAGGGATAAACTTATCCAAGGTAGAATAACTTTAAGTGTAAAAATAAGCCAACTCAAGGATCAATATTCCAAGTTAGAAGAATCACACTCTTCTCTTGCGAAGGAAAACGCCTTACTTGTTTCTAACGAAAAAAGCTTGCGATCTCGACTAAGAGGTTTGGTTGGAGATAATTTTGACAGTGCCATGAATCATTTGGAGAATAGTTGTTTGGCTTTAACTCAATATCTTATCTCGCAAAAGGAAGGTAGTCATCATATTTGACTACCTTAATCAATTTATTTTCTGGAATTTATGGTATTTTCCTTGCGAATTCGAGAAATATCTGAATTATTTTCTATACTCTTTATTTTTGCAGAATCCGAGAAAAATATTCACTCCTCTATTTCCACTTTGAAATCTGACTATGCCAAAATTCGCAAAGAAAATGGACTGCTCGCTGCTTCTCTTGCTCGTTCTCGCGATCGGGCAGAAAGAAGATTCAACTATCTCACCTACTCTAAAGATATAGAGAGTATGAATTATCAGAGAGCACTCCTTCACCAATTTCACCTCAAAGCTGAAGTTCTTGTGAATGATGTCTTATTGTCCAAATCTCTTGATCCTGTATATGTCGAACTTCTGGAAGTAGGTGATGATGAAGTTCCTAATCCTCCTGATAGTGATTATGATTATGAAAGTGGCGAAGATTCTGCAGATGAAGAGGTGATTCCACCTAATGAAGCCGTCAATAAGAATTTAGTTGAAGAAGGGTCTGGCGAGAATGCAAAATCTGGCGAAAGCGCGGAAGTTGGTGATGCTAACAAAATTGTTGAAGAACATCCAGTATCTCCTTCTGGCGAAAAAATTGATATTGAGAATTGAACTTCTCTTGTAATTTTACTTCTTGCATTGTTACTTCTTTATGTACTTCATTCACTTTTGGGATGTATTTACTCATTTATTATTCTTCTTTCTTGCATGGAAGACAATCTTTGATGTTTAACAATTTCCATCTTGTTTTCCACTATCTTTTTTGCGATAAAAGATCTCTGTCATCTATATTCAAACTGTTTATGTGAATTTTTTCATTGCGACAAGATCGCAGGACGTCCTTACATTTTCATGTGATGACCCATTGATCTTGCCTTATCATTTCTCTTGTGTGGTCTTATTTTGCCTTCCTAGTTAAAGGTCTTATTTTTCCACCTCTCATTTTTGTGACAAGATCGCAGGACGTCTTTACACTTTCATGTAATGACCCATTGATCCTGTCTTATCATTTCTTTAGTATTATTGCCTCTACAGGATATTTTTCTTACGACAATATGACAGGCCTAAATATCCTTGCGAATGTAAAGCCCCATGACATTGCCGTCTTTGTGACGAAATCGCAGGACGTCTTTACATTTGCATGTAAGGACCCATTGATCTCGTCTTATCTACTCTTTTGTATTTTTGCCTCTTCAGGATTGTTGCATAAATATGACAAGTCTTGATACTCCCGTGAGTAAGAAGCCTCATGACATTTACGTCCTTTTTGACACTATCAGCTCCCTAATGGAGGGTGCCGCCCTTATCTTCCCCCTGGTTGCCCCTTCAAGGAGGCGTACTTCTGCCATACAAGGCTAGCTCCTCCCATCCGGTCTTAACAAAAACCAGTTGTTTTCGCAGCCTCTTATCCCTTTTGCCTATAGGGCTTATGGTTACGAGACTGCACCCTAAGTGGAGTTTTCTTCGGGCCGAGTGCAGCATAAGCCGAGGCTTGCCAAGAATGGCCAAGACACTTCAAATGCCCCAGGCACCCTTGGCTCAACCGTGTACCTCGGCGCCTTGGTCAAATGCTGACTCCTTAGAAGAGACCCCTGGTCGTCCAATCTAAGTCACTAGCTTAGATTGAAAATCCAAGGTACCTCTCTGGATGGGTTTTATTACCCCAATCTCCATGACTCAGTTCCGGGCGGTGTAACCTTTTCCCCGAGCCACGTTACGAGATACCCCCTTACATGACGCACTTTAGGTACTTTGCCTCTTACGAAATTTTATTCGCGAACTAGGGTGTACGCCATGAAGGTTCGTCCCATTATGAGTATTTTGTCAATTTTGCTTTATATGTAATAGGTACCCCCTACTATGACGCACTTTAGGTTCTTTTGCCTCTTGCGAAATTGTGTACGCCATATTAAGTTCGCCACTTTCTGATTATTTTGTTGATTCTTCTGTATATGTAAGCTCTTTTGTAATTTCGCCGATCTTTGATAATTTTTTGTCGTTTTCTGTGCGAAATATTCGTATGTTTTTCGAGAATAAAAATGAAATATTTAATTCTTATTGCCTCAATCTTGTACCATTCCGCAGTCTACTTCTTCACCATAATTTTTATGGGTAATATCTCTTTAAGTATATCCTATTCCATGGTTTATCAAGTCTGCGTCCCACATCTCTACCCTCAGGGTCCATCAATCTATATGCCCCTGTTCCTACTATCTCCTTGATGATATAAGGTCCATCCCATTTTTTCGCAAGTTTTCCACCACTTTCTCGCTGATATATCGGTGTTTCTCGCATCACCAAATCGCCTGGTTGAAATTCGCGTGTTTTAACTCGTTTATTATATTCTCGGGCTAATCTTCGCTGGTAATTTTCCATATGCTGCAAATCCCTTTCTCTTTTTTTTTCTTCTAATTCATCCAGTTTAGTTAGAATAATACCCGCACTAAAGTTTTTCTCCCAAGCTTCTCTCTTTGTTGTTGGGATAACAACTTCTGTTGGTAGCACAGCCTCAACCCCATATGTTAAACAGAAAGGTGACATTCCCGTGGCTTCTCGCCTGCTTGTGTTGTAAGCCCATACTGCATTATGTACTTGTTAGCACCATGCTTTATTGTACCCTTCTAATTTCTTCTTCAATATATCTGCGATTGTCTTATTTGTTGCTTCTGCCTGCCCATTTGCCTGTGGGTATAATGGGGTTGACTTTCCACATTTTATCTTAAATGCATTTAGTAACAATTCTATATTTTGTCCTTCGAACTGCTTCCCATTATCAGATACCAATTGTGCGAGAATTCCAAATCTGCATATGATATTCTCAAATATGAATGTAAAAATATCTTTGTCGCGAATGTGTTGTACTGCCTTTACTTCTGCCCATTTTGTGAAATAGTCCGTAGCGACAATTAGATATCTTCTTTGTCCAGACCCTGGTAAAAACGGTCCAACAATATCTAAACCCCATTTTCCAAAGGGCCACACATTTGTTGAAGATGTTAATAGTGCTCCAGGTGCATGTATTTTCTTTCCATGCCTTTGGCAGTCTTCGCAACGTCTTGATACACGTTTCGCATCTTCATGCATATATGGCCAGTAATAGCCTTGTATTTTCGCTCTGTATGCCAAAGATCTTCCGCCGCTATGATTGCCAGCATCCCCACTATGCAACATCTTTAATATTGCTTCTCCTTCTTCTCGTGTCAAACACCTGAGTGAAGGTCCATTAAAAGATCTCCGGTATAGTATCCCATCTCTTAGTTCATAATTTGTAGCACGGCTTTTTAATTTGTGCGCCTCCAGCCTATTTCTCGGTGTTTCTCCTCTCATCAAATATACATGAAGTTCGGCTCTCTAATCTTTAATAACAGGTGTTTGCTCCCCATCTTCTATGATCATCACATCTACCTCTCCTTCTTCTTCCTTATTGATCGACGGTGATAAAAGTGTTTGTATCTTTATGCATCTCGCAGTTGGATCCGTCATCATACTTGAAATAAAAGCAAAAGCATCTGCAAGTCTATTATGTTTTCTTGATATGTGTCTCCATTTTATTTTTGGGATTTTCGCTGACAGTTCTCCAACAAGTTTCTTGTATTTCTTTAAAGATGGTTCATTTGTAGTGTATTCTCCTTTTATTTGTCGAATGACTAGTCATGAGTCACCGGGTGATTCTCACATTTTCCAACCGCATTTATATTACGAATTTCAAAGCATGTATTACACTTCATATTAGTTTCATTATTGGTGGATGTAAACTCGGTCTCAAGGAAAAAGCCATTTTAGTGCCCTCTGGCGAAATCAAAACAATTCTAATTCCGTTACCTTCTCCATTTGATAATCCATCTACCAACACTTCCCATCTATCTGGCTCTGTCAGTAGGTCCTTTGGGTTTCCATATTCTTCTTCAAAATCCATCATTCCTTCCACTGCTTCATCATCTTCTAAAGGAAATTCTGCTAAAAATTCCGCGACAACTTGTGATTTGGGTGAAGATAGTACTTCATACTTGATTTTGAAGTGTCCTATTTGTGCATTCCATCTCTCAACTTTGGCTGATATTTTTGAATTCTTCATTACTGATTCAATGGGTACCTTTGTCAATACCTTCACTGTATGTGCTTGAAAATATATGCGAAGTTTGGATGCAGCATAAACTAGCGCCAAAATTAATTTTTCGATTTTTGAATAATTTTTCTGCGGTATTGAAGGTTTTACTGATGTAATAGATTGGTTTCTCAATTCTCGCATCTACTCGCAACAACACAAAGACTTAATGCATGCGATGTGGTCGCAAGATATAGTAATAGTTCTTCTCCGGTTCTCGCTTTTTGAAAAATAGATATATTCATCGGATAATCTTTTATTCCTTTGCGGGGCTTTTCGCATTCATCCGTCCATTTAAATTTTGTCCCCTTTTTGAGTATGTTGAAAAAGTGTTTGCATTTATCTCGATGATCGCGAAACAAATCTCCCTAGTGAAGCTAAGAGTCCGTTTAACTTGTACATCTTCTATTGTTCTTGAAGTTGGCATGTCGCGAATCTTGCACCTTCACGGATCAACTTGTATACCCTCTTTTGATATAATGTAGCCTAAAAATTTCCCTGATGCAACCCCAAAAATACACTTCTCTGGATTTACTTTGATGTTAAACTGTCTCATTTGTTCAAAAATTTCTCTCAGATCTTGGACATGATTTTTTGCTTCTTTACTTTTTATTAACATGTCATCTACATACACCTCTAGTGTCTTATGTATCCAATTCGCAAACACTTTCTCTACCATTCTTTGGTATGTTTCTCCAGCATTTCGCAAACCAAATGGCATTTTTGTATAACAATATAATCCTCTTGGGGCGAAAAAAGCAGTGTGTTCTTGATCTTCTTCAGCGAGAGGGATTTGATTATATCCTTTGTATCCATCTAAAGAAGATATTTTATCATTCCTCCGCCGATTCTACCAATTGTGGGATATCTGGTAATGGAAAACTATCTTTTGGGCAAGCTTTATTTAGATCAAGTAAAATCTATACTGATTCTTATCCCTTTATTCTTCTTTGGAACTACTACCATGTTTGCCATCCACTCCAGGATATTTTGCTTGTCTTATAATTCCCGCATCAAGCATCTTCGTAACTCTTCTTCTATTTGAGGATGATATGTTGTTGCGATTTTTCGATTCTTTGTTTGAATGGCCTTACATTTTTATCAATCTCCAATTTATGACATGCCACAGACGGATCTATTCCGGTATCTCATCCATATCCCATGCGAAAATATCTTTATATTCTCGCAGTTAGATTAATGATTCTTTCTTCCTCATCCTCCTCCATCTTAGTTCCAATTTTTAGTATTTTGGGTGCTTCTTAATTTGGTCCCAACATTCACTTCCTTTGTTGGTTTTGCCGCAGTGTAACTGGCCTCAGGTTCTCGCATAGGTGTCCGTTCTTTTATCTCCTTCGCAGGTCCATTCCCTTCTTCTGAAATTTCGTCAGGTATGCCTTTTACTTCCTCTGCTTTTATCATGTAAATTCTAAATTCTTCTTCTTTTTTTGCTTCCTTCGACATTTTCCTGCGATTTTTCCGCTTTTCCACACTCCTTCGTATTTCTTCACTTCAATTTGATAACATAATCTCGCTTTATCCACATCTCCTCTAATTTCACCAATCCCACTTGGTATAGGAAATTTAATGCATTGATGTAATGTCGACGCTACAACTTTAATCGCATGTATCCATGGTCTTCCCAACAACATGTTGTATGGTGATTCCATATCCACTACACAGAATATTACTCGTGTTTCGATTTCTCCTAGTAAAATTTGCAACTCTATTTCTCCATTTGGTTTCGTTACAGATTTGCTAAAACCATGAATATGATAAGTTGAAGGAGACATTTCTTCATTTTTGTACCCCATTTCTTTGTATGTATGGTAGAACATTACATCCACCGAACTCCCTGTATCCACCAAAGTTCTGTTTATTGTCCATTCTTCCATAATTTTTGCCGTGTTCACCTTTTCTTTCTGCGCAGTTACTGTGATTACCAAAGGAGATGTGTGTCCCAAATTTTATTTTGGTATTTCGCGCTTTGCGTAAACGTAATTTTCTGTTTTTCCCAATCTCTCAAAGGTGATGTCTTCTCAACTGCTACAATTTTCTTTCCTTCAAAGTCTCGTTTATGTATTCTCCCTCTGACATTCTCATGGAATTCATTGATCATTGTTTTTGTGATCGATTTACACTCCAACCTTTTGTTAGATTTCTCTATTTTTATTGATTTATCCACTTGTTTTATCATTTTCTTGATTTAAACAACCTTGATAACAATCTTCAATCTTTTTCTTCAATCAATCCCTGTTTCTAGCGCCATTATGTAGTTGCAGGAAATCCCACACTACACCCCTCACAAGAATTCACACAATCAAGTCATTTAAGATGAACAACTATAAATTTTATTGATCAAATCCCAGAAATATTACAAGATGAACAGGAGATAAACCAAAGAATTACAACCACTCTAAACTTTCTCTCTCTTAGTGACTTGCCCAACACTTGAAAAAGATCCCCCTCTTCGTAAGCCTATTCGGCTCTTTATATAGGACATTACATAGTGGATGACAGCTAAGCTGTCCTTTATTTTCGGGTATGTCTTGCGAAGCCTCGCAAATGTACAAATGTCAAATCTCGCGACACTCCTCGATCTCGCTACGTCTTCACATCTTTCTCTTGTTTTGGCTGTCGTCATCCGTTACGTCGTTTTTACTTCTAGCCCGCGATATCTTCGCAGTGTGTCGTTTATGGATTCCGCGAGAATCTTGGTGTTGCGATATTCTGATCCTACAAACTAAAAGTCACCAATACACCGTAATACAGTTACGGTTGGTCTCGATTTACACATTAGTAACCGTAACTAGTGCAGTAAATACTCCCATGCACATGATAAGTTACGGTTGGTAACTACTGCACGTACTTAGCAACCGTAATTATTTTACGGTTTGTAATCCAACAAGTTTTACCAACCGTAACTGGTATAATTTCTGGGTTTTCCCCAAAATTCAACAAGTTACGGTTGGTAACTACAAATTTATGTACCGTAACATGTAATTACGGTTGGTCTAATGCTCAATTCCAACCGTATGTTCATCTGAAAGTTTTAAAAATTTGATCTTTTTACGTAATTTAGAGAATTTTGAGCAACAAAAAGCTAATGAGAACTAGTTTAGAAGTATACCTGGTCATTTTCAGTGCTTGGTTCTTCACTTTGGTGGCTAATTTCTTCAATTGGTTGAGATTGACCTTCACTTTGGTCTAAAACATCTCTACCATCTATAAAATACTCCATATCAGGATCTCCATCAAGAGGTATGTAGTACTTGTTTTCTCTATCATATAGAGATTCACCCACCTCAAATTTTCCATTGGAATCACTCATTTTGGTTGAGTGAATCAAAATCTAGGGTTTCACAAATATCACATAAGTTTTCTTTTTCTTCTCCTCTAAACATTTTTTTTATAACTCTAAAAATCTGATTTTAGAGTTATAATAAGTGAAAATTAATTATCAACACTAATCTTGATTATTAACAATAAGGGCTAATAAGTCATTTCCAGATTTTTCTTTGATAAGGGGCACTTGAATTTCCTTGTAATGACCTTTTTTGTCTTATTAGGTTGCCGCCCCTCTACCATTTCTTGCTGCCCCTATACCAAGATTGTTCTTTAATTTATAATACCCATCTTTGGCATGCATGTGTCGGGTTCACAAATAAAAGGGAAAAAAAATTCAAGATCAGGTTCACGATATAATCATACTACCGTTATGTTGCAACTTGCAAACGATGCCCAACTTCTATATAGCTATCAATGTATTAGAACTTCTTGGGGTTAATTTAAGTTAGGAATATGCTATTTTATTAAGGCTACGTAGTTAGTTAGCGGGGGATTAGGGTTAGCCGGGTTAGTGGGTCGAGGCGTCATCTCTGCCGTTCAAGTCTTGCTCGATCTCAACCGTCCTTTATCCATCATAGACACCACCTTTCCTTAGAACATTGATTTGTTTGGTTTCGTAAAACTTTCCGATGAAGAGTGAATTGATATAAAACTACCCCAACGAGTGCAAATATTTGCAAACGATCCAGCGTTCCAGAGATGCAATGGCAAGCCTCTAATTCCTAACCAAATTTCATTATCCGTAAGACCCTTTTTACTGAGACATAAGTCTTCAATCTTCCAATGCCGAATAAGTAACTTAGATTTACCCAGAATGAAATATCGTCCCTTCAAAAAATGATTAAAAGATAATTCTGATTCTGCGTAAAAGAAACCTAACTTGCCATAAACACATCGAATATTAAGTTTATTCTTACAATGAAGTTCTTTTTGTAAAAAAGCTTCAATGTTATTCCACCCTGCATATGATGAAAGAACTTCCACAGCTAAAGCATATCGATAACAAACCATTTCTTTAAAGCCAGAAAGCGGTGGAAAATTTTTATTGGTTATCTCCAAATCCTGGTTTTGCTTTGGCGACTTCAACAGCAATGAAGGATTCAGAGAAATTAAAACTTTTTCAAAATATGACCATTGGAACCATACGGTATGCAAATAAAACTCCTTGGTGAAGACAAAGGAGAGATCTCATCAATCCTAAGAATACTTCCAAACGAGTTTTCTAACCAAAGAATATGTATTACCGTATCATTGAATCTCTTCGTCCAAATTTTGCCCTTAGAAAACTCACCATCTAAAGCCAATCTTAGTATAACAGAAAACCATGGTAACGCCAGTCTAGGAAAAATAATATTATTGGAAACTTTTTTGAACTTCTCTGTGTATCTCAAATCAGTGACAGTCCAAGAAAAAAAGAAAGATTTCGAACTGAAATGTAAAGGAAGGATTTGATCTACCTTCATGATAAAAATAAAACCCTAAAAAAAAAAAAATCTTAAAGGCGACGAAGAACTCTGCTACCCAATAAATCCCGTCCCCAAGGGGAAGGATCAAAGATCCGTCCTTGGACAGCGGAGAAGTTCAGAATATCACACTTCTAAACTGAATCAATCACAGATGATCGAAACGTAAAGAAGGCTGAGTTCTAGGAATGAATCGCCGTCAGAGAAGCTCCACCAAAATCGGAGAGGAGAGAGGAAATCGAGGTAAGGATCAAAAGATGTGGCTTGCCTTAATTCCTTTAATGTGGCCATGGCACCGATTGCATAAAGCGCCACCGTGCCGCGGCCATGCCACGCGCTAATTAGGGTTTCGATATGCCAAACCCTAATTTAGCTAAAGTTGCCACTCCAACTAGGTCAAGTAATTCTCCTAATGCCTTAAATCTGATATAGCAACAGGGACAATATTGCCGGAGCCATATTTGGGTCTAACACCAATATGCCAGAATAGCTGCCATGGCTACGCCATGCGCCACTATGCCACTGGCATGCCGCTATATGCCACTACACCATTGGCATGTGCCACTGTGCTACCATCAGGCGCGGCGCCAGCAGAATGTGTCCATAATCAATGGCCACCCTTTCTCATGAGTTACGATCTCAGACGTCCAAATTCGCAACAGAATTGACAGGCTTGTGGCAAGTTTTGGTCGACCAACTAAGACAAGCCAAATAACATCACGTGCTATTCTCCCGTGGCAAGTTTCCTGACTTTGACTTGCCACACATAGCAACCTGCTACATGTTTTCCATGAAAACACTCGAGACATCAAACATGTCACAAACTGGGGGATGCTCATCAGGGTATTGGTCTGGCGGTTTACAGCATGCGGCGTGCAACACGCCCATTATAAGAAAGTGTCAGAAAAGCAGGGCAGTTAGTGGCGGCAAGAAGTAGTGGGTATAAACTAACTAGTTTCCTCCATAGTGAGAATGTGGTTTCTGACAGTTACACATAACCCCACTTCTCCATCACTCAATCACTCCTACTTTCTATGAGATCAGGGTGCGTTCAATATGACTTGTATAAATAGGTTTTACCTATTTTAGACCAAAAAACAAGTTTGGTTAACAACAACACAAGTATCCAGAAAAACACAAAAGAACTTATAGCTTATATTCCGCAAGCCAGTTCCAAATTCTGATATAAGTCATAAAATAGCCACACCTTCAAAATTAACCATTCTGGTCTCAACACCTTCTTCGCTTCCCTCCCTAAGACCAACCCATCTCCTTCACTTTGTGGACCAAGCAATCTTTGGAATGGCCATTTCTTGGTTTAGGCCAGGATTGTACAGATTGATCTCTTGAATCTAAAGTACTCCCGTGCAATGCATTTGTTTAAGGTATAGATTCGTTTCTCATCCACACACCCAAATTTACCAAAACCGGCAGAAACAGTTTTTACCCACAAACAATTGGCGACCACAGTGGGACATTAATCTCTCGGTTGCAATACCAATTTCCAATTTCATTTTTCAATCCCAATTTCAAGATGGTAGAGCTCGTGTCCGGTCGGCAATAAACCCCGATGCCACCACAATGAAAATGCTCTTGATATCAACATTCTTTCCGGTGACATCAATGTACCACATTCGGCATGATCAACACCGTGGCGCGCAGAGACTCTACCACCAACACCAGAGGCGTAGGAAACGTTCCCTCAGGTGTTACACCTCTGATCACCAGAGCCAGAGCCGCTGCCGCCACCCCCATTGTTTCTTCAAGTGTAACGCTCCCAGTTGTCACTAGAGCTGCTGTCACTCTACCATCAGGATGAGAGACCGGAGGGGCCAGAGGAAGCCAACCCCTATTACCATTGTTGATTTGATGGAAAGACAAGAAGTTCTTGCTAAGGCTCAGACGGACATGGCCACAACTCAAAAGGAAAGAAACAATGAACATCCGAATGATTAGTCAAGGGATTCAGAATTCAGGCGTTAGATTGTCATAAACCAAATGAGACTGAACATCAATTAATGGAGTTGTGCATTAATGCTTTCTGGGGACTATGTTCACAAAACCATGTAATCTATGATGGAGCATGTGTGTGAGATTCTCTATTTCTCCAAGGTGCAGCGCCGAGATATATTTTTAGCCCTTAACTGTGTTGTGTTGGCACTTCGACCTTTGCTCCAGGAGCCGCTTCAACGTTCTCTCCAGAATCCGTTGCTTCAACGTTCTCTCCAGAAGCCGCTCCGCTTCAACGTTTAGCTCCAGAAGTCTTCGCTTCAACGTTCTCTCCAGAAGTCACTCCGCTTCAACGTTTCGCTCCAGAAGTCGCTCCGCTTCAACGTTTTGCTCCAGAAGCCGTCGCTTCAACGTTCGCTCCAGAAGCCGCTCCGCTTCAACATTTCGATCCAGGAGCCATTTTAATGTTTCGCCTCGAGAAGCCGCTCCTCTTAAACGTTCCGCTCCAGAAGCCACTTCAATGTTCTCTCCAGAAGACGCCACTCCTTCCTGCCAAGGTTCGTTCCCGTAGCCGCCACTCCTCCCTGTCAAGGATTGTGATCGCAGCCAGCCAAGTCTCTTCTAATCACAGATGCTGTCAAGAACCGTTGTTGCTCGTTCGTTGATACCAGCCAGAGCTTCACCATAGCAACAACCACTACAAAGAATATTTTGTCCATGTGATGTTCCAAGCATCCCATCCAGGAGAATACAATAAGCTTGTATCAAATCACAGAGGCGTGGATTCAAGGGGGTACAACCAAAGTAAGCTACACTTGGGGACTGAAGCCTCCTTCGGGTTTAGAAGTTTAAACGCAGTCACCGCTTTACCAGCGAATGCAATGGAAGTACATCTTCCATGAGAAAATAAGCTCAGGATAATTACACATGGGGACTTTTGTCATGCTGCTTACTCACGGGAGAGCCTGACCCAAAGCTCAATCATGCGAGAAGGACATGCCTTGCGGAGACAGAGCTAAGTAATTATCCTTAAACTGAATATTTTATATCTATTAGGCATATCAAATAAATTTTCAATCTCTTAGTGTTGAGACGTTCAAATTCATCAACACTCACCATGTGTTGCCAGGCAAACTGCCTCAACACATTTGTCCTCTTAGTGTTGAGACGCGAAAATTCCTCAACACTCACTACTATGTTGCCAGGCAAACTGCCTCAATACATTTTTTCTCTTAGTGTTGAGACGTTCAAATTCCTCAACACTCACCACTGTGTTTCCAGGCAAACTACCTCAACACATCTCCCCTCTTAGTGTTGAGACGTGAAAATTCCTCAACACTCACTACTGTGTTGCCAGGCAAACTGCCTCAACACATTTTTCCTCTTAGTGTTGAGACGTTCAAATTCCTCAACACTCACCACTGTGTTGCTAGGCAAACTGCCTCAACACATCTCTCTTCTTCGTGTTGAGACGTGAAAATTCCTCAACACTCACTACTGTGTTGCCAGGCAGACTGCCTCAACACATACTTCCTCTTAGTGTTGAGACGTTTAAATTCCTTAACACTCATCACTGTGTTGCCAGGCAAACTGCCTCAACACATCTCTCCTCTTAGTATTGAGACGTTCAAATTCCTCAACACTCACTAATGTGTTGCCAGGAAAACTGCCTTAACACATACTTCCTCTTAGTGTTGAGACGTGAAATTCCTCAACACTCACTACTGTGTTGCCAGGCAAACTGCCTCAACACATACTTCCTCTTAGTGTTGAGATGTTCAAATTCCTTAACACTTATCACTGTGTTGCCAGGCAAACTGCCTCAACACATCTCTCCTCTTAGTGTTGAGACGTTCAAATTCCTCAACACTCACCACTATGTTGCCAGGCAAACTGCCTCGACACATTTTTCCTCTTAGTGTTGAGACGTGAAAATTCCTCAACACTCACTACTGTGTTGCCAGGCAAACTGGCTCAACACATACTTCCTCTTAGTGTTGAGACGTTCAAATTCCTCAACACTCATCACTGTGTTGCCAGGCAAACTTCCTCAACACATCTCTCCTCTTAGTGTTGAGACGTTTGTAGTTGCAGGAAATCCTACACTACACCCCTCACTAGAATTTACACAATTAAGTCATTTTAAGATGAATGATTATGATTTCTATTGATTGAATACTTGAATCTTTACAATATGAAATGGAAATGAATAATAGAATTACAATCACTCTTAAAACTTTCTCTCTCCTAAAGACTTGCTTAACAATTCAAAAAGAACTCTCCCTCTCAACAGACTTACTCAACCCTTTATATAGGGTAGTATACAGTGGATGACAGCTAAGCTATCCTTTATTTTCGGGAATGGCTTGCGAAATATCGCAAGCATACAAGTATCAATTATCGCGACACTCCTAAATTTCGCCGAGTCTTCACATTTTTCTCATGTTCTGGCTGTCGTCATTTATTGCGTCATTTATTTTACTTCCCTGCGACTCCCTCGCAGTGTCGTCATTTATTAATCTCGCGAAGTATAGATGTCGCGATATTCTGATCCTACAACGTTCAAATTCCTCAACACTCACCACTGTGTTGCCAGGAAAACCGCCTCAACACATTTTTCCTCTTGGTGTTGAGACGTTCAAATTCCTCAACACTTACTACTCTGTTGTCAGGCATAGTGCCTTAATACATCCTCCTTTTAGTTTTGAGACGTACAAATTCCTCAATACTCACTATTGTGTTGTCATGCATACTGCCTCAATACATTAATACTGTTGAAGGCTCCACCACCTCAACACTCGTCTTTGTATTCAAGGCTTACTGCACCAACTTTACATGGCACCAGTACTCTGTGGCCAAGACAAAAGTGCGCCAACACAAAGATTGCAGACTGCTCATGCGTCTTGCCAAAGGTCAATCGAATTTTCCTAGTGATCTTCTCATGTCTTTCCATTTCGATTTTTTATCCTTGTCTGTCACCATCTCATGCTTACCCTGCAACAATGCCACTGTTACGTGCTAAGCAGGGGACTTAATGTTGATGGTGGTTTTTAGTTCAGGGGCTCTGATTATAAATTTCCGCATTTAATATCTTTGTCACTCTCCGCAAAGAGATAGAGCCATGTAATAATGATGAGTGTTCAACCTCTTCATCAGGCGCATTTATTAAGCAATTCAATATATTCACATGAAATTGACCCAGAATGGTGCATGTAGAAACAATCCCAGATATTCTGTAAATTTTGGCACCTTGCATGTATTATTCAGTTAATATAAGTTTATTTGAATGCTTTCTGTGCTATGTTCCCCGGATGAACCCTTAATATTGGTATGGCATGACAATTTATGTTCACTCACAACATAGTAGTACGAATTTTCAAGTATCAAGGTTAAGGTCCTTGCATAAAAGTATTCAATCGGAAAGCATACTGCTCTCTGGCAATAAACTTAAAGAACTTTGTGTCAACACATAAAATTCAATCAATTTTGTGATAATTCACAAGATTCAGATATTACCCTAACTAATTTACAAAATCAGGGTTTTGCGCCTGCAAGGTATATTAGACCTTGCCTGTCGAAACTAAGCCTAGGCGAACTAGGCAATTAATCCGCCATGGATTAGTAGGTGCAAAATCCTACCCACAATCAGAAAACAAGGAATAAAAGGAGCTGCGGAATAGGAGAAGCAACAAAGGGAGGTGTGGCCATGCCATAGGCCAGCCGGCGCCACTTGCAAGTGGCCACAACCCATGCTGCTTGAACCGGCCCCTATTTCCCGTCGACCAATCAGGTCGCCTTAAACCCGCCACACGCACATGAGTTGTGGCTGGGCCCATACTTGTCGGTCCTATTTCCCATCGACCAATCATGTCGCTTTAAATCCTCCACACGCACACTAGAAGTTTGGCCACACCCATGCTTGGCCGGCCCCTCTTTTTAATCGACCAATCAGGTCGCTCTAAACCTGCCACAATATCGAAAGAGGCAAAGTTGCGCCAGATGGTCACAATGCCAAATTAGCATTACAAAGTCGCGCCAATACGCTAATTGGCATGCCAAACATTCCAAACGTGCCATTCCGCTCCGGCATACTAGTGACATGCCGAACATGCCATGCCTCGCCAAAACGCTAACCCACTTCTTGTTCGTGGCTAAACGCCATAACATATTCCAATTGGGGTATTCCAAACACGGCTCTGCCATAGTGGCATTAGTCGAAACCCTAATTTCCAGTCGTGGCCCAATTACGCCACTTTGGCCCCACAACATGCCACGAGCCATGTGAGACCCGCCAAACCTTAAAAACAGCGCCATTCTATAATCACCCGTGGCCATCTTTGAGCCTGTGGTTATTCCCATATTATGGCCTGCCTTAATTCCTTTAATGTGGCCATGGCACTGATTGCATAAAGCGCCACAGTGCCGCGGCCATGCCACACGCGCTAATTAGGGTTTCAATATACAAACCCTAATTTAGCTAAAGTTGTCACGCCAACTAGGTCAAGTAATTCTCCTAAGGCCTTAAGTCTGATATGGCAACAAGGCCAATGTTGCGGGAGCCATATTTGGGTCTAACACCAATATGCCAAAACAGCTGCCATGGCTACGCTAGGCGCCACTATGCCACTAAACCATTGGCATGTGCCATTGACGCTACTGTGCTACCATCATGCGCAAACAGAATGTGGCCATAATCAATGGTCACCCTTCCTCATGAGTTACGATCTCAGTCGTCCAAATTCGCCACAAAATTGATGTTTCGTGGCAAGTTTTGGGCGACCAACTAAGACAAGCCTAATAGCATCACGTGTTATTCTCCTGTGGCAAGTCTCCTGACTTTGACTTGCCACACATAGCAACCTGCTACATGTTTTCCATGAAAACACTTGAGACATCAAACATGTCACAAACTGGGGGATGCTCATCAGGGTGTCAGAAAGCAGGGCAGTTAGTGGCGGCAAGAAGTAGTGGGTGTAAACTAACCTGTTTCCTCCATAGTGAGAACGTGGTTTCTGACAGTTACACATAACCCCACTTCTCCATACTCAATCACTCCTACTTTATACGAGATCAGGGTGCGTTCAATATGACTTGTATAAATAGGTTTTACCTATTTTCGACCAAAAAACAAGTTTGGTTAACAACAACACAAGTATCCAGAAAAACACAAAAGAACTGATAGCTTACATTCCGCAAGCCAGTTCCAATTTCTGATACAAGTCATAAAATAGCCACACCTTCATAATTAACCATTTTGGTCTCAACACCTTCTTCGCTTCCCTCCCTAAGACCAACCCATCTCCTTCACTTTGTGACCGAAGCAAGACTAGAACGACCATTTCTTGGTTTAGGTCAGGATTGTACATATTGATCTCTGGAATCTAAAGTACTCTCGTGCAGGCATTTGTTTAAGGTATAGGTTCGTTCTCATCCACACACCCAAATTTACCAAAACCGGCAGAAATAATTTTTACCCACAAACAATGGTCTCACAGAAAAATAATATTGGGTTTCCATGTCGCATCAGCTGAATTTGCTGTCAATTTAAGGTTCCTCCTATTGGTACCTGCACTGGTCATGCTACTCCTCTATCCCAGACATACATCAACAAGATGAAGAAACCAGTCATTTTTGAAGGCAATCTTCTTAATGAAAGAATTAAGTGCTTACAGGAACAACTGAACTATGTGTTGAGAATTCATCCTGAACTAACTGAACCTGTGTTCAAGATTGTCGACAAATATAATCGCAATCAAGCATAGTTTCTTCATTTTTAGTTCTTGTTAAACTTCTTTTGTTGGATGTTATTCTAAGAGTTGTAATATCTTTATGTTTAGCCTTGAATGGTTACCTTTCAATTAAAATTGCTTAAAGTATTACATCTATGAGAAGTTTAACATATGTCAAAAGTTAAGTCCTTCATATATTGATATGTAAGTATTGATAAAAGATTGAATGAACTTTTGACAAACAAAAGTTAAGCCTTTTATGCCATTATGCAAATATTGATGGAAGAAAGGGTGAGCATTTGTTTACAAAGATTAATTATATTGTATGTCATTGTGCAAATAGTGATGAAACATGTGATGAATCTTTGTTTATTCCGCAGTATTGATCTTCCCTGATCCATATTTTATATGTATATACTGTGTGGCTCCGTAAGTTCTCTTATGTTGAGCATTTCCGATTAAATTAATCATGAGTTATCTTGTGGTTAATTTAATTTAGTATTTTGGATACGAATTCATATTCTTATGTGATTTTTGTGTTGTCCAAAGAAATCCTTCTTTTCTTGTGAAAGAAAGGTCGCTCTTGTTGTTCTTCCGGGAATGACATTTTATGGGGAGAGTTCTTAATTGAACTTGTGCTTAATTGCCAAATCTTTGTGGGGAGTGCGGCTGTGGAATTTTATAGGGGTTATCTTGTATCTTTATAAACTCCTTTATGAATGCATTTAGTTTCGGCTATATGATTGCATCTAAAAAAGTTGATTTGTGTTTTTTTTTGGTCATGAATTGTCTCTATGGAAATTTCATTAGGATCCCACTAGTTTTCGTACCTTTGCCAATTTTATTGACAAAAAGGGGGAGAATTAATGTGTAGTTCACACTACAAATACATATGGTTTTTGGATCATTATGTAAGGGGGAGTGGTTTTCATGTGAGATGAAGTATTGACTAAGGGGGAGTGATACATATCACCATAGTATTGTTGTCGAAGTTGTGATACAATTGAACTTTGATCTTTGTGTAATAATACTATGACACCTATGTAACAATGATTGAGAGCTTTTGTTTTTTCTCATTGTTATGGCTACGTATCTTCAATAACGATGATCTTTGCATTGGATATCTTTGGAATCATTGGAGTACTTGGAAGTGGCGAAGATTTCGTGTAATGTTGAAGAACCAAGGAGATCATGCATGTGGAATAGAAGCTGCAAAGTTTATTTATTTTGTATTCCATATGTATTGATAGTTTTTTCCCTAAAATTGACAAAGGGGGAGATTATTATAGCATTGTTCGGTCGAACTCGCAAGCGTTGCTATCTCAAGCTTGTTTGTCAAGTTTAGTTGCCAAAACTATAAGTCTTGATTTCTAGTCTACTTATAGATAAGTCTCGGACTAGGATAGAAGTGTAGTTGAGCTCTAGACTCACGACGTTTATCATACAAAGACGAAGAATTACTCAAGGAACTGGTGGAACTTCATCGACTAAAAGGTATGTGGAGACTTGAACTTATCTATCACTCAAAAGTCTATCTACTCTATCTCCTATCTTGAGACAAAAGTCTTATTGCTATATAGACTTCCGATTATACACATTTGCTATTTTGAGCCGAGTTCTTCTCGCTTATCTATTTCTCGAAATATGTGTTGGTAAGCTTTCACTTTGGCCAAGTTCATCTTTACAAGTAATGAAAGTCATGTTGATTATTTTAATATCTTGAAAATCGCTTTGATGAAAAATAGTGTGTGAATAACCTCTATTTAACATCCTCTAAGAATGTTTCAATTAATGATTGAAATGAGAGTTTAGAATATATAACCTTGAATGGATATAAACATTGTATGTGAACTCATACTTGTGTAAGTCCAAAATCCTTGAACCAAAGTATGCTTACTTTGCTGCCAGATAATCGGAACCAAAGTCCGCGTGCATACTGTGACGCGTCTGTCAAGTTCACATATTAGTGAACTAAGACATATATAAACTAAGGAATGCATATTTGCAAAACGTGGCTATAATGTTCATGAATCGATTCGAGTGAATCAAAATCGTTTCTGCTTCGATTGTGTCTTGTATACTTCTATGGATCTAAGAAATTGAACAACTCTCTAACTAGTTCTTTTGAGTCATTTGAACAAGTTATGGTGAAGATGAATATGGTTGATATGAAAGTGCTCATATGGCTAACCATTTGGTTAACTACTTGTTGAACCAACTAAGTGTACACGTTTAGGTACTAGTTACACAAACCTAAATGAACGTGCATTTCATTCGTGTATAACAAGCTAAGTTCGATCTAACATTTGAAAGATATTAGCTTGAATCTAATCAGGTTTTCATCTAACGGTGAATATTGCTTTGTTACCAAGGTAACTTAGATTGCAAACCCTGATTTGGAGACTATATAAAGGAGAACTATAGCAACTGGGAAACCTAATCCCCACACCACTTGTGTGATACTAGTTGTATAAGTTGGAGTCGATTATCCTTTAACCTTAGGTTTCTATCGAAACCCTGTAGGTTAACGAATTGAAGACTTCATTGGGATTGTGAAGCCAGACCCAACTATTTTCTTTGTAGTTGCGTGATCTGATCTTGCTGTTTCTATCGTATTTGAGTACAATCGTAAGATTGGCTTGAGATTAATTTCTCTGATAGGCAAGATAGAAAACTAGTCACAAACATCTTCGTCTCATTGTTTGTGATTCCATAATATCTTGTTTCGCTAGTCGATTAAGATTATTGTGATGTAATTGATATTTCTAGGTTGTTCTTCGGGAATATAAGTCTGGTATATCAATTGGTTCTTGTTCACCTTGATTTATCAAAAGACAAAATAAAACTCGTAGGTATTTTTGTGGGAGACAGATTTATCCATTCTTGTAGACTATTCTGTGTGGTACAGATTTGTTTAATAAAGTCTTCGACTTTGGGTCGTAATAACTCTTATTTGTGGGAGAGATCATCTAAGGGAATCAAGTGCGTAGTATCATGTTGGGATCAGAGATGTAAGGAACGCAACTGTACCTTGGATCAATGTGAGATTGATTGGGGTTTTACTATAGTCCGCACAAAGTTAGTTTGTAGTAGGCTAGTGTCTCAGAGAGGCTTAATACAAAGGTGTGTGTTCAACTGACTAGGTCCTAGGGTTTTTTCGTATTTGCTGTTTCATCGTTAACAAAACTTCTGGTGTTTGTGTTATTTCTTTTCCGCATTATATTTTGTTATATAATTGAAATATTACAGGTTGTGCGTTGAATCGATCAATTGGGAAATCCGAACTTTGGTTGTTGATTGAAATTGATTGATCATTGAACATTGGTCTTTGCTACCGTTCAAGTTAATTTCTCTTGTAACCCAACTCTCAACATAAACACCTGCATACCCACAACTTCTAAACCATTCATTTTACTTCAATTGCATTACAATACCTTAACCTCACTCATATCCCCTGCAATTTCAACTGTAAATTACCAACCTCTGAACCACTAACTTAATGTCATCAGCAACACAACTACAACACCAGAGAAGCCACTGCCTTTTTTATCTCAAATTCAGAAATCCATTAAAGCCCTGTAACTTCATCTCAACAATCATTACTACCAAACCCAATTACAAAACTTCATAACCACAATCTTCACAGTTGCAACAACACTCATCTGACCTTCTCTAAGTCACAGCCGTAGAAACTTTGATATAGCAACATCATTATCAGCTACACTGTCAATTACTACATCAATTTACTAATCCTGTAACCTTCATTCTCTTTGTAATCTCCTAACATTCATCTAACCCAAATACACACCACCAGAACCTCCATTAGCTCAATTAAACTCATTAATTCGCAATTCTTATTCAATAACAACTCATAACTCCAAAACTCATTAATGAAAGTAGATAACATTACAAAGTTACATGAGAAGAACAATTACCTCTAAATGATTATATTCGAGCAATCCATCACAATCTCCTCCCTTATCTGTCAGTTCACCACAACCATCTTTCAACAATCCTTCATTAAAATGAATAAAACCCTAATTCTTCGATTCACCACCAACACATCCCCAAACATCCAATTAAACCCAATTCATCCAACTATACTTCAATTAAGAACAAACCTATCATTAATTCAATCCCATTTACATCAATTTTATCTTCTAATTCTTCCTTGAATTCTTCCGTAAACCCTAGCTTCAATCAATTCATCTCCAAGACAAGTTCGTAACTTCAATTGAACCTAAACCCATGATTCTTCATCTACTATGCACTCTTTTTCATCATCTTCTAAGTCTTCAAATCAATAATCAAAAATATATAAACCCTAATTCCGATTCCCCTCGAGATCCAAACTCTAGTTGTTTCCGTTCACAATTAACGACCAACCCATCTTCTCCATCATATATCAAGATTACCAGCTGATTTCCCTTAAGTTTCGATATATCGTAATCTCACAATCTTCTCACGGAACAAGAGCAAAGAAGAGCGAGGGGATAGAGGAAGAAGAAAGAGGAAGAAACGAAGAAGAAAAGAAAGGGAAATGCGTTTATCCTCTCGATTTGGGTTGATAAGGCCGAACAAAACTTACAAAGGCACACAGGCGGTTTGATGAGAAATAACAATTTTACCCTTCGCACATATCTGAAGATATCTTCTTCGTCCAAAGGTCCGAATGACACGTTCAAGTAGTCCATTTCACGTAACTTTTCGAGATCTATCTAATGATACTAGTTTCGTATCTATATCGTTGTTAGATAAATTTCTATTAACTAACGTTCATGTTAAACTAATCGAGTCATTATCTCTTAACTCTGCCTCGATCGGGTTAATTGCGCTGACGAGCTTCATGGTCTTTACACGTCGTTAAAAATCCCACACTGGATAATCACGGTGGGTAAGTGGGAACAATATCGGTGGTAGTGGGTAAGTGGGTACAATATCAGTGTTAGTTGGGATACAATTATGGATGTTTCGCTTGTGCTTGCGTGCGTGAGTATGCCGGACGGTTATACCAGATACTGGTTTCACAGGAGGCAGGGATCATATATTATACGAGAGGCCTTTTCAAAGACATTTGGCTTCAAAGTTGGCGTAAAAACTTCTAGCTTAAGCGCGTGCTCGGGCGGGAGCAATCCCAGGATGGGTGACCTCCTGATTACCATAGCGATGCCGTTGAAAACCCCACACCCGGATAACCACAAAGGGCTAAGTGGGGACAATATCGTGTAGGGACGGGTCATTACAAGTGGTATCCCAGCCGATTTGACGGGTCACCCGCCTAGGGTGGGAAGGTACGCTCGGACGAGGATGGTCTAGGTGCTTCTCATGAGGGGAAGGGAACGTCGGAGATCGGGATTGATATATATTCCGGAGCCGAGAACGGCCTAATTTAAGGTGGTGGTATTGTAATACCCCGATTATGGCGATGGTTGGCCGAATGGAATATAGGTAATGATTTGTCCTTTCCTAACACCGAGGCCTAATGGGTACACTTTATTGAGTTGTTGAAAACTTCTCGCTTAAGCGTGCTTGGCTAGGAGTAGTCACATGATGGGTGACCTCTGGGAAGTCGATGCTAGTGCCATAAAAAATCCTACACTACCGGATAATCACAATGGGTAAGTTGGAACAATATCGATGTTAGTTGGGATACTACTAGGGATGCTTCGTTTTCGCTTACGTGGGTGAGTATGTTAGGCGGGTTATACCAGATACTGGTCTCACAGGAGGCAGTGAACGTCTATATTATTCCGAGGCATTTTAAAGACAATTGGCTTGAGTTGGCTAAAACTCTCTGCAGCTTAAGCATGCCCGGGATGGAGTAATCCCAGGGGATGGGTGATTTCTCGAAGTTACTTTGTTGGATTACCGCAGCTATGCCCGTTGAAAACCCCACACTTGCCGGATAACAGAGTAGTGGCTAAGTGAGGACAATATTGGTTGAGGGACATTACATGACCACCAATCCAATAAATTTTTTTCATCTATGAAACAAGTTTGGTATGTACACTTCCATAAACTCATGTAATCAAACATAGTTTTCTAGACATGAAATCAATCCTAAGTTCATTACACTATCAAATAACAAGTTACAAAGCTAGTCTTTATGTCACAATTACGATGTTCAAAAGATAAGCGTTATACTTCGTAATTTAATATACATAAGTTGTGAAACAACTTGTATATTCTTCCTTGACACTTTGATCATAATAAGATGATCAAGTCTCTAATACAAGAGTTTCATATATATAACTTCGCATGTTATGTTTTCAATCTAAACGAATTGAAAGTAACGTATATAAAGATGGAAACAAGTCAAGTTTTGTATTACTAACCTCAAGTAGAAGGATGATGTGTTACTTGATGTCGATACATACTCAGATTCTTCAAGTCTTTAGAGTAATACTTGTATGTTTCAACATTTCTAGACTTGTTAGTCTAACCTAACGAAGTTGACTCTAGTAATCTAATCAAGCGACTTTGTGTTTTGAAACTAAAACATGACAACCAACCTTGACATACCAACACTTGATTCAGCCGAACAATGCTATAACAAAGGTGTAGCTGAAATGAGTTTGAAATTTGATATAAAATATATGTTGAAGATTAATTTTTGACGGTTGGATGATGTAACCCTTAAATGGTCGAAATATAACCTGAGATGCATAGTCTAAGTCGATGGTGGTAAAAAGTTGACGAGCGGTCTAGTATTTATCTCTCGGTGGAGACTTGACCTAGATGGGCAAATAAGCTTGCCCATTAGGTTTGCCAATTTGCAATTCTATAATAGTTCAAAATTGGCGTAACGTGAACTTTGCCCATTCCATAGAAATTGGCTTTCTAATTGGTGTTACTTGATCCCACTCAATCTTTTACATTAAGTAGGCAATTACTTTTCGCTTTTAACCGAGTATTACTTTGGTTTTACTCTATTTTTTACTTATTTATTACACATAAAATGTTCTCATAGAACCTAAATATATTTTACCTTTGTCTTCTTGTTTTACTCATTTTCTTCTCCCCGAGTTTACACCGATTTTTATATTGAAATTATATAAATTATTTATATTGTTAAATAAAAATAAAAATATATTTTGGCTTAGCGATGGAGTAATTTAGAACCATGGTGTACATCTTGCCATTGCCATACATCCATTATACATTGATTTGGATGTGGATGCCAAAACTAAAATTCACTATACGCTTTGGATGCGGATGCCAAAACTAAAATCTGTTATGTGTTATGTGCAGGGACGGAGCTAGGAATTTTTTTGGGGGACAAATATATATAGGTATAGTAGTTTTCTTAGTAAAAACGTAGTCAAGGCCGCAAATTTTTAGGCCTTGGTATTTTCTTCAAATGATGTCACCAAAATATCTAATAAGTTGTTAGATGTTTAGATTTATGGTTGGATTTAATATTTTGATATTTTTCACTTCTTTCCTACGTAATTTTGATATTTAAGCCAAGTTTTGCAATGATAAGTACCTAATATCGTAGTTTTTAAAGTGTATAATAAAGGATTCAAGACTCTCTATGTAATATACAAAAATATGGGGGAAAATAGTTAAATACTTAAATTTTTCAAGCCTAAAATGGTAATTATGCAAAGCCAATTTATGTAATTAGGAAATTCTAGGGGGGACTGCTGTCCCCCCTAGACTACATGTAGCTCCGTGCCTGGTTATGTGTTGGATTGGATGCGGTCATGCAGAAGGGGTTAAAACCGCACCAGCCACCAATTAGACCATGCTCCCCCGCTTAAAACACACATTATGTTGGGCCGTTTATATCAGAACCTCATTCGTGCGATCTCATCAAACGAAACATTGGCCCATTAGGGTTTGGGAAAGTGTTAACCTAAACCTATATAAATAGAGGCGCCTCTCCTCTCTCAAACCATGATGTTCTGCATCTGCATTGCTTTCCTACTTTTCCATGGTTAGGGTTTCCGATTCAGCATCTTCTTCGTCACATCTTTTTGATTTTTGTTAAATATTTCTTTGTTTTAAGTTAGATATATTTGAATTTAAGATCTGCACGTCGCACCCCGGGCTTCTCTGAAAATTTCAATGACGAAGAAAGCCCCAATGCTCGTGCTAAAGCTGCGCCATTTAGTGTTGCAGGTTTGCTTTGATTCAACAGCTTATTTGTGTCAAAATAATGGCTAAATCTCATATATTTTTATTGCAATTCGTTGATTGTTGTTGCCTCTCCACACCTTTGAGCTTACTAATCAAATAATCTACTTAGATTTGCTCAGTCATAGAGGCAAATATGAAAAATCGGTCTGGTTACACGTGGGGGTTTACTTATTTTGATGGTTTTACCTCTAAAAACTCTGGCTACATTTTTAACTATTGAATCTGAATTTGTGTTGGATTTTGAGTGCATGTTCTATGTCTTAGTCTTCGATCATAAAATTGGCTATGATTACAAAATACCCGCGCTTCTGAGAGTAATCTATGAAGCTAAAAAGGTAAAATGGTTGAATTTCTTGATATGAGCCATTATTGATAGACTAAACGATTTATGTGATTGAATTCATTTGGAAATCCGGCAGTGATGATTATTACACAGCTTTATGCCAGTTCTGCTTCAGAAAATTCTTGATAGAGAAGCTGAAATATCTGAGCCTAGTTTTGTTTATCTTTTTATTGATTCTAGATGTGTATTTGAAATTTTTATAATGATTAATGAGTTGAATCAGTGTGTTAATTGTGAAGCCTGTGATGATGTTATCCATTAGTTGAGATGTAGTGGAACTGAGACCCTGTTTACAGGGAGAACCCCTTGGGGAAACTATATTCATATGACATTAATGGATCTAACTGAGGCATTATGTCATTTATCATACTGATTTGGCACGTATTTTTTGTAATTGTTCAGTTTGTGTGGTATCATGCTTGAGTGTGGACAGTAAGCCAACTTATGTCCTCTTAGCTGGTGTGTTCGGATAACTTGTGGACATGAAGACTGGAACAGCTCATATAGTGTGTGTTGTCCGTTGTAGCTCCTTCTCTTGAATTTGATGAGATCTGAGCTTTAATATCAGCACTACATTTTCCAAGTAAAAATCTGACTAAAATTTTTAATTTCACTTTATTGTTTCACTAAGATTTATTTTTGTTAGCACATGTTTGTTTATTTGTTTTATTTGTATGCTTCTAGAATCTTGGCGCACCTACTACATGGGGTGAGAATGATGCAATTGCTCATAGAGGACTTTTGATGCTGCAAAGTATCCAAATTTGTTTTTGAGTGATGACAATTATATCTTTATACTCCTGTATCATGTCTTGAGTTTTAACTATTCTTCGTATCCTGTTAACTGGTGGACATGAAGACTGAAAAAACTCATAGAGCGTGTGTTGTCTATCAGCTTCTTCTTTCGTAATCAACGAGATGGGAGTTAAATAACATCACTACATTTTCTAATGCAACAACATTTGCTTGAAACTTAAATTTTGGTGTTTCACTAGTTAGCTATGCAGGTAACTCTGGAAAGCACCTCTGTAAAGCATTGATCCTTTGGGAGTCGAGCATCTTGGCTCTTGAAAGCACCTCTGTAAAGCATTGATCCTTTGGAAAACAATGTCACAAACTTTCTATTTTGTTCGAATCTATGAAATTGATGTTCTTATTTTATTGTAACACGAGATCCATTTTACAACCGTCCATCACAGCAAAGTAGAGAGCCTCAAGGCAATGTCTAACTTTGGATTCTAGTGCTCTCATATTAGATTTCTCTTTTTACTAGCATATGCTTCACCATTCCATGGAAGATGTATTCAGTTAAAGAAGAGAACATAAAATATTGTTTTGGTATTTCATTTCTGATTTTGTGTAATATGAAATGACAAGACAAATCACAAATTTAGATTATGAGTAGCCTAAAATTGAAATAACACAAATGGCAAAATGTGAAATTACATTCGTTCATCTGAAGTTCATCTGAAATGTGCGAAGATGAACTCACATGAGGCAGCAGATCAGTCTACTTCACCGCTGTTGAGATTACCTACGTGAACCAACACAAGATGAAGACAGCAGGAAAGAGCTTAAAACAAAACGATTCTACTTGAGTGTTGCAGATGATATTATAAAAACATCCTTGATGGTTTTTCAGTTAAGAAATGTTACGAGATGCAATTAACTGAGGCGAAATAGGATTTTGATGAGTAAGTTTGGCAGAAATCTATTTCATCGAAGATCAGTTTTATGCTTTGAGCGAACTTTCATAATTCCTTGCCTATCTTGAGTGAGTATGTTGAAACGCAGGGGTGTGTATGTGCAAGACGATAAGTGACTATTTTGTAAAAAGGAGGTAGAAACCGGGGATCACCGTATTTGCCTTTGAAGATTGGTATGACTTTCTTAATGCGTTTAGAGTTTGCCGGGTAGCTCCTAATACAATGAAGAAGTTTTTTGAGACTTAAAAGCTAGCAGGTGTAAGAAGATTTGGTGAAAAGTTATTGGGCTGTGCTATCACGCACGACACCGCACAATAGCTTTATAAGCTAGCAGTTGCTAGCCGTTAGATGCAAATGATCTGTTTATTTTGATTATTTTATAAAGTAACAGCTGTCAAAATGATAAATGATTTTTAATAGATCCTCGCACTTAATTCATATTCAGGGATTCTCCTTCTTTTTCATTTTGTCTTACTGAATCTGCAAGATGCTCAATTCAAGGCAATGCTTATTAGCACCGATCTATCTATTTCTCATTTGAAAATTAGGCCACAAAATCGTTCCATCAGGGCTTGATTATCATTAGAAGAAGATTTAATCGGCAACTTAGCCATATAAACGATGTCAATAGAAGAAAAAAAAAGTTAAGAATTAACAGGGATTGAAAGGGGTTACCAGCTGATCTAAGAACAACACACATGGGTTTTATAAGCAACGAAGAGCGATTGAACAAGGGGTTCACAACCCTTTTGCAGACAAAGAAATAAGAATTTTTCCTTTTTGTATGCGTCAGTAAAAACCAATTTTAGTTAATTGATTAAAACAAAAGTAATCTTCTTAGAATTCAAAATTAAGTTAGAATCCACCACTCTATTTGATGAAAATAAGAAGAGGGATAAAGAGCAGGTGAAACAGCAACTATCAGACACAAATAAAGATGTTTTCCTTCACCATTCGGCTGATTTTTGTTTCTTTGAAAGTGTATGTATGCCGCCATTAGAAACCCAGCTCAACTTAAAAAAAAAAAAAAAAAAAGAGATCGAAGAAGAGCTAGAATAGATTAGAGAGGAAAAAAAAAACAATGGTAATAAGAACCTACAAGATAATAAGAGAAGAGAAAAAGAAGGAAAAAAAAAGAATACAAGAAGAAGAAAAGACTACCATCAAACTAAGATAGCAACACTCGAAGACTTGATGAAAAGCAGAAGGGAAGGTCTTATTAATAAAAATTTGGAAACTTACAAGGGTTATTCTTAAGTTTTCCAAATTAAGATAAGGACTTATTTGCAATTAAACGGAATGACAGTTAACATTTCTAATCGATGGCTAAGAATAAAGATGTATTCATATCCGAGGGTATATAACCCGCTAGCTTATAAACCTTTCCCTTGACTGTAGTGATAAAGACTACCCAAAGTTATTTATGCAGTTATGTGGCATTTGTGGAATGAACGAAATATAAGAACTTTTGGTGGTATGGCTATGGAAGCTGAAGAAGTTATTATGCTTATTAAGTAAACGATTTCTTTATGGTTCTTGGATAGGGATGTTTTTTTCGATGTTTCGTAAATCGATTTTATCAGTGGGATACATTGATACACATGGAATTCAATGTTGAACTGTTCCTAGGCTTGTAAATATTTTTTCTTTTAATATAATCATCCTTATTAAAAAATAAATAAATCTTGGACCTTCTATGTATATTTTGATTGCTAGTGTATGTAATTGTTGGGGTAAAAGATTTGTATGTGTGCAGTAACTACAGTTGCATTGCAATGTAAAGTTTCAATTTATGAAGTAATATTTTCTGCATTCATATTGTTTACAACTTAAAAAATTTATATGTGTGCAATAACTGCAGTTGCTTGCAATGTGGCACTTGAAGATTTGTATATGTGCAGTAACTATTGTTCCGTTGCAATGTAAAGTTTCAATTTATGAAGGAATATTTCGTGCACTCATATTGTTTACAACTTCAAAAATTTGTATGTATGCAGTAATTGCAGTTGTGTTGCAATGTGGCACTTGAGTGAAATATTTTAGTACATTTGATGTACTTGTTTGATTTCACTGTCCTTCTTTTGTATATTAAAACGAAAAGTTGGAAGTCCTTTATGTTTCCGTGTGTTTAGTGGTATTTCACTGCCCAGTTCCAAAAATTCAACTCTTAACTCGATTCCATCAAAAAAAAAAAAAAAAAAAAACTCTTAACTCGGTAACATATTCATGTTCTATTTTTTAATTCTAAATAGTTGCGCTTCAATACGTGCTTTGAGTTCATTTCTATATTGCACCTTTTTTAATTCGCTAATCTGAATTCAAAAGTTACAAACTTGATACAGGCATTTCTTTTTTTCCAAAAATAAAAATATACACATATGCTGAATCTCTTGGTTCATAAAAATGCGAAAAAAGAAAATTTATAAAATCTGCACTCAAATTCATTGGTTTATAAAATCCGCACTCAAAATTTTAGAGCACATATCGGCTTCACCGCCTACAAATTCGAGTACATATCCATTTGCAATAGTTACATATTTGAGTGCATATCCATTTGAACCGCTTACAAATTCATAATGGGACATGGATGAGGTGTATGGAGTGGAGAGCCTGGTGAATGATACATTGCATGAACGGTGGTGAATGAGTTGAGATTTTATTGATGTATATGTGGATGATGGTGGCTGAGTGTGTTCAAGTTGAAGTGTTGTTGAAGTTGTAGCCGCAGATGATGTCAAAGGATAACTAGATTGAGCTACAACTAAAAAAGGTGGTGTTGTTAGTGTTGAATTTTTACTGAGATGATGGTAGAATCAAAGAAGGTGTTGATAGAATTGTACACAAGGAAGTGTTAGCTGGGATGTATATTGTGTGGGTTGTGTTGCAGCTTGGTGCTAAAACTGCACCACGTAAAAGCATGTAATGCACCACAATGCTACCAGCCATCCTGGTGTTGCACCATGATGGTGTGAAAAAACTTGTAGTATGTGCAAATGACTCAGGTCGTGAGCCATTCAACCCAGTAAGAAGCCTGACTGATCTGATTAGCCCGACTCAGCTATCTGACCGAGTTGAGTTGATTCAGTATTAACTTGCACCTGACTAGTTGACAAAGACCTGACTTATGATCGAGTTTGACTTGACCTTGACTAGACGTTGACTGTTAGTTGACCCGAAAAAGCAGGGGTCTAACAACCACACCCAATATTTCGCTTAGCAATCGGTATGGACAACTCCAATATAATTCCAAGAGAATCAACTAGACAGTCAGACTCAATCAACTAGACAGTCAAACTCAATCAATGGAAATATATCCAAGAGTTGTATCTCTATTTCTCAATTCAATCCGCAATCAAACAAATAGGAATTTGCGAGTCTGATTGAATATAAGAGATAACTTGTTCGGTACCAAAACCATTATCCAAGTGTCAATCAATTTAATCAACAACCAAAGGTTGGATTCCCAATTGATTGAACTTACGCATAACCTGTGATATTTCAATTATATAAACAAATATAATGCGGAAAATAAATAACACAAACACCAGAAATTTTGTTAACGTGGAATCCGCAAATGCAGAAAAACCCCGGGACCTAGTCCAGATTTGAACACCACACTGTATTAAGTCGCTACAGACACTATCCCACTCCAAGTTAACTTCACACTGGAATGTAGTTGAGCCCTAACCAATCTCACACTGATCAAGGTACAGTTGCGCTCCTTACGTCTCTGAATACCAATAGGACTCTATGCACTTGATTCCCTTAGCCGATCTCACCCACAACTAAGAGTTGCTACGACCCAAAGTCGAAGACTTGATAACAAATCTGTCTCACACAGAAAAGTCTATTGTATAGATAAATCTGTCTCCCACAGATAAACCTATGAGTTTTGTTCCGTCTTTTGATAAATCAAGGTGAACAGGAACCAATTAATATACCGGACTTATATTCCCTAAGAACAACCTAGAAATATCAATCACCTCACAATAATCTTAAACGTATGATAGCGAAACAAGATATTGTGGAATCACAAACGATGAGACGAAGATGTTTGTGATTACTTTTTATCTTGCCTATCGGAGAATAAATCTCGAGCCAATCTTAAAGAAGATAGTACTCAATCACGATAGAAACAACAAGATTAGATCACGCAACTACAGAGAAAATAGTTGGGTTATGGCTTCACAATCCCAATGAAGTCTTCAAGTCGTTAACATACATGGTTTCGTGAAAAACGTAAGGTTAAAGGGGAATCGACTCTAGTCGCAACTATTCTTTCCCAATTGCTAGAGTTCTCCTTTATATAGTCTTTAAATCAGTGTTTGCAATCAATGCTACCTTGATAACAAAGCATTCAATATTCACCGTTAGATGAAAACCTGATTAGACTCAAGCTAATATCTTTCAACCGTTAGATTGAACTTAGCTTGTTACACACAAATGAAATGTACCTTCATTTCGGTTTGAGTAACCGTACCTAAACGTGTACACCTTGTTGGTTCAACAATAGTTAACCGAAGTTAGCCATATGAACACTTTCATATCAACCTCATTCATCTTAACCATAACTAGTTCAAATGACTCAAATGAAACTAGTTCTAGAGTTGTTCAATTGTTTAGATTCTCATTGAAGTATACAAGATACAATTGAAGCAAAATAGATTTTGATTCACATGAATCAAGTCATGAACATTATAGCCACGGTTTGCAAAAGATTGCATTACTTATTATATAAATGTATTAGTTCATGAACAAACCGATTTTAGAACATCATCTACTTAGGTATGCGTACCTAAGTAGCCGGACCAAGTTTGGGTTTCGCCAGCACGCGAACTGGTATGCATACCATCCAAACTCAGCAGAAATTCCCTGACCTGAAGTGAACCTTACACCGGTTTGCATACCAGGTTCCCGGACTTTCTCAAGATCAAGTACGCATACGGGTATGCATACCATGGTTCCCGGACATGGATTACATATATGCAAGCACACATACTATGCTTAAATCCAATTGTTCAAAACTCTCATTTCAACCATTGAAACATTCTTAGAAGACGGGAATAGCTGTCTCACACAAACTATTAACTTCAAAGCAATTTTCAAGTGATCGAATGATCAATACGAAACATTCTGAGTCTACATCAAATGACTGTCTCACACAAATCATGTAAGATGTTACTAGGCGATTTTCACATGATCATCTTTTTACTTTCGTCAAGAATATAAGATGAACTTGGTTAAAGAAAAGCTTACCAACATATATTTCGAGAAAGTTGTAAGCGAGTTAAACTCAGCTCGAAATATCTGAACATGTAATCCAATGATTCTGAACATGTTCAACTCAGCATCAATGTTGTTGAAGATCCGTAGCTATAATAATGAGAAAACAGTTGCTCTTAATCATTGTTATACAGTTTCATAGTATTATTACACAATATCAAAGTTCAATTGTATCACAACTTTGACAACAATACTATGGTGATATATATCACTCCCCCTTGGTTAATAGTTCATCTCACATGAAAATCACTCCCCCTTACATAATGATCCGTAAACCATATGTATTTGTAGTGTGAACTACACATTAATTCTCCCCTTTTTGTCAATAAAAATTGGCAAAGGTACGAAAACTAGTAGGATCCTAATGAAATTTCCATAGAGATACTTCATGGCCAAAAAAGAACAACATATCAACTTGTTTAGATGCCATCATATAGCCAAAACTAAATGCATTCATCAAGGAGTTTATAAAGATACAAGATAACCCCTACAATATTCCATGTACCCACACCCCCACAAAGATTTGGCAATTAAGCACAAGTTTAATTAAGAACTCTCTCCCATATAATGTCATTCCCGAAAGAACAACAAGAGCGACCTTACTTTCACAAGAAAAGAAGGTTTTCTTTGGACATTAACAAATCACATGAAACATGAATTTGTATCCAAAATACTCAATTAAATTAACCACAAGAGAACCCATAATTAATTTAATTGGAATTGCTCACATATGAGAACTTACAGAGCTGCACAATATTTACACAAAGATGTGATCAGGGAAGACCAATACTTTGGAATAAACAAAGATTCATTATATCTTTCATCACTATCTGCATAGAGACATATAATAGACTTTTTTTTTGAAGGAAAGAGGTAACCCTCTGTTTCATTGATAAGATAAAACTGAATACAACAATTCCAGATACATCAAAGTGAAATACATGATAAAATAAAATGTCCCCGTACATTGTAATACACCAACATATATATTAAGAACATGAATTTCAAAGAGAAATCTGATGATTTTTGAGGGATGGCCATTGAATTAAAATTCGGCTATTTGGATGATTTGAAGAAACTGTCTTCTTCACTATTTTCTTTGTTAATATAGAATTGTCCCAAAAGGTAGTAATAAGCGCACAACATCATTACGATTGCTTCCAGTAGCCATTGATCTTCACAAAAATGGAGAATCACTTTCTGCCAGAATGAATCGCCCCTATTGATATATATGAAATGATTGAAACACCTTCAAGGCTATGAGATACTGCTTTACAAACATCTAACAAGCATATATAATCCATTAGAGAAGAATGCCTGTAAAAAATAAAATAGAAATGGGTTAATAGAAAACCCTAAATATAGCTTGAATCAGCGATGTTTTATTTAATAGTAATAATATATACAGATACTACTTGCAACCAAATCTGTGAAGAAGATCTGAAAAATTCAGATCAAATCCAACAGACTTGGATCACAATGAAAATATTTAGGGAAGATTTGGAGATCAGAAATTGGAAAAAACAGTTACAAAGTGAAGAGAGGAGAGGACCGTGGAGTAAAAGTTCCAAAAAAAAAAGTTGTGTCCGACATATAATAGACTTAATCTTTGTAAAAAAAAGTTCGTACTATCTACCATCAATATTTGCATAATGTCACAATAGGCTTAACTTTTGTTTGTCAAAAGTTCATTCAATCTTTCAAGAAAATTTTTGTTGATTATACGGAACAACTCTTGGTTTTCACACATTCCTCCTTTTTCTTTTCAAAGTTGAAGATACAAGAGATTTATCTTTTTCCTTCATGATTGATGGCTTAACAATCATATTAAAATCTTTTCCATCAGAAGACATAATGCCTGGATTCTCCATACAAGTATGAGATTGTGGGAGGAATTCACAAATCAGACTCAACAAGCTATCTTTTGATAAAAAGAGTTTTCAGAGAAGGAAAAATGAATGTATGGTTACGTATCCTTTAAACACTAAAAAGGATTCACGTACGCATAACTCACAACCTTAAAGAAGGCAGAATTCTCGATATTAACCCTCTTTCATTAGTCAAACAGAGTAAACCCTTTTCAATATCAATTAGATATGAAAAGATTGAAGAATTCCAAATGAAAAGAAGAATTAAACAACAAAGAAAAAACTTTTTCTTTTTTCCTAAAGCCTGAAGTGTGCAAACTCTTGTCTCTTTTGAATCAGACACATGAGACAAAGAACACAACCAACACAACCAACACAACTTAAGTTGTGCTGCGGTGAACAATAATCTGTCCACCATAATCTTTTTGAATGGAATTCTTAGAACCCAGTTTCATAGACTTTTTAGGCCGTATTCTTTTCTCTAGTGGTCTAATTTTTTCTTTCGAAATTAACTTCTTTGGAGAAGAGATAAGTTTACATACCTCAGTCGACTTTTGAACAAATTTGAGCTTGTTTGCAATTCGATTTGCTCTCCATTGAAGTTTGTTGACATATCTTATCTTATGTTCGTACTTGAAACACTTAGAGAGTTCATGACCCTTGAGAGTACAATAATAACATGTCAATATGGAGGATGGTTCAGACGTCATCGCTGTGTAGGCTACTAGACAAACAGTAGAACCTGAAAAATCAGAAATAGAATTTCCAGTATACAAAGAGAAATCCATTTTATCCTCCAAGATGGTTGAAGTTTCTCCCAGAAGAATATCAAGATTGATGAACGTATTGCTACAATTATCAAAGTCAATATTTTCACAGAAGAGTGATGCGTGTCGTAACCACAACAAATTAATCAATATTTTTCCACCTAATTAACAAGTAATATAGTGGTAGTTAAGTTCGTTACCCACGAGGAGCAACAATTTTTAGTTGTCTTATAATGTCACAAGGGGGGGGGGGGTTGTTTAAAAACAAACAAAAGAAAATAAACAAAGCAATTCAAAGAATAAGATGAAATCAATAAGAGAGACAAGATCAAGGAATCCTTCTTCGTTGCAAAATAATGATTCAAGTTATGTTCTTTTCCACTTTTATTAGTCACAGTTATCACCAACCGTAGGTAAAGCAGACTAGATGGTGCTAAAACCCTAAATCCCTTGTATCGACGGATACGGAAGTTCTCGACACCGGATTCTATTTACCAAACCACCTAGTAGTAGATCACTTAAGATGTAATTTAAATAAACGCATTAAGATTTATGAACTTATTAGGTTGATATTAGTAGTTAGACTCTTAGATCAAGGTCTACTTGCTAACGTTGTTTTCACACACAATTGCTCCACGGAATCCTCCGCAAGGTCTCGTGTTTGCTACTTATGTAAAGAGTCAAGAAACGATTACTTATCCCCTAACTTTCACTAGCTTTAGATCAATTAACAAATCAATTTAGTTAGCCACCCAAACAATCTATCAATCAACCATGAATGTATAAACATTCCTATTAGTAAAAACAAACGATAATCATGTGAAAAACTTCAAGATAGAATTGAAAACAAAACTCAAATCATATGTTAAGAATGGGAATTCATCCTCAATCAATAATAAAATTAGCTACTCATGTTAAGGAGTTCACACAAAGAATAAAGAAAAGAAAAGTGTTGTGTGTGTAAAAGGTGTATAAAAGATGTAGAAGTGTGTAAAGGACTTCTCTATTTATAGGCTTCAATTTCTCCAAATCTTCCAAGGAATAAAATCCCTTTCCTTTAGCAATTCAATTTCCAAGTTCAAGTCTTTCTCAAATCTTCCATCTTCTCTTTCCAAATTTGAGCCAAATTCTCCATCCAATTCCAAACCCAAGTCTTCACACCCATGAGAGAAACTCACACTAAAATTTATTATTTTGGTCCGCCGGAAAATTACTGGGATCACCGGAATCCTAAGATCGGAACAGTCAGGCGGCTACTTGAGATTCTTCTCCGATAACGGAATATTCCGTCAGGGTGCCATTACAGTTAACACATCAATTAGTCAACCGTTAGTCACTAAGGTCACGCGTAAAGTGGTACCTTCTTAATCATCCGTATAACTCAAACCTAATCGATCCGAGTAATCAATCACCTAGTCACCTAACGAATCACCGAGTCGACTGACAGAGAATTTCAAGCAGAGTTTCCTCGGATTTTGGTAGTTTCCCTGCCAATTTCGGGCTATTTTTGTCTTCTCCCGTTAAGAATCCTAACATACATCTAAGTATTGCGGCTTGAGCACCATTCATCACTTTGATTTCATTTATTCATTACTATAGCCGCAAAGAACAACATCAATTTCATTTCCATCGACCAATAGCACCAACACTCATTGTAAACCATATAACCCATTCTTTGCAGACTTCTTGAATTCGCAAAGATCATCTCGTATTTGAAATCACAAAGATCAACTCCAGATCGTATCTTCATAGCAGCAGCAGAACAAACAAACCCATCTTGAATTCATCACCAGAACCCCATTAATTCTTCTTATTCCCTGAGTTTCTTCATAACACCAACAACGACTCAAACTCCACTAATAATCATCAGCTCTTCTCAGGCTCAATCTCAGATCCGTGATTTAAAGAAAATAGCATATCTTACCACCAAAGCAATTCCATTAAGACTTCTAATCCCTGTCTCCTCTATTGAATTGAACCCTAACCCAGATACCAACATTTCTTCTCTCGTCCTCTCGTTGTTTATCTTCTCTATTCGATAGCAAAAGATCGCCATCTCTCTCGAATCTTCCATCCTCTATCAAGAATTACTCCAACAAAAACCCATTCATCCACAAATAATCTTCATCAATTTCACCACGGATCCCCTTTTCGATTTCCAAAGAAACCCTAAGTTCCTTCTCCTCAAAACAATAACACAACCACCTTCATCTCCATTGAATCTCTCAGAACACCAACACCCTCAATTCTTCTCGATCTCTCCTTTTCGGTTTACGCCATTAATACCTCAGGATACTGTAGCTTCTCGGCTTTCTCTCTTTCAGATGCAAAATGATTGAGAGAATTGTTCTCTCGATTTAGGGTGTAGGAATTAGGGTTAACTAATCACACCCCACTCATTAGCTACCCCCAGTGTGTGCCCTACTTGGGTGCTTTTAACAGTTCCTTATCAACACAAAACGGCTATCCCTTAACCTTGGCCAAGCTCCCAATCACTCGCCTCCGAGATGACAATTACGCCTTTAGCAAAACTTTGGATGATTTCTTCTTTTTCTTCCACATGACTCCAGTACCCAATAACTCAAAACACGCGTAAAATACATAATTTACAAGAAAACATAGCAAAGAAAGCATAAACAATAGATAATAAATAGGATGTATTCTACACCCTATCAAAGAGTGCAACACTTGATGTTTCGTCTTCATTAGAATCATAGTGATCAAACATTTCATCAAGAGTTGCAGCAAGATCTTTGTTTCCAGTGTACTTTTTACGATTTGGACACTCATTAGCAAAATGACCAATACCTTTACACTTGAAGCACTATGGCATATCCTCGTCATCAGTATCAAAGCATCCCTGTTTTTAGGAGGAATACGATTATGAGGTTTAATCATGACTTAGGTTTATATACGGAGAACCGTTTACTTATCTTCAAAAGAATATCTCTAAACTGCCTTGTGATCAACGAGACTGACTTGTTAAGATCTTCATCTGATGAATCAGTCTCAGAGGGATTATCTTCAGAGATGCCAACACTTTTACTTTTATCAAGTAATTTGATGTTTTTTTGTGCTTTGAAAGCAACATCCTTTCCAGATTTGGATGTATGCTTATGATCAAAGATCTTTAACTTCCCAACCAAGGTGTTTGGAAAGAGTGTTAAGGTTATTTCCTTCAACGATGGCATGCTTCTTAGAATCATATTTTGGGCAACGATCTCGAGAATTTTCATCATAATTCCTTTTCGGAATAGTCTTACCCAACGCAAAAGATGCATTAAAATTTCGAGACACTTCGTGATTAAACTCATCAAATGAATCTTCGTCATCCATACGAAGGTTTTCCCAATT
>JAJJWW010018230.1:0-265667 GCA_023531295.1 Papaver armeniacum
GCATAATTTACCCCAACCCACATCTAGGGCAAACTACAAGATTGTTTTATGTTTAGACGTAGTGTGGTGGATGCCCAACTGCACCCGCTACCCTCGTCGTAAGAAAAAGAAAGCCATAAAAGAGCAATCTAAGAGCTCGGAAGTAAGTCATACGTAGTATTTACGAACCAAATGAACTTGAAAATGACCAGTTATTTAATTTTATCTTTTCCACCTCCCCAATCGTTTTAAATTTGAGCGATATGCTCGAGTTGAAACTAAAAGGATAATGGATCACGAGGAACTTAATTGGTTGAATTCTTTTTGTCACACGGAAATGCACATCCGTGCATGATAATAAATTATGGGTATCGAGGGATCATAGATCGATTGGAAACACAAAGATTAAAGTGGTTCTAAGACTGACGTCCACGACAAACCCCTTAGGGTGAAATTGTATTGATGATCATCGAACATTCCCGAGATAGTTACATTGACACTAGATAATCCTATTTATAGTGATAACGGGATAATTCAACAAACCTAGAAGATAATCACAATTTAATTATCTTGACTAGGAAATACATATCTAGCTTGATAATAGGATCCAGAAGCCGACTTGATCCTCTTTGTTGTACTTTCCTTGACTTGACGGTTTCCTTGGTCTTTCTTTGCACGGTAACCTCGGCTACATGTGTACAGTGATTGATATACTCTAACACCCCCCCTCAAGTTGGACACGGAGAAAATTGAAGTGTTCAACTTGAAAAATAGCTTGAAAATAATCTTGTAACATAAACATCGGTTAGAATCTTGTAACACGAACTTCCGTTGTCGACCACGGTCACTTGATTTCATTCGGATCCTCAGCTGATTAGAAGTTAAAATGAGCAACGGCAGCAGCAAAAGTAACCTTCTCGGCAGCAGCAAAAGTAACCTTCTCAACAGCAGCATGTAGTCTCGATTGCTTAATGGGATCAAAAGGGCTTAGCTGAGTGAAATGTCTTTAATAAGCTTGGTAAGTAGATTACTAACCAAGAAAAGACATGATAGACAAACCAACCTTTGAATGAATGATGGTCGTCTAAGAAAGTTTTCCCAAGTGAAAACAAATTTCTAAAACAAGACTGGAATGATAGCTCCAGTCTAACAACTTAAAAACGAATGATTATAATGATATGAAGACAATTGTTGAGAATAACAATTATCACCAGAAACTTGTGAGTAAAGTTCGATTGAAACTTATGCTGGAAAAGCATAAAAAATAAGAAATCGATTTGATCGATCAAAACCAATATTGGTGAAAGATATGTTTCAGATTATGATTAAGATATTGAGAATAAATCAATCATCTGATATCGAGAATAGAAGCTACAATTGTGGAAGAGTACGTACCAACTTGATACAGGAATGTCATATACTGCCTCTTGTATGTTGGATTGTGATTTGATGATTAACCCCTTAGATATGGGAAGAGTACTTAAAGTACCGGCCAAACTCAAGTTTGACGATTGAAGAGATGGCCAGAAATGACATCAAAATAGCAAGCATCTTCGGCAAAGTGGTAGAGAAAGTCCAGAAGTGCCTCCGATGAAGACTCTTGCTTGAAAGTCCAGACGCCAAGGTGGAGAAAATTTAACCACCAAGGTAGCTGTACTTGAAGTTTAGAGAACGAATCAAGTTCGCACAGAAAATTATACAAACAGTATTAAGATTTAACAAACAGAGATCCTGAGGCAAATCTTGAACACAAAAACAAACCATAATGGCAGAAGGAATATCGCAAAAAATAAAGGAGGATAATGAAAAGTTTTGGAATAAAATTATTTACCCAAAAATATAAGAGATTATGAAAATATTTAGGGATTAGTGGTTTTAATTATCCAAAGATGGAAACAATATTGAACCAACAAACCCTAAAGAAAATTATATCGCCATCAAAGGACGAGCAGACTAGCACATGAAAAGAGGAAATCCATGTGATCATATCTTTTCAAGATCGTTGATTAAAAAGATATGAGTTCATATCTTGGATAATATCCCAAGATATGAGAGATATTTAATTTGATATCCAAAGATATATTTGGAATGAAATTTTGTTTTGAACAATATTCGGCATTGAATATGATGGATAGAAGTTAGAAAAAAAAAACTGAGTTTGCATAATACATCTTTGACAGAGAGTTTACAAAGATGCAGTGAACCAAAAGGTGAAAATCAATTAAGACCCATACTACCATGAAGACTCAGTAACGTATGGATAGAAATCTAAACCAGAAAACAAAGTTAACTGATGACGTGATATGATATTGAGAGCATACGACACATGATTAGCTCTACGTTGGATACCCATAAACTATGAGAAAATCAATATGATAGCGAAAAAAAAGAAGCAAGCGGAAGCAATTTGAGCAGATCTCCCCGCTCTGATACCATAATAAATTATGGGTATCGAGGGATCATAGATCGATTGGAAACACAAAGATTAAAGTGGTTCGGCACTAACGCCTACGTCCACTGACAAACCCCTTAGGGTGAAATTGTATTGATGATCATCAGAACATTCTGAGATAGTTACATTGACACTAGATAATCCTATTTATAGTGATAACAGGATAATTCAACAAACCTAGAAGATAATCACAATTTAATTATCTTGACTAGGAAATACATATCTAGCTTGATAATAGGATCCTAGAAACTGACTTGATCCTCTTTGTTGTACTTTCCTTGACTTGACGGTTTCCTTGGTCTTTCTTTGCACGGTAACCTCGGCTACATGTGTACAGTGATTGATATACTCTAACACACAGAAACGGTGACGAATCCAGGATTCCAAAATGAGTGGGGCTATTTATTTTATTTTTTTTATCGCACCAAAATCGGTGTCTAGTTCGTTTTTGAATGGTTAACATAGAGAAGCGAGACAAAAATTAGGATCTCTTGCTTGCTTGCCTTTGTACATTTAATATACAACCAAAGTAATTTCGATGGATGGCCTGCATTGATGGGTGTACCTAAACGGCGTTAAATCTGCTCCGCAACGAGTACCTCATTCACGGCGAAGTAGTGACTCATATGTGACACCATTGGCCTTCCCCTCACCTAACGATCATTCTTCATTCATTCACACCATTACGGAACTGATCAATGAGTGGCGCATAGACTAGTACCCCCAATCATGAGCATTTGGTGCGACACTTTGTGCACATGAGGCGGAACTTTTTCACTTAGGAGCTCGTCAACGTAGGAGCCAGCTGCTCAATAATTAGAAAAACAAGGATATCTTTCCACAAACAAATGTTTTTAAGCAAACAAAAGACATGCCAAATCGATATCTTTTAATATGTGTCGCATCAGAATTCTTTTTATCACAACTTTACTCTATGTTTGAAGCTAAAGAAATTCAAACAAAATCGGAAGTACAACTTTTTCATTTAACAGGAACCATAAATAATAACCGTTGATGTAGTGAGAAACACATAAACAACTTGATACTCATCTCTCAAAATTCTATATTTTACTCTTTTACCACCTTGGTGATGAAATTTCAAGCTCCAGGTTATTGGAAAAACTACGAGTGCCGAGAACAACTGCATACATCACCATCGTTCTACATAAGTATCAATCTTAGAAAACTACCAATCAAAATCCAACTCAAACAACAACAAAACCCTAGAAAACAGTTAGCATCCTTTTACAATTTTGTAAAACCTACTTAAGTAACGTGAAACAAAAGTTATAACTATTTGGGTATTTCTCTTGTGGATGATATATTAAGAAAAACCCTGGCCTAATACTTAAAGATAGTTGATCTTGTGAACAATAATTACATTTAATTTCAGCTAAGTAGCTACCTCTCTCGGTCTCTCTCACTTTTCTTTTCTGCATTCTTCTTGGTGGACTAAACTGTTGTGCTTGGTGGACTACATTGATAGAGATCGGTGGACTAAACTGATTTTTTTTCTTGCATGGTGAACTACAAACTTGGTGAGGTTTCGCAAGAAAAAAGGGGGGCTACAGCCAGGGTTATACCCTTTAGTTCCGCCAATGCACATAAATGTTCACCATGTAGTACATGTTCTGGCTAAACGTAGATTAGATAGTACCTCAAACGAAGAATGGATAAACGGTTCCTCTGCTTGGATAACACTGTGTATTCATAGTCACAGGGATTATATTATGAAATATCCTTTTACTCAATATATTTCCTTCATATTAAAAAAAAAAAAAATACATAGATAATCTATCATTTTGATCGGTAGGGAGTAACACTTAGTCCCAAATTAGTTGAGGTTTTTACTTACTAATTATCTACCTCTTCGAGGTCACATATCCAGAGGTCCCAAAGTTGTTGGCTTTGTTAGGCTCTTGTTCCAAAGTGATTGATTTTTTTCTTTTGTCCAAATATTTCTGATCTAGTGAGAAGTGGCACATGATAATGAAATTTTATTAGATTAATATATACTTGTCATTTATATGTAAAAACTGATCAAATAATATGAAAATAACTTATCTTTAACATCATCATTCGAGATTGCAAAATTCATCTATTTAGAAAGCTTTTACGTGAAAAGGCCAAATAATATGAAACTTCTGTATAAGAATATCCTAGAGACCTTAAAAAAAAATATATATTCTTATATGGAGGTCTCCCTTAAACACATCAAAAGAAAATCTTTATACATATACTCGGAGAAATACACACACATGCAAAATAAATATACAAAAATGTATCTTGGTAAACACAATACTATTTGGAATCTTGTGTTGCATGTATGTATATATGAAATTTTTTATAACATAATCAACATAAAACTCAACTGTGATATTGAAAATTGACAAATGAAGTCATATGGGGAAAAGATATTTGTATTAAGTTGTGTACATAAAAACAAAGAATCCACTTTGAAGCAAAATGATCTTGTAAAATGGTTACAAGAATATCTTCGTCTTAAACTTTAATATATGACAAGAACAATATTATTTATATTATAATGTTAATTATTCTTATGTGGAGGTAGGTTCCTTAAGACGCGATCGAAAAAACTTATTACTTATTGCAATATGGAGTTTATTCTTAAATTTAGCTGTCCCAAATGGGGACCGGAATTTTTTTTCTTATATGGAGTATTATGTATCATTTTTCTATTTCAAAAATTCAAAAAAAAAAAAAAATTCTTTATGAGATCTGTACATTTCTATCGAACGGCTCACACTGAAAACCTAAATATTCTAACCAAATGAAATTATATTATTTCCAATATATAATATCGGTCCGCGAGTTATAACCCCAAAGATGTCACTATCCATCCACAAAAAACCTATCAAAACAAAATGAACACAAAAACCCTAGCAAAACAAAAGTAACACAAAAACCCCAAAGAATTTGATGAAACCAATTTTGAAATTTGGGGTTTTTGTATCAATTTTTAAAATTTTGGGGTTTTTATTTAAGATAGAGTTTAAATGGATCCCAACATTTGAACGTGGTTTTGTGCCACAAGTTTGGTCACCTTGGGTTTTTATGACTAGTTACGATATAATAATCCTCAAAATCTTTTTATTTATCTTTATTAAAATTTCCTAATATTTTATTTAATCCTAGCTTTTTATTAAATGGAAAGATTTGGGAGCAAAACTTAAAAAATGCATTAGACATTTTACTCTTGGGTCGACGTCTAACAAATACTTTAGGAGTGCAAACATGACTATTAAGCTTTCCAAAGCTTTTGTTTTCATAACCCATCTATTCCACGAGAAGATCAATCCGGAAACTGCGGCAGCTAAGGAGCAGCCGTTGTTACCATGATGATCTAAATGTTGTGGCACATCTTTCACATGCTCCTCATTGTCCTCTTTTAACCAATGAGAAAGTAAATGTATATGTCATAACAGCAAGTCCAATGGGACTGGCAAACAAACAAATTTTCCCATTTTACACCCACAATGGGATTGACAAATAAGTAAAATAGATGGACAAACCCGCAAATATGAGGGTTTGTCCATTAAGTCTCGATTTGAGACGGTCGTCTCAATCCGAGACAAGCACATCAAAGCTCGGACTGACCGGCCTCAACTAAGTCGAGCATCGGCTCATACAAAGATGAGGCTCGTCTCACACCGAGACAATCGTCCTTGTTTGAGCCGCCAACTAACTAGTCTCATCAAACGGTTATACTTCCCCTCCCTATAAATAAAACTGATTTAAACTCTAAAATATCGCATTTTCTCCACAAATTATACCCTCTGCACCCAAAATTTTTTCTGAGTAATGGCTCAACCGTATATTAATCTGCGGAGTTTACGATAGATAAACATTTGTCGCGTTGTCAAAACTACGTAGCTTTTTATCCTGCTAGGGGTGCGGAGCGACGTCAAAATGGATTAACGAGTATGAGTTATATCCATAGAATCTAATGTAAACTTCTGCAATGATACCGGTAGGCCCGATAACCGCAATGCAACTTGGTTGTTTTGTCGATTTCACGATATAAAAGAAGAAATTGGAGAATTTATAGCTTGGTTGTTTTATCGACTTAAGGGTGAGACATATATTAATGTTAAATTACAAGATCGAAAGGAATGTCTAAGATGGAAAAGAAGAATTTTTATTATGAAGCTCATTACTTCATGGACATTTTGATAACACATATGGGATATTAAAAAGTAGACATGCTACTAGAGAAAGACGTTATTATAAATTTTAACTGAAGAGTTAATTAGTTTTGGTTATTATAAATTTTAACTGAAGAGTTAATTAGTTTTGGGTCGTTGATTTTGGTATACTTTAGTGTTTGGGTCCTAAATTTTTCCGTTATAGTGTTTGGGTCGTAGACCCGTTAGTCAAAGCGGTCAAAAGGGTCAAACCGTTAACGTCTACCATTATAAATTTCCATTAAATCTTTTGAATTTAACGGTCTAGATTGAAGCATCTGTGTGGTGACAGACCTCCATCAACGACAAAAGTGTTTGTGACTTCGGTCGAACATGTAATGGGCATGACCTGGTAATGGCGATGTACGTTTAGGAATCATCTTTTGCTGCGCTCAAATTCTTTGCAAATTTATATCCATAAAAAAACAGACATTTCTAATCATTCATAAGCCTTATACTCAAGATCACTGTCACTGAGCTCCATTGATAGGTCAATTGTATCGAGAATTTCCTCTTTTGCGCTTCATCAAGTAGCTTCTCTATACACTCTCGTCATTCTTCTCTGAAAAGTTGATGGCATGGTTCAAATATATAGGGTCCTTCATGTACCCAACTATTCTTGGTGCGACCCATCTTGCATAATCCATAAGATTAACCGTACCTTCAAACACAGTTACTTAAGGTCACTAACTGCATATTCAACTAATCAAATACAAAAACAAAAGGAACAAGAAGAACATAAAACTCATAAACCACTTCCTCCACAGTTCTACAAACAACATCATGACAATCTATAAGGAAGCAACCTTCAATTATCTTAGAATCAATCTGTTCTTTCATGCCCTGATTTCCACCAAATCTTTTTTGCCCTAGTATTATATAATATGATATATAAGTTGAACGATCATGTTAACATGAAGGTGATCGTTTATTTTTCATATAAGGAAGGAAAAATAATCAAAACTTGCACGAAGGATTGAAGCCTTGAAGGAGAGAATTGCTCTCTTATCAACAAACATATAACTGACTGATAATCGTCGCAAATGTGTAAATATAAAACTTAACGGGTGTTAATTCTGCAAACGGTTCGACTAGTACACATAGTTGACTAACAAGTCAACGACCTAAACACTAAATTGGACAAACTTGAGACCCAAATCCTCTAACATACCAAAATATACGACCCAAACATTAATTATCTCTTAACTGAATGTGAAATAAATTTTAGGAAAATTTGGAAATATATGTCTGTTTATTTTAGCGTTTTCGAATATAGGCCGGTGTTTTTGAACTTTTCGAATATAGGCCTGTTTTGACTTGGTCCCACTGTTTTTGTTGTTGAAAATAACGGATTCCATCTAGTTAAGTGCAAGTTGACAATTATCTCACCTATTAAAAAGTCGTATTTACCCCTGAACCACATCTCATTTGTGCAAGGTCGATTTCCCACAAACTAAAAAACATTAACCCTATAACTTGGGAACCTTGAACCCTAAAATCCTGAACATGGGAATCCTGAACTTGGAAATGATGAACCCTGAATAAAATAACCTGAAACCTAAACCCTAAACTTGCAAATGATGAACCCTTTTGGGGAATAATGTAACAAACCTGAAAATGGTGAAACGATCCTGAACCGAGATCAATGAACCTTTAAAATGATGAAGAAGGTCAACGTCGTAATGAGTAAAGGGTAAATAAGTAAAAAAATAATGGGACTTAACCAAGATGGATGAAAAAGTGGAAACACACCTATATTTGAAAAGCTAAAAAAAATGGCCTGTATTTGTAACTCCGGGTTTCCAATAGGCCTATATTTCTCAATTTCTCAATACTAATTTCCTTTCATTTCATTAGTTAGTTCTAATTATATTTTTAGTCTTAATCTCAGTTTCAGTTACATATTAAATAAAATATAATTATAACTACTCAGTCCTGCATCAAACTCCCAAATCCTTGATATGATCCTATAGGTTGAGACCTTTTACCAGTAGGAGATCCGCCACTTTGATCTCCAATTGATGTACATGTACCTTCAGCCGGATTGTGACAGATCGAAAAATTACCCCAAGCGCGCCTGATAGGTGTAGAATACACCGTATTTACTATCTAGTAGTTACGCTTTCTTTGCTATTTTTCTTGTGAATTATGTACTTTACGCGTGCTTTTGAGTTTATAGGTGCAATGGAGTCTTTGGGAGCAAAAGAAGGAGAAAATGTTCATTGGGAGCGAGAACGGAAATATGAAGCTAACGGCGAAAGCTTGAAGTCAATCCGACTGCGTCTGAGAAAGTTACGAGCGAAACCTATGGATGAGCTTGTCGGATACATGAAACCGACGGGGACATGTTTGAGCTAGTCAGCCCTTAACGGGAAACAGTGGGTGCTTAGAATCATGGTGGGTAACCCCTTATCTATCTCAATTGAGTGGGATTAGCCATCCCGTTCCTATACCCTAGATCGAAATCGAGTCTCGATTTCATTTCTCAATCATTATTTCCACACGAAACTCGAAAACCGAGAGAGAGTGAATGGAATTGAGAGGCGCTAAACCGAGAGATTGAGAAATTGTTCTCAGGATAAAGATTGATATGGGTCTATGGGGTTTGAGATCAGAATAGAGGACAGGGAGATCGAGAATTTGTGGTTGGTGGAATCAGAGTTGAGAAGCTCAGTATTTTTTCAAAGAGATGGGTTTCAGATTTATTGATTTGAGCTGTTGCTGCAAGTGAGTCAAGAACACAGAAATTTAGAGAATCAATAGGGTAATATGATGAATTGTTCTGAGTTTGGAATGGATTTGGGTGATGTTCTAAGAGGATCTGTGACTAATGTTCTCATGGGTTTGGACCAAGTTGATTCTGGTGGCGAAATGGAGCATATGGGTTTTGAGGCCGATGGAAGAATTGGATTGTGACTTGAGCTGTCACAGGTGCGGTTCTGGTGAAGGAATGGGACTACAGGAATTGCACTTTGAGGCCGAGGCGAAATGGTCTTGAGCAATTGATGGCGAGGAGGTTTTATCTTCTTTGAGTTCTGGGCTGTTGATGCTGTTGGTGGGAGCAGTGTGAGGTAGCAATGATACAGGGAGGCAGTGGTGGTACTGTGGTTGTAACTAGAGTACAGGCCTCAATTGAAATGGTGGTTTTGCTTAGGTTTACAGGGAAGGTTGAAGTATGGAGCTGAGTAATGGCCCAGATGATGGTGGTGCAGCTATGGCTAGGTTCTACACTTGAAATGGCCTGAGTTGTGTAAGTGGAGTTTCAGGAGCAGGGTTTGAACTCAGGAGAAGGATTGTTGGTGGTGGAGTGAGTGTGCTTTGAGTTATCTTGAGCGACAAGTCGCAAATTCTCGCAGTGCTAGCGATGCTGCAGAATGGCTTACAAGGCAGATTGCAGGTGGGCTCAATGAAGTAGTGATGCTGAGCTGAGATTGAGAATGTAGTGGGTTGTTCAAGGAATTGCAGGGCTGGTATAGTTGAGAGTTGCTAGGCTCTGAGGCCATTAAAGAGGTGGCAATTGTGACAGGGTTTTGAGTCTGGCAAGTGGCTCTGCATTTGGAGTTTGCTGGTTGCTCAGGGCAAAATATGGAGATTGCAGGATGAATGTAGTTGTGGCTATGAATTGAGATGGCTGGTGGTTTAGAAGCAGAAGCTAAGTCATGGATATGAACTGCAATAAAGCAGCTGAGCTAATGGGCTTGTGTTAGCTGTGACAGGAGGAAATGGCAGTGAAGCTAGGGAAACAGTTGGAGTTTTAAGTAATTGCAGCAGGTGCATTGAGCCAAGAAGTTGAGTTACAAGGGCTCAATGGAAGGCAGGAGAGTCTGTTGTTGCGATCCACGACCAGGATATGCAGCTGAGGTTGAATTTCAGTGGCAGAAGTGGATTTGGTTGAGTTTGATGGGTCTGCAATTCAGACTTGGATGGAAGAAGGCATGCACTGGAGAGCCAGGGAATGATTGGCAATTCGAGCCGCAAGGAGTTTTTAGTGTTGCATAGATTGGATGTTGTTGAACTCATTGATTTGTTGCACGAGATGGAAAGGATTCGGTTGAATTAAGGCAACAATGATGCTGGTGGTGTTAGGATGGCCTGGACTGCATCATTGCAGGGTAATTTTGGTGGAGCTGCAATGGAAGGCTACAACTCTGGTTTTATAATGGCTGAGACCTGATGCTGGGGAATTATAACTGATGGCAGAGGAGCAAATTTTGTTGCTCTGTTGGATTGAGTCTGGTGGTCAAGGCAAGTATGGAGTTGATAGGGAGTATAATGGAACTACAGCTGCAATGCAACTGGAGCTGGTGCATGAATGGTTGGCAGAGTTCTAGTACAGCCATCATGGCTGGAAGGATGCATGATGCCTGTGCAAGACTAAAGCTTAACAACTCAGCCCATCTTATTCAGTTCGATCACCCCATCTTATTCGGTTCGATTCACCATCGACTCACTCCCGACCAGGTGTCCGACTCCAGGTTTGACTCATCCGATCCTGACTCGGTTTGATCTGACCCGTCGACCCGATCCGATCCGTTGACCGGTGACCGGGCGGACTTTGCCGGTCACCGGGGTTGTTTTCCGGCGACTTTCCGGCCGATTTCCGGCCACAATCCCAGACTTCCGGCGACCGTTTTTGGGGCGTATTTTCTACACGGGTTTCTCCTTCTTGTGGGCTTGGTGGACTCTCACCTAATGGACTTTGGAGACTAGACCTAATTTTAGAAGTTGGAGAAAAGCTATAAAAGGGAGGTCTTCTACAACTTATGAGATATCTTTTTCTTGGGAATTTTGGAGAGCCACTTTTGTTTTACGCTTCTAGGGTTTGGTTTTGTTCTTCTTCTTCCTTGTTTTATTATTGAATATTGATGATGATGAACTCCATAGCTATGAGTAGCTAAACATATTATTGGTTATGGGATAAAAGTTGATTTCTCAACATGCTTTTGATTCAATGAATTAGTTTTGTCTAAGTAATTATTGTTTGTGATTCACAATTAATAGTGTTATAAGATTTGAAAACTTGTTAGGTTGAGTCAAAAGCATCAATCCGATTTGTGTTCATCTCTAGAGATATATTAGGGTTTTCAATACGAAAAAGTTGTTTATCCTCGATTCTAAGTAGCATAATTGTGGTTAGTGCTTGTAGTGATACATCCTATTAGTCACAAGTGAATCATAACTTTTGTTAAAACGTCTAGTGCTTTTACACATTCGTTTGCATTGATGAGTCTTATTCCATAAATCTTAATGCTTTTAGGGAGTTAAACTTAATTGTGCTTTTACACTTTAGGTTGCTTTCGGCGAAGAATTCACATATGCATCTTTTAATGTGGTTGTGATGAAAACGAGGAATTAACGGGTTATACTTGCGATCAAGATATCCTAGGACTTTTAATAAATACGAGATTAAATACCAATTCTAATCATTGATGAAAATACATGTTTGTGAATGATACCATCCCTTGACCAATATCTTCTCCTTATTGATTTCTCGAATTATTTACTTTGCTTTCAACTATTTTTATTTCTTAAACAACAAACATACCTTGGGTTATTTTAGAACTGAAATTTACATAACAACAAACGCCTCTCTGTGGATACGAACTCTTCCTTACCTTGTGCTTCATTTAAATTTAGTGCGTAAGAAAGTGAAATTATTTTTGACGGATTGACACACGATCAAATTTTGGCGCCGCTTTCGGGAGGCATACGGCTTGTTATTGAGTTTTTAGTTTCTTTTTACAATTTCGCTTTTATCTTTGCTTTTCGGTTCTTGTTTTGTTTCTCACTTGTTTTGGAGAATTGTTTTGGTGCGTAATATGGCTTCTAAGGATTGGAATTATCCAAGGTGCGGGATAGCTACTCGACGCGGTACAATTCTCCAACCAAGGCGAAACACAACGGACGAGCACGAGGAGGAAGTAGGAGAAGAGATTTTCCAACAACACGAAGGAGAAAAAGAGGTTCCAATCGTAGAGGAACCACACGTGGAAGAAGAAATGGGTGATGCAAATCGTTCACTCAAGGACTTAGCTTCTCATAGGCTTGATACACAACAGGGGTGTATTCAAACGAACTCTACTTTTGAGATAAAGCCGGGGTTGCTTAGAGAATTACCAAAATTCCATGGCATGGTGAATGAAGATCCTAACAAACATCTTTTGGACTTCCACACCATTGTCACGGCTATGCTTCCAGCAAATGTTGAGGCGGATGGTGCAATGTTGAAGGTTTTCCGTTTCTCTTTAATGGATAGTGCTAAGGATTGGTTGTACTATTTACCTCCCGGAAGTGTCACAACATGGAATGGGTTGAAGAAACTCTTTTTGGAGAGATATTTTCCTGCATCCAAGGCTACTCAAATTCGCAAGGAGATTTGTGGGATGAAGCAAAACGTGGGAGAATCCTTATATGAATGTTGGGAACGGTATAAGAGATTGGTTGCAAGCTGCCCTCACCACCAATTTAGTGACGCTATGATCATCCAATACTTCTATGAAGGACTCCAATCAAGTGATAGGAATCTTATTGACGCTGCGGGTGGTGGTGCACTAGTTAGCAAGACGGTGGCACAAGCTAGGGAGTTAATTGAAAACATGGCGGCGAACTCACAACAATTCTTAAGTCGTGGTTCGGATGTGATTCTAAGAAGGGTGAGTGAAGTGAGCGAGGTGGAGGAACTTCGTCAACAAATGGGTAACATGACAGCAATGTTGCAACAAGTTGCATCCGCGGTTATACCAACTTCTCCTCAATCTTATGAAGACGAGCAAGCTAATGCGATCTTTCCAAATCAACCAAGACGGTATGATCCCTACTCAAACACTTACAATCCGGGATGGAGAGATCACCCCAATTTTAGCTATGCCAACAAGCAAGGAGCCATTCAACAACCTACTTTCAACCGTCCTAGTGGATTTCAACCACAACAACAACAATTTCAGCAACCTCAAGCACAACAATCGATGCAAAATCAAGGTTCGGATATTGACTCAAAGCTTCAAACTTTTATGCAAGGTATTTCTAGCATGTTCAAAGAGAGTCAACAAGAGACTAAGAGTGCTATTAAGGAGTTGCAAACACAAATGGGCTCCATGGCTATTGAGTTGAACCAATTGAAGGCGCAAAATAGTGGGAAACTCCCTTCTCAACCTATTAACCCAAAAGAGGGTGTCAATGCTATTACGTTGAGAAGCGGTACACAACTTGTGCAACCCGAAGTTGCTGATTCGGGCGTGGTGGAAACACCAAAGGAACCTGTTTTGGAGGAGAAAGTTGAGGATTCTCCCCAAACTTCTGAGGTACCTATTTCTAACTCTAAAACTCCGGTTTCTACTTATGTTCCTCCTCTTCCTTTTCCTCGCAGATTTGCAAGTTCTAAGAAGGCGGAACTAGAAAAGGAGATTTTAGACGTTCTTAAAAAGATCCATGTGAACATACCACTCATTGATGCTATCAAGCAAGTACCAAAGTATGCAAAGGTGTTAAAGGACTTGTGTACCAACAAACAAAGGCTCAAAGGTAATGAAGTGCTTAGTGTGGGGGAGAATGCTTCGGCAATCTTACAACACAAACTCCCACTTAAGTGCAAGGATCCGGGTAGTTTTGACATTCCTGTCACAATTGGTAACAAAACTTTTCACAAAGCTATGTTGGATTTAGGCGCATCCGTTAATGTTATGCCGGCGTCAATGTATAATTCACTTAATCTTGGTCCTCTCAAAAGGCGGAAATTGTATTGCAATTAGCCGATCGATCTAATGTCTACCCAATGGGTATTGTTGAGGATGTTCTTGTGCAAAGTTAATCAACTTGTATTTCCTGCGGACTTTTTGTGTGTTAGAGATGGATGAAGGTGCTCAGGACTCGTCTCTTCCATTGCTACTTGGGCGTCCCTTCATGAAAACGCGAAAACCATAATTGATGTGGATAAGGGAACGTTAACCATGGAGTTTGATGGAGAAACAATACGTTTCAACATTTTCGAGACGATGCGATATCCTAGCGATGTCCACTCTTGTTTCTCCATTGATGTTATGGATTCATTGGCACAACAAATGTTTGAATTAAACGGTGATGATGCTTTGGAAACCGTGTTAACTACATCCATAGATAATGGTGTAGAGTGTGGTAATGAAGTCAAGGAAGCTCTTGGTGATCTTAATTCACTACAAGAATGCCCGAAAACTCATAATATCTCTTTTATTTCTTTACCATGCGGTGATGAAAAGCTTGTACCTTCAATTGTTAAATCTCCAAAGTTAGAATTGAAACCTCTTCCCGACCACCTTAAGTACTTGTACTTGGGTGATAATGAAGAGTTACCTGTGATTGTTTCTAATGAGCTTAATGATTTACAGGAGCAAAAACTTCTAAGGGTGCTAAGGAAGTACAAGACGGCCATAGGATGGACAATTGCCGATATCAAGGGTATTAGCCCTGCCGTTTGTATGCACAAAATTCGTTTGGAGGATGATGCAAAGCCTACTAGGGAAGCGCAACGTCGTTTGAATCCTCCCATGATGGAAGTTGTGAAAAAGGAGATACTCAAGCTTTTGGAAGTGGGTGTTATCTACCCCATATCCGATAGCAAGTGGGTAAGCCCGGTACAAGTAGTACCAAAGAAATCGGGAGTAACGGTGGTGGAGAATGATAAGAATGAACTTGTCCCAACTCGAGTGCAAACCGGTTGGAGGGTTTGTATTGATTATAGAAAATTGAATGCCATAACTAGAAAAGATCACTTTCCTTTACCTTTTATTGATCAAATGCTTGAACGTTTAGCGGGACACTCATACTATTGCTTTCTTGATGGCTATTCAAAGTTATAATCGATTGTGATAAGACAGGAGGACCAAGAGAAAACCACTTTCACTTGTCCTTTCGGTACTTTTGCTTATAGAAGGATGCCTTTTGGCCTATGCAATGCTCCGGCTACTTTTCAAAGGTGTATGGTAAGTATCTTTTCGGAATATGTTGAAAACATAATCGAAGTGTTCATGGATGACTTTAGTGTCTTTGGTGATTCATTTGACCTTTGCTTGAACAATTTGTCTCTAATCCTTGAACGATGTGTTGAAACAAATCTTGTGCTAAATTGGGAGAAGTGCCATTTCATGGTAACTCATGGCATAGTTTTAGGCCATATAATATCTTCTAAAGGTTTGGAAGTTGATAAATCTAAGATAGACCTTATTAGGTGCTCTAACCCCTCCCACTACGGTGAGGGAGATACGTTCTTTTCTTGGTCATGCGGTTTTATCGTAGGTTCATCAAGGACTTTTCCAAGATAGCGTCACCACTTTGTAACTTATTGCAAAAAGATGTGGTTTTTAACTTTGATGAGAAATGTATGGCGGCATTCAATCGTTTGAAAGAGCTTTTGATTTCAGCCCCTATCATTAAACCACCGGATTGGAGTAAGCCGTTTGAACTCATGTGTGATGCTAGTGATTATGCGGTTGGTGCGGTGCTTGGGCAACGTGTGGGGAGGCTTCCTCATGCTATCTATTATGCTTCTAGAACGTTAAATGAGGCTCAACAAAACTACACAACCACTGAAAAGGAGTTATTAGCCATTGTTTTTGCTTTGGAAAAGTTTCGCTCTTATCTAATTGGTACGAAAGTTGTTGTTTTTTCTGATCATGCAGCGCTTAAGTACTTGCTTACAAAGAAAGAGGCGAAACCGAGGCTCATACGGTGGATTTTACTCTTGCAAGAGTTTGATATTGAAATCAAAGACAAGAAAGGGATTGAGAACACCGTTGCGGATCACTTGAGCCGACTTGCTGTGGACAAGGAGACTATCCCGTTGCGGGAAACTTTCAGGATGAGCAACTTTTCTCGATTGCCTTTGGAGAACCATGGTATGCCGATATTGTGAATTACTTAGTTTCTAAACAAATCCCACAGAACTTGTCTCGTGCTGAGAGGGACAAACTTAAGAGGTTAGGGAACCAATACATATGGGATGATCCATACTTATGGAAACATGGTAGTGACCAAGTGATACGAAGGTGCGTGCCCGAATCTGAATTTAACTCTATCTTATCTTTTTGTCACTCTTATGCTTGCGGAGGAAATTTTGGGAGTAAGAGAACCGCGCACAAGGTACTTGAAAGTGGTTTTTATTGGCCGACTTTGTTTAAGGATGCACATATATTTTGTACAACTTGTGATAGGTGTCAAAGAACCGGCAATCTAGGTGTCCGAAATCAAATGCCACAAACTTTTATTCAATTTATTGAAGTTTTTGACGTATGGGGTATTGATTTTATGGGGCCTTTTGTCAACTCCATGGGAATTTTTATATCTTACTTGCGGTTGATTATGTCTCGAAATGGGTGGAAGCTAAAGCCACCCCAACTAATGATTCTAAAGTTGTTTCAGATTTCGTGCAAGCTAATATTTTTGCAAGGTTTGGAATTCCAAGGGCGATAATTAGCGATGGGGGTTCTCACTTCAAAAACAGGTTCTTGCAAAGCTTGTTAAGGAAGTACAATGTGTCGCATAAGATTGCAACACCTTATCATCCACAAACCAATGAACAAGCCGAGGTGTCTAACCGTGAGGTGAAATCAATTCTAGAAAAGACGGTGAATCCGACAAGGAAGGATTGGAGCATGCGACTTAATGATGCTTTGTGGGCGTATAGAACCGCATATAAAACACCTATTGGAATGTCTCCTTTTAGGCTTGTGTATGGTAAACCTTGTCACTTACCCGTGGAAATTGAGCATAAGGCGTTTTGGGCTATTAAGCAATGCAACATGGAGATGGATGGGGCTGGAAAGCAAGGGAAGTTACAACTCCAAGAGTTAGAGGAGCTTCGCAATGATGCATTTGAAAGTTCACGGATTTACAAAGAAAAGACGAAAGCATTCCATGATAACATGATTTCTAGAAAACAATTTTGCATAGGGCGAGAAAGTGCTTTTGTTTAATTCTCGCTTGCATTTATTTCCGGGTAAATTAAGGTCACGATGGATCGGACCTTTTATTGTTACTAATGTGTTTTCTCATGGTGCAGTGGAAATTCGTAGCATAGCTACAGGGAAAGAACTTAAAGTGAATGGGCACCGGTTGAAACCATATTATGAAAACTTCACTTCCGAAGTGGTGGAAGGAGTTAACTTTGTGGATATGCTCCCTCTGGAGGAGTCATAGAAAGCAAGGAGATAGTCGGGCTGACGACTTTAAACCAAGCGCTAATTGGGAGGCAACCCAAAGGATGAGTATTTCTTGTCTTGTATTTATTTCTTTTCTTGTTTTTAGTTTTTCTTGTTTTGTTTTTACTTTGTTTTTGCTGATTTCTTGCTAGGATTTCCCACCTTGACTTACTTTGGACGATTCAATTTACATTGAGGACAATGTAAAGTTTAAGTGTGGGGGAGTGGTTTATGTTGTAAATTTTTGCAATTTTTCAACTTTTTTGTGAACTAGTGAATAAGAAACCTCCAACTTGTAGTTATTTAGAGTCACATAGTATACATGTCGCTAAGATTACATCGAGAATCTCACACTAGTGACTGAACTTAGAGATGACAGAGAACATGATCGGGTTTCTTAATTGTATGAGAGTTAAAGTTGGATTTAACCATGCCAGTGGCAAATAAGGTGCAGGCTGAATTCGGTATTAGAACAGTGATCCCCTATAGTGGAGACTACCCATGTTACATAATGTGAGGCACCGACCTTCAATTCTTTGTATTACTGTCTAAATTTGTGCTTTTTGAGTGAGTGTGTGTCACCGTACGTAAATTCGGGCAGAATGGTGAGCTGTCCAATTTCCCACCATAGAAGCACTATTTTGATCTCTTGAGTGCTATTTTTATCAACCATGTTGGTGACATCGAATTGCTAACTTACATTCCACTTGTGATCTTGTTCGCGATTAGCACCATCCACCTTATCTCTCTCTACACCAACAGATCCATAGAAACACCATCATCATCAACAAGAGGAGCATCACAAATTCGAAGGAAAGTTGAATACGTTCGAGGTTTACAAACAATGGTATAAAATGGGCAGATTTCAGATTTGAGTAAAGCAACAAAACAGGGAGCATAATTTTTATAAGTTGGAGACTAATATACAAGAGCGGAAATTATTAAGGATGAGAGTTCGAGAAGTTTATGATATCAAGACATATAAGTTGTGAAGATTCAAGCGGTAAAGTACTTACACCATGGCATTGTACTTACATTTTTATTTTTTTTTATTTTATTTGTATTTTACTTTCTCTTGTCTCAAAAAAAAAAAAAAAAAAAAAAAAAAAAAAAAACGAAAAAAAAAAAAAAAAAAAGACAAGAGAAAAATGTTTTTATTTTGTTTTATTTGTTAGCCAAAAAAAAAAAAAAAAAAAAAAAAAAAAAAAGAAAAAAAAAAAAAAACGAAAAAGAAAAAAAAAAAAAAACGAAAAAAAAAAAAGAAAAAAAAAAGAAAAAAAAAAAGAAAAAGAAAAAAGAATTTGGGTTTGTATAGTTTGTTTTTATTTTTTGTATTCTTTCAATAAAGCCTATGGAAAGAAGGAATATTTGGAATGAAGTTTCAAGCGACAAGGAATTAGAGGAAATAATCATATTGTCGAGATTCTACGAAGTTCGAGAGTTACCATCAAGAGTTGAAGACCGAAGACGAAGATGAAGACACCGTTAGAAGACCGAAGACGTTTCTATGGATGCTGTGAGAGTGGTGCTAGCTGCACGTTGAACGGATAACAAGGTAAGTAAGCATATTCCCACCTTCGTTAAATGGTTGATTTCCTTTCGAAGAGATCGTCAGAAAAATGGGTTTTCAAAAATATATAAAAGATGTGGGTTTTCAAAACATTCGGAGGGTTTTGCCTTCCTACCATTCAACGTGTCGCAGGATTCTCTCTTCATTCCAACCTGGACACATGTGTGACCCATAAAGAGCTGTTTACTATTGAGAGCAATATCATAAAACCCTTTCTTGTGAGGCAGAGTCGAGACTTTTGATCACTCCGAACCCGAATTTTAGTCGAGAAGGGATGGTTACTTCTCTCTCAACTTTTAAGAATGAAATTGTGTTCATTTATGTGTCTAACTTCTTATGACTAGTGTGCAGAATCTCTATGTCTTCTTAGCGCGTTGGATACTATCATTACGGAGAACTAGTAAGTTGGAAAAATAGGTTTTGTGGGTATATCTCTAGTAAACCCTCACGAGACTAAAACTCGTCCACTAGGGACACCTAGGGGTTTAAAGGCTTGTTATTTGTGCTAAAAGTGACCGTAGGCTCGACGACACGGAGTTGTTGTATTTTATTGTTTTGTTTGATTTGCTCGAGGACTAGCAAAGTTTAAGTGTGGGGGAATCTGATAGGTGTAGAATACACCGTATTTACTATCTAGTAGTTACGCTTTCTTTGCTATTTTTCTTGTGAATTATGTACTTTACGCGTGCTTTTGAGTTTATAGGTGCAATGGAGTCTTTGGGAGCAAAAGAAGGAGAAAATGTTCATTGGGAGCGAGAACGGAAATATGAAGCTAACGGCGAAAGCTTGAAGTCAATCCATCAAGGCTCGAGAAAGTTACGAGCGAAACCTATGGATGAGCTTGTCGGATACATGAAACCGACAGGCCATGTTTGAGATAGTCAGCCCTTAACGAGAACAGCTGGGTGCTTAGAATCATGACTGGGTAACTGGTAGGCCCAACAAGATGTATAAAATGAAGCCTACGGTGATACCGCAAGTGCACGGTGTCGTGATGTAGCACTGGGCACGTACGGGTCGAACCACAGAGACTTGTGGTGCCCTTATGTGATCTATGGCTATCTTCAACTGAATTCCTAGAGATGTAACATAATTATGAGGTTTGAGTTGCCGATACGGCTAAATGTGTAGTGAACCTAAACTAAGGTATAGACAATGACAAGAGAATGCTAAGGTATGCAAATCCACCTCTAACTCCTAGTGTATGATTAACTAAGTTAAGGATCTTGTTGTCCGTGAATGATAAGGGCGGTGTCAATTCCACCACCTATCTCTCCTCGTAATGCTTCAAAGAACAGCTTAAAGTGTCGACCGAGCACTAGTTGTCTAATTAAGTACAACTAGTCAAGGGAATCAGCATTTGGTCTAAAAATTGAGCCGGCAAAGACACTCAAAGTAGTTATAACCTAACTACAATGGATACAGGCATCCATTGTGAGAGAAAAACCTTGGGCACTATGATTGAAGACAAGTTTATAGTTTAAGCATGCAAGAATACTTCACATATAGTTGAAATCATACACAGAATTAGGGTTTCATTGAAACCCTAGCAACTAAAATTAAAACTGAAAAACAAATCTAATTGACAGCACTGGCTAATCCAGGCGTGACTATTATCATCTCTTACATCTTCTATTTATACATACCAAGCAAACCCTAAAACAGCAAACCCTAGTAATTCAAAGATCGACATTAAATATTAAAATAAACCCATACCCTCTACTCTCTGAATCGCCTCTCCTCCTTTGTCAATCGTCTCTGCGAATTCCATGCTGGGGTTGGTGAAAACCCTAGCTTCACTCGTCTCAGTCCTAGCTTCTACCATAATCTAGAAGCTATAGATGGAGAAGTGTGAAACAAGGGTGGCGAAGGTGGTGCGATGATAGTTGTTGGGATGATGGTGACAGGAGAGGTGGTGAGCGGGTGAAGAAGGTGGAGGAGCAGAGCTGGTCGGGGAATGGGGGAGTGGGAAGAGAAGAAAGAGAAGAGGAAGAAGAGAAATGGTTGATCGAACGGGGTATAGGGTTAGGGTCATTTTGTTGTGAGGCGGGTGCAGCTACGGACGATGAGACAGCCGAGCGAGCGTCGGATGGAGGCGACTACGATCCGAACGGTTGAGGATGGTAAGCGTTTTTGAGCGATCTGGTGTTGCACGGAGCATCAAGAGATGATGTATAGTGATGGAGCGACCGTAGGATGTAGAAGATCGAAATCTCAACGGCTCGGAATGAGCGGGTTCGGATCCGGGTCGTGGGTAGCTCTAGCCCATGTCTTCTTTGTTGGGTTGCAACCGATTCGCGCGTGGGCTTTGGCTATCTGCTCCATAGATGATCGACTCCAATTCTTCGCTCTTTAGCTCCTCAGATTCTCCGAGCTTTATTTATTACCTAAAAACACAAAATTAATTAATACAAACATTTATTCTTGAAAACAAAGAAAACACTGAGAATATGGGATAATATCTCGATTTCTAGCGCAAAAGATGAGTAAAATGCCAATAAATAGATGTATAAATATGCACTATTTGGCACTCATCAAATACCCCCAAACCCGAATTTTACTTGTCCTCAAGTAAAACGAAAATAAGAAATCCTAACTATACCCACGTCGCAGTCTCTCGAATGCATTTAGCGTATGCACTAAGCCTTTAAACCCCTAGGTGTCCCTAGTGGACGAGTTATAGTCTCGTGAGGGTTTACCAGAGGTGTACCCACAAAACCTTCTCCAACTTCAGAGTGTAAAAGAGTCTCAAGCCTCCAAGAAGCTATGAGGACATAGAGTTTCTGCATGCTAGTAATGAAGTTAGAACTATCGAAGAACGCATTCTCATCCTTAAGTCTTTGAGCGAGAAGTAACCATACCATATGAAAGAATTCGGATTCGATTGTGATCATAAGCCTCGACTTCTGCCTCACCATTAGGGTTTTATGATAATTGCACTCAAAAAGATCGCTTTTTAGTCTCTCATGTGTGCAGGCAGGAATAAAGAGAGAAATCCTGCACACGTTGTAGGTAAGAAGGATAACCTTCCGAAATAAAATCTGGAGACTCCACAAAAGTGTGGACAAAAAGAATCTTTTCTGATGATCTCTAAGAAGGGAAAATCAACCATTAGTAAGGGGTGGGAGTACTCACTCACTTCTCACCCGATCGGCAATTAATATCACTCTCTCATAAGAAACCATAGAAACGTCTTCAATCTTCGGTCTTCGGTCTTCAATTGTTGATGACGAACTTCTAAACTTCACAAAACTTGACAATTTTTAACTTTTCTACTCAAATTCCTTGTTGTTTGGATTTTTCTTTTTAAACTCTTCTTTACCATGGTGGTAGCAAAAATAAGAAAATAAACTACAATATATATATATATTTTATTTTTTTATTTTTTTTTTTTTATTATTATTATTATTTTTTTTTTTTTTTTTTTTTTTTGAATTTTTTTTTTTTTATCATAAGTGAAAATAAAAATACAAATACAAATAATGAAACAACTAACTCCATGGACAAAGGACTTATCACTCAATTTTTCCACAACTTGTATTGTCTTGATTTTATAAATTTTATTAATTCTCATCCTATTTTCTTTTCTTTTCTGCACATAAACCTTGGACTATATCAATTTTTTCTTTCAATATTCTGATTCTGCTCTAGGTTCTTTGACGATGATGTGTTTCTATGGGTCTTCTTGATTGAGAGAGAGAATGATGCTAACGACAAATCGGTATTTAGAAGGAGTTTTCATCTTTAGACGTCACCCTCATGATTGACAAAAACTAGCACTCAAGAGATCAAAAGTAGTCTTTGAAAAATTGGTGCGAAGTTGGGTAGCTCACCATTCCTAGGAATTTACGTAAGGTGACACACACTCTGTGACTTTTCTAGAAAGTTGCAAAAATTTGAAGGTTGGTGCCTCACTTGATGTAAATTGGGTAGTCTCCACTATGGGTGATCACAATTCTACTACCGAATATCTAACACACCTAATTCGCCCTCAGGGTATGGTTAAATCCAACTTTAACGCTCTAATCAACTAAGGAACCCGATTGTGTTCTCCGGCACTTCTAACTTTTGTTATTTCGGTCAGAGTCTCTATGTAAACATAGCTAGAAGCATGCTAGTGACTCTAAAATCTCTAAAATTGGAGGTTTTACAAAAAGAGTTTTTGAATTTTTTTTTTTTTTTTTTTTTTTTTTTTTTTTTTTGAAAATAAAAGGTAAAATAAAAGATTAAAAACTCTAAATGCAAAATAAAAACTAAAAACTCTAGATGTAAATGCACCCCCAAACCTAAATCGAACATTGTCCTCAATGTGTCTACATATAGAAAAAATTTAAACAGTCACATACTGAGAGAACTATGCTGATAAGAGAAAAGGGAAGAGATTACCGGATGTCGGCAGGAGCAAGGTTGAGCTTCGTTAGTTAAGGCAAAATCCAACATTCTCAGTGGTGATCATATCGGATTAGCACACAATATTAGCGCATGAAGACTCAACCAATTCAAGAAAGGAAAAAATTTAACAAGTCCTACAAAAATTTACTAACAGTCTAAAGAGTTGAGGGTCAACCCAATAGAAAATATGTACATAGAATATGAAAATGCGCTTTGGTTTATGTGGGAATTTGGTTTATTGGGATTTGGTTTAAATGGGCATTTTGGTTTCTGTGGGATTAGTTGGGTTATGTGCAACCTTGACTATGTGAAATTTGCATGACCAGTGCACTGACCAGGGGCTTGTGTAAAGCCTAGTGGAAAGTGGGCTCAATTTAGCCTAAGCGAGCTGGGTTAAAGGCTAAGTTATGTGGGTCAAGTTTTTTTGGTGCCCGGTTTATGCAAGCCCAGCTTGTGTAGAGCTCGGCTTTGATTGTGGGTCCGGTTATGCAGAGTGCCACCCAACCAGTTTGTTAAGCTTAGCTTGGTAGGGTTTGCAGCCTAAAGGGAGTTTGGTCAAGTTTGTGCAGAGCCAGCAGCTCAGGTGAAAAATAACATAGCACAAGACAATCAAAACTCACACTCAATGACTCTTGATGGTGGAGGTTACTTGCAGATTGGCTGATGTCAAAAGGGTAGTGCATCACAAAGCCCCACAGCTTCAGGGGGCTGAGGTTGATAAAGCTCAAGTACAATGTGGTTTAGGTTTCACGAGATGCAGCAAATCAGCGGAGACACACAATGCTAGCACAATCACATCAAGCTTAGTGAGGTCAGTTGAGCTCAAAACTGGGGGCTTATGCACAAGTAGCGACAGATGCGTGGGTGCAGCGTAACTTGGCTCACCAGCGGATGGGCTATGCTCAGCCGAGGTTATCATGCATTGAAGCCAAGGTATGCAAAATAGGGTGTCACGAGTTAAGCACAAAGGAGTCGGGGAGGCAGCCCCAATTCTCAATCTTAATAGGCTAAGACTCACAGGCTCACAAGGTGAACCGAGGGTTGTGCACTCGGCCACGGCAAGGCAAGGTTTAACAGTCGGGGGTTATGCTCGGGGTGTGTGTTCCTAGCACGATCTATAGCATGCGTCGCAATGGCTTACAATCTCGGGTATGCAATTTTCGTGGCGACTAGTCTATCATGCATAACATGGTTTACACAAAGACAGGATTACAATATGCCATTACTAACCTCAAGTTTGCACTTTTTCTTTTGTTTCTTTGGTTGCTCGGTAGCTCGGCCGCTCAAGAGCTCAACCACGAGAGATGTTTTGGAGAATGCAGTTTACAGAAGAACAAGCACAAGACAGCTCAGTCTAGTAGTGCTCGGCAAAGACAACCTCACACCATTCGACAGATTGGCAAAGCACAGCTTAGTGCTTGCAGCCTAATGCTTGCACAGCACAGGATAAACAATGGCTCAACTCGCAGCTTCAGGGGGGCTGGAGAGTTAGAGCATAATTCAGAGCTCAACCACAGCTCAACTCACAGCTTCAGAGGGCTGGAGTTCGGCTCAGAGCATTGCAAGGTGATGCTTAACGGGGGTGGAGCAATACTTGGGTAATCTCGGGTTTAATCATGCTTACACGGTGATGGCTCACGGGGGAAGTTTAATCATACTTACCTCACTCACTGTGGCACCGCAAAGTGTCGATGGGAAGGCATCACCTGCTCACAGCGCAAAGAAAGACACACGTACTGGGAGGTTTAGTGGCATACTCTGGATCTAACCTCAAGTCTGCGCCTAGCCTCGTCTTTCTCCCTTTTGGCAAGCACTCGTTGTTTCAACAAACAATTCTTAGTTCCCAATTTTTTTCATTAAAGCAACAAAGTACTAATGTTAAGGCGTATAGTTGCGGGTTCTTATTCTCGGCCACAAGATAGAGCACGGTAGTGATTGGCAAAGACAGAATATGCACGGCTTCTTGCGCACTTAGCACAAAGACAACGCAAATTGTGCTCAACTCAAGATCGCAGCGGACTTACGAGATCAATGGGTACAAAGACAGAGTGGCGGGCAGGTTTGCTGTGGCCTACAACTTGGGTTTCTAAGTCGTGGCTTACAACACGTATCGGGGCTTGCACGGGGAAACAGAATTACAGGTTGGGTGGCTCGGCTCAAGCCAATGTTTTTGTGACTACAACTAACCTTGACTCACAACTTGCAATTTCAATTGATGCACAGGGCTGATTGGAGAGTTTATGCAGGGCAATGATGCAGAAATGGAGGGACTAACTGCAATGCAATGATCTAATGAGCTAAGTTACACTATTAAGTTACTCTAATTTAGATGGAGCATGGGTAATAATGCAAGTAATTAAACTATAAAAGACAAAATTTTACAGATGATAACTTAAGCTACAAGATGACGCACACTAAATAAGGAAGAACTAGACTAACAACCAAATCATGAGGCAATGATGCGGGGTGGAAATGTACGAGGAAGAATTACAATGCGAAAGCTAATAATGTTACAATGCTAAGTTACATATGAAATATCATGGAAATAAGACACATATATACGGGGGAATATTGAAAGACAATGATGCAAGTATATACAGGGATGTACATTCAGTGAAGCAAGGCAAAGATCGAAACAAGGCACACGCCAAGTCCCCGGCAGCGGCGCCAAAAACTTGGTAGGCCCAACAAGATGTATAAAATGAAGCCTACGGTGATACCGCAAGTGCACGGTGTCGTGATGTAGCACTGGGCACGTACGGGTCGAACCACAGAGACTTGTGGTGCCCTTATGTGATCTATGGCTATCTTCAACTGAATTCCTAGAGATGTAACATAATTATGAGGTTTGAGTTGCCGATCTGGCTAAATGTGTAGTGAACCTAAACTAAGGTATAGACAATGACAAGAGAATGCTAAGGTATGCAAATCCACCTCTAACTCCTAGTGTATGATTAACTAAGTTAAGGATCTTGTTGTCCTGTGAATGATAAGGGCGGTGTCAATTCCACCACCTATCTCTCCTGTAATGCTTCAAAGAACGACTTAAAGTGCTGACCCCGAGCACTAGTTGTCTAATTAAGTACAACTAGTCAAGGGAATCAAAGCATTTGGTCTAAAAATTGAGAAAGACACTCAAAGTAGTTATAACCTAACTACAATGGATACTGAGGGCATCCATTGTGAGAGAGAAAAACCTTGGGCACTATGATTGAAGACAAGTTTATAGTTTAAGCATGCAAGAATACTTCACATATAGTTGAAATCATACACAGAATTAGGGTTTCATTGAAACCCTAGCAACTAAAATTAAAACTGAAAAACAAATCTAATTGACAGCACTGGCTAATCCAGGCGTGACTATTATCATCTCTTACATCTTCTATTTATACATACCAAGCAAACCCTAAAAACAACCAAACCCTAGTAATTCAAAGATCGACATTAAATATTAAAATAAACCCATACCCTCTACTCGAATCGCCTCTCCTCCTTTGTCAATCGTCTCTGCGAATTCCATGTTTGGGGTTGGTGAAAACCCTAGCTTCACTCGTCTCGGTCTAGCTTCTACCATAATCTAGAAGCTATAGATGGAGAAGTGTGAAACAAGGGTGGCGAAGGTGGTGCTGATGATAGTTGTTGGGATGATGGTGATGAGGAGAGGTGGTGAGTGGGTGAAGAAGGTGGAGGAGCAGAGGCGGGTCGGGGAATGGGGGAGTGGGTTTTGCAGAGAAGAAAGAGAAGAGGAAGAAGAGAAATGGTTGATCGAACAGGGTATAGGGTTAGGGTCATTTTGTTGTGAGGCGGGTGCGGCTACGGACGATGAGACAGCCGAGCGAGCGTCGGATGGAGCCGACTACGATCCGAACGGTTGAGGATGGTAAGCGGTTTTGAGCGATCTGGTGTTGCACGGAGCATCAAGAGATGATGTATAGTGATGGAGCGACCGTAGGATGTAGAAGATCGAAATCTCAACGGCTCGGAATGAGCGGGTTCGGATCCGGGTCGTGGGTAGCTCTAGCCCATGTCTTCTTTGTTGGGTTGCAACCGATTCACGCGTGGGCTTTGGCTATCTGCTCCATAGATGATCGACTCCAATTCTTCGCTCTTTAGCTCCTCAGATTCTCCGAGCTTTATTTATTACCTAAAAACACAAAATTAATTAATACAAACATTTATTCTTGAAAACAAAGAAAACACAGAATATGGGATAATATCTGATTTCTAAGCGCAAAAGATGAGTAAAATGCCAATAAATAGATGTATAAATATGCACTATTTGGCACTCATCAGTAACCCCTTATCTATCTCAATTGAGTGGGATTAGCCATCCCGTTCCTATACCCTAGATCGAAATCGAGTCTCGATTTCATTTCTCAATCATTATTTCCACCTGAAATTGAAACTGAGAGAGAGCTGGAATTGAGACTGCTAAACCGAGAGATTGAGAAATTGTTCTCAGGATAAAGATTGATATGGGTCTATGGGGTTTGAGATCAGAATAGAGGACAGGGAGATCGAGAATTTGTGGTTGGTGGAATCAGAGTTGAAGCTCGGTATTTTCAAAGAGATGGGTTTTGATTTATTGATTTGAGCATTCTTGCAAGTGAGTCAAGAACACGAAATTTAGAGAATCAATAGGGTAATATGATGAATTGTTCGAGTTTGGAATGGATTTGGGTGATGTTCTAAGAGGATCTGTGACTAATGTTCTCATGGGTTTGGACCAAGTTGATTCTGGTGGCGAAATGGAGCATATGGGTTTTGAGGCCGATGGAAGAATTGGATTGTGACTTGAGCTGTCACAAGTGCGGTTCTGGTGAAGGAATGGGACTACAGGAATTGCAGCTGGAACTGAACTGAGCTGGTCTTGAGCAATTGATGGCAGGAGGTTTTATCTTCTTTGAGTTACGGGTTTGTTGATCTTTGTTGGTGGGAGCTTGATGTGAGGTAGCAATGATACGAGGGAGGCGGTGGTGGTAATCTGTGGTTGTAACTAGAGTCGAGCCTCAATTGAAATGGTGGTTTTGCTTAGGTTTACAGGGAAGGTTGAAGTATGGAGCTGAGTAATGGCCGGGGATGATGGTGGTGCAGCTATGGCTAGGTTCTACACTTGAAATGGCCTGAGTTGTGTAAGTGGAGTTTCGGGAGCAGTTTGGTTTGAACTCGGGGAGAAGGATTGTTGGTGGTTGTGAGTCTCTTTGAAAGTTATCTTGAGCAGCAAGCTGCAAATTCTGGTGCCAACTGATGCTGCAGAATGGCTTACAAGGCAGATTGCAGGTGGGCTCAATGAAGTAGTGATGCTGAGCTGAGATTGAGAATGTAGTGGGTTGTTCAAGGAATTGCAGGGCTGGTATAGTTGAGAGTTGCTAGGCTCTGAGGCCATTAAAGAGGTGGCAATTGTGACAGGGTTTTGAGTCTGGCAAGTGGCTCTGCATTTGGAGTTTGCTGGTTGCTCAGGGCAAAATATGGAGATTGCAGGATGAATGTAGTTGTGGCTATGAATTGAGATGGCTGGTGGTTTAGAAGCAGAAGCTAAGTCATGGATATGAACTGCAATAAAGCGGCTGAGCTAATGGGCTTGTGTTAGCTGTGACAGGAGGAAATGGCAGTGAAGCTAGGGAAACAGTTGGAGTTTTAAGTAATTGCAGCAGGTGCATTGAGCCAAGAAGTTGAGTTACAAGGGCTCAATGGAAGGCAGGAGGTGTTGTTGCGATCATGACCGTGGATATGCGGTGAGGTTGAATTTCAGTGGCAGAAGTGGATTTGGTTGAGTTTGATGGGTCTGCAATTCAGACTTGGATGGAAGAAGCTGTACCTGGAGAGCCAAGAATGATTGGCAAGCTGAGCTGCAAGGAGTTTTTAGTGTTGCATAGATTGGATGTTGTTGAACTCAATGAGCTGTTGCCTGAGATGGAAAGGATTCGGTTGAATTAAGGCAACAATGATGCTGGTGGTGTTAGGATGGCCTGGACTGCATCATTGCAGGGTAATTTTGGTGGAGCTGCAATGGAAGGCTACAACTCTGGTTTTATAATGGCTGAGACCTGATGCTGGGGAATTATAACTGATGGCAGAGGAGCAAATTTTGTTGCTCTGTTGGATTGAGTCTGGTGGTCAAGGCAAGTATGGAGTTGATAGGGAGTATAATGGAACTACAGCTGCAATGCAACTGGAGCTGGTGCATGAATGGTTGGCAGAGTTCTAGTACAGCCATCATGGCTGGAAGGATGCATGATGCCTGTGCAAGACTAAAGCTTAACAACTCAGCCCATCTTATTCAGTTCTGACTCAGCCCATCTTATTCAGTTCTGATTCAGCCATCTGACTCACCCCGACTGTGTCCGACTCGGTTTGACTCATCCGATCCTGACTCGGTTTGATCTGACCCGTCGACCCGATCCGATCCGTTGACCGGTGACCGGGCGGACTTTGCCGGTCACCGGGCATTTCCGCGACTTTCCAGGCCGATTTCCGCCACAATCCCAGACTTCCAGGCGACCGTTTTTGGGGCGTATTTTCTACACGGGTTTCTCCTTCTTGTGGGCTTGGTGGACTCTCACCTAATGGACTTTGGAGACTAGACCTAATTTTAGAAGTTGGAGAAAAGCTATAAAAGGGAGGTCTTCTACAACTTATGAGATATCTTTTTCTTGGGAATTTTGGAGACCCACTTTTGTTTACGCTTCTAGGGTTTGGTTTTGTTCTTCTTCTTCCTTGTTTTATTATTGAATATTGATGATGATGAACTCCATAGCTATGAGTAGCTAAACATATTATTGGTTATGGGATAAAAGTTGATTTCTCAACATGCTTTTGATTCAATGAATTAGTTTTGTCTCAGTAATTATTGTTTGTGATTCACAATTAATAGTGTTATAAGATTTGAAAACTTGTTAGGTTGAGTCCGGAATCAATCCGATTTGTGTTCATCTCTAGAGCTATATTAGGGTTTTCAATACGAAAAAGTTGTTTATCTTCGATTCTAAGTAGCATAATTGTGGTTAGTGCTTGTAGTGATACATCCTATTAGTCACAAGTGAATCATAACTTTTGTTAAAACGTCTAGTGCTTTTACACATTCGTTTGCATTGATGAGTCTTATTCCATAAATCTTAATGCTTTTAGGGAGTTAAACTTAATTGTGCTTTTACACTTTAGGTTGCTATGACGAAGAATTCACATATGCATCTTTTAATGTGGTTGTGATGAAAACAGGGAATTAACGGGTTATACTTGCGATCAAGATATCCTAGGACTTTTAATAAATACGAGATTAAATACCAATTCTAATCATTGATGAAAATACATGTTTGTGAATGATACTATCCCTTGACCAATATCTTCTCCTTATTGATTTCTCAAATTATTTACTTTGCTTTCAACTATTTTTATTTCTTAAACAACAAACATACCTTGGGTTACTTTAGAAACTGAAATTTACATAACAACAAACGCCTCTCTGTGGATACGAACTCTTCCTTACCTTGTGCTTCATTTAAATTTAGTGCGTAAGAAAGTGAAATTATTTTTGACGGATTGACACACGATCAGCGCCTGGGCACACAGGCCATAACTTCTCCGATGCGCCATGGTGATGCTACTTACCTGGCCTTAAAACTAGGCAAATGCACGTTCATTTGCCCTTGCAAGCATGCTCGTGGAGCATGATGCAGCTAAATTAGCTTCCACACCGTTCCAACTTACCCTTGTTCTTAAAGGGTTTATTAAGAAAACAAAAACTTTCTTAAAGCGGCAAAAACGACCTTTTGAAGCCCTAAACAATGGAATTTGGCTAAATTTCGACAACCAGCGTGATCCATAGATAACGTCTTGATCGTTGGCCGTTTTCAATCAATTTAGACCCGTCTTGAACTAAATTCACGATACTCGGGTTTTTTAGCCTCGAAGATAGGCTATAGCTTGCTCATCCGCATCAACTTGTCTCATCAAGTTTGGCCACAATCATCTCTTGTGTCGAGCTACCGATCCAGATGATATGAGAGGCCAATGTGCCGCAATCATCTCTCAAATAGATGATATGAGCGACAAAGTGTTGGACCGGCAATGCTGCAACTCATTGCGGCTGCCTATGTACCCTTCCCTACTCTAAAGGGATCAAGCACATAACATAGTTCCATCCTCGAAGGGACAGCAACTTAAGCCAAACTTGTTTGCAAGGCCGTGGCCTATCAATAAGGGTAATTGCCTGGTCCGGATAAGCCGTTTCATCAAAATGCACAATAATTATGCATTATCGGGTCTGCGGCGTAGCATAATGATGCCTTCGCATCATATGCCCCATTGGAAAGGCTCTGAGCTATAAATGATACTTAGGCATCATTTATACTCTTAAACTAAGCTATGAAGCTTACTTGGTGCATGGTCCACATATGCACCTTCAACCAACTACCCTTCCCTATATATGTTAACTTGCAATTTCTACAACTTAGAAAAGGGGAGCAAATTGATATGCCTGCTCCTTTATTCCTGGCCGTTGCCATGTATTTATGAATAACCGGCAATGATTGCTGAGTTCTGTTCTGTATTGCATAATGATTGTGCAACACTGGTTCTGGCTATCGCACAATGATTGCGCACCATCTGTTGCACAATGATTGTGCACCACCCGTTCTGGCTGTTGCACAATGATTGTGCGCCACTCGTTCGTCCTGTTGCACAATGATTGCGCAACATTTACTCTGGCGTATTGCACAATGATTGTGCAACATTCACTAAGCCATCCCTCTCGGCTTCGATGCATAATGATTGTTCAATATTGGCTCTATGCCAATAGCATGCATAATGCGTAATGATTGCGCTACAACGCCCAAGGCCGTCTACCCAACTGGCCTAATGCATCATTTGATGCTAGATTTGGCCCTTGTCTAAATGCCGAACATAATGCGCCATTTTGGAACGATATTGTCCTTAAGTCAATCTACCTCTTACCAAGCAACGGAAGCTTTGGGTGAAGCTTCATTTCAGGCCATAGCGTATCTTTTAGCATGCGCCACGCTAAAAAAACACAGGGTGTTACATGGAGAGCCATCGAAGTTTAATGATCTTTAATAATCTTGATAAGCTTGTTGACTGTCCTGACGATATGGAAATTGTTGTGTTTGTTGTTGCATTGGAATAACTGGACGATATAGATATAATAGCCTAACATGTACTTGTGAGTCATACATTACTTCCTGGGAATATGGAGTTTCTGAATGGTGAGAAAAATAAGGATTGAAGTTCAAGGTCTCCCTTATTAGGCGTATTTGATGTAGGTATATACGTCTAGTTTCAATATCTTTTAACTCCATTTGATTCAATTGTTCAATCAAGTGTTATCGACTTGCCGATGTGCATGTATAAGAATTAGGACGGGTGAGAACTTGTAAGAAAATAGGAACCATTTGACGCTCTCCGGTAAGATTATAAGTCTCTAGCTCACAACACCAAATTGGTAAATCATACCCAGACGATGAAGAAGAAGATCTGATTCGTCGTCTTGAAGGGGTAGACGAAAAAGAAACTCCTATTAAAGGATAACTGGTCAAAGTTAGAATCATTGGTGATGGCTGGGTTGGAACCTCCAATTTGGGTAATGCTTTACCTAATGCGACTAAATCTAGCCCATAGATGTTTAATACTTCACTACCAATTATCGGTTCCATAACATTCTTGTATCATTGTTCGTATTGGCCTTCATTACAAGGGGCGAATTTAGTTCTATCCAGTCTTTTCTCTCTAGTTCTATATTTTTCGAGCCATACAAGGTAGCAAAATGTGGAGGTTTATGTTGCTCTCCAACTCGACCAACTAATTGTCTAGCACATCTCTCTCCCATAAAATAAACACCGATATCACTGATAGGAAGTACAACACCATGTGCTGGAGTGAAAATTCTTTAATCCTTTGGTCTCTTTGAAGTCCTCAAAGTCCACATACGACATCCAAATAACATTATGTTTGTTCCCAATCAAGCACAGTGAATGTTATCTCGCTCATTCTTATTTTTTTGGATACCAATTATCTCCTTCATACCTTACTATGATTGAGAAATATTTCTTCTTGTAGTCATAAAGTCTTGGTAAACCAATGTTGAAATATGTGTACCACCAAATATGAAGTAAAAACCATACAAAGGAAAGTAAGCAATATTTTGTCTAACTTGCTAGATATTTGTAAACTGATTTAAATCCAAAGGAATGTATTATCATATTTACCTCAACGAGGACCCATAGACCTTCGATGTTTGGCGAACCTATGCATGCGATATCGAGACAAATGTACAATTCGACCAATATAGCGGACACCCGATCATAATCGGCAACCTTTTCCATATCTTGCAAACGCCTCTGGCCATTCCACTTGAGTACTTGCGCTTGAATTGGGAAAAAACATGAACCGAGTATCCATAAAATAAATACCTTAGTAATTTATGTATCTTTAGGAAGGTCATACGCTATCGAATCAGGATCGTTACCACCATGCAATTCGTTGAATATAAATGTCTTTAAACCGGAATTAGCAATTCCACCACTTCTTAAATTCCTATGATCTTGCTGTGTTGTTATCCTAAAGTACAATGGAAGTGCATTTTATATCGGTCTTCTGCCAACCAACCTACTTGGATAAATGGAATATCATCTTCCACCCCAGAAGGTATCCCAACTAGGAAATACAAATCTAATGGAGTTATGCCTAAAAAAAAATTGTTAATTTAATTTGTAAATACTCGTATTGATTGCATAAAAAAATAATAAATCAAAATGTATTACATACCTATTTCAAAGTCCAGAAATGAAACGTGTGTATATAAACCACCAACATTCCATCAATATACCCACCAACATTACATCAATATACCCACCAATTTGGGCAAATTTTCATGTAGTCGTATAAAGTACAAAGTAATCCAAGGAAATCGATCGACGGAAGTTTTATCACCATGAGAAAGTTTTGCATAAACTTTGCCACATCGTACCAACCACCTCTTGGTTTTTAATGAGAACTATCCCGCTATATTTTTGTAGACAGGTGACCTTGACTTGAGTATCACCGACGTCCTGAAGGCCCCTCTCAACAAACAATTATGTAGGAGGACTGCCCAATTCTATTATTCTACATAGGGGTCACAATGAAATGTCAGGGGTCACATGCCTGAAGCCGTATCAGAAACATGCAGTATCATGATTTTACAGATTTGACCTTTGTTGAAAATCCACCATCAACATTAAGTCCCCTGCTTAGTGAGGGACAGTCATGTTCATTGTAAGCATTAGATGGTGATTTTGATCGATGAGATCGTGGTTGAACTCGGTCTACAAAGGAAGTTTTAATTCTCGATTTGCTCCAATGGTGTCATGTACGAAAACGTGCGGTCGAGGACCACGATAGTGTGATAGAGTGTTATTTTGTGGACGTGGAGAGGTGAAGTGCTGCTAATTTGGTTAGCTAAAAGCCTGGTTTTGATCGATTTAGGATTTAGGGCCCGAGCCCAAAAAAGGAAACTCGTGTTTTATTAGGTTTTGGAAATAAAATTAATATAAAAGGTAAGTAACCCTAAAATTTTTATTATTTATCAATTGAGCACCTCCATCTCTTCATCACCTTCACGTGTGCAGCGGGGAGGAAAAACAAACTCACGAGGAAAACCAACGTCGATCACCGGGCCGAGTTTAACCCTGTGTAAGTTCGAACTTTTTTTTTTTTTTTTTTTTTTTTTTTCTCGTATGTTCTATGATTCATGAGTTGTTCACAAAACAAAAATCCCTTAGTTGCAAGCATGCGTAGGATTTATGAAGAATTTTAGAAAACATATGAATGCCCGTTTTTTCGTTAGTTTACGAAACGAACAAAAATACCTAATATGGAAGAGATACATAAAATTTTGCATGGACTTGACATGGTTGCAGTAGTAAAAGTTTTTGTTTATTAGGTTTCATGAAAACCCAAGTTTTTTTTCAAAGCATGAATTTTGTAAATACTTTTAAGAACATTAGGATTGTTCGTAATAAAAGTAGTAAATAATAATCCTTAGGGTTAAAGGAAATTTTGAAAAGACTGGAGTTCATGATGAAGTTTATTTGTAAACTTTTTTTTTTTTAAAATTTTGTTTGGAACATGTGGACTTTTACAAAAATAAAAAGACTCGGTTTCGTAGATTTAATGCTCGTTTGAAAAAAAAAAATGTTTTTTTTTTTTTTTTTTTTTGGTATTTACGTGAGTTATTAGCTCACATAATAATTTTTTTTAAAAGAATACGTGATCTGTTCACGATTTGTATTTTTTTTTTAAAAAGAAAATCAAGTTTTGATTTATGGGAAATTGTTGAAAGCAAACAATGCTTCCATGAGTTGATGAATTCGTGGTGTATGTGCAAGTTTGGCAATTTTATAGTGTCTGTACACGTAAAAATCAGCGAATATTCACATGGAAGGTTGTGTGAATTATTCATAGTTTCATGAAAAGTCAGTGTTGACTCTTGAATAATATGTTTTATGCTCGACTTTGCAAGTTTGAAAGAACGAACAAGTCTTGGGGTTTTACGCTGTTATCACTAAGTTCGTGAAATCGTAAATAGGTAAGAGTTCAGGATTACCAATTTTGCAGACGCTGATTGTGAGCATCGTAATTGTTTGATTGCTTTAATTCCATTGTACAGATGAAATTCGCGTGGAATGTTGCAATTTGTTTGGCGAGAGATGACTCGATTTCGAATGATCTTGGCGACGTTTCAGAGAAGACACTTCTAGAGATGGTGACTGCTCCATGGATGACGATTCGAACTTCTCAGGGGAATGAGGAAATTCCCAAACCCAAGAACATTCCAAACATCGAAGACAGATTCTTTGAATATTTGTATAGGCCTGAAAAACGTCCTTTAGGTTCTTCATTTTGGTTGCTCATAAATCCCAGGACTACTGCTCATAATAAGTTGGTGTCTCCTCCAAAGAATAATTCGGTTCTGTTTGGAGGGAAACATAATTCAGCTTCTCATGTGGAACTCAAACTTTCTCGGAAGCCGTTGACGCATTTTTCTAGATGGGCAAGGCATATGTTAGGCTACTACGGCCGTGTGAGGACTTTATTTGGATAGTGCGCAGTGGACGCGAGCCATTCAAGTCATTTGGAGATTTGATCATTAATCATGATATACGGGTATCGTGGATTTGCTTGCTCGTTGGTGTATTTCTACTCACACCTTCATATGAAGATGGGGAGAGTTCACAATTACTTTAGAAGATGTGGTCGCTTTGTTGCATCTTCCGGTCGTGGAAATTTCCGGAGAACTCTCGACATAGGAGAAGGCGATATCTCATACTTTGGAAACTAAGATGCACGAGTTTAAAGAGTCTCCTAAATTTTGCTATGATCAATGGTTGAGATACTTGGTGGCCGAGAGATGGAATTCCCGAAGAACACGTTGATAGATCATCCATTCTTTGCTTTCTTGTGCTTGTGGCTTTCGTGAGATGTTCTCGAGGACGGTGGACATTTGTCAAGCCGTTGGTGATACCCTTCGCCATTAGGATGGCCAAAGGTGAGAAACTTCCGATTGGTAACTTGTTTTAGGTTCATTGTTTGCCAACTTGGACTCTTTGGTTATTGATTCAAGTGTCTCTAACGGTTTCATGAAAATTGAGACATATGCTAATACCATGTTCCTCCAAGCTCGATATGGGAGCATCTTGATAAGTATGCTCCGATTCCCGTAGTATTTTGCAAGGGCCCAACGTCGACACTCGCCATGCTTTTCTCGAGAAAGACAATGCCGGGGATCATGAGGTAGTCTACAAAGCAACCGCAATACAAGATATGTATCACTAATATGCGGATATTGAATTCGAGTTCAATTTTCGCCCTTGGGTGTTGGTTCCGATCTCTTCTCACAATTGATCACCTTCAAAACTGCCAAGAAAATATCACATTGAAGACTCGGTGCTTGATTTGAATGACGGAGAAATATCCTTCATATTAAGTTGCACTCCTGGCCACCTAGTATCAGTAATGCATGGAGAATTCAGAGTAGAGGAATAAAATATTAACATGGCAGCTCGGAAAATGGGCGTCGACCAATGTATCCCAGTTAACGAATGAACAAACCATCGGTTGAGTATTTGAAGGCCAACTGGATTGCACTCACGTGGAGGGGAATGAGTATTTATCCCTATTCTCCGATCGTGCTAGTTTCGTGACTCCGAGTTACATAGACTTCGGCGTCGCAACTTGAGCGTCTCAGATGCTTTCGTGATGGATGTTAAGTCCCAGTGCAAGATTTCCCTTCTCTTGACTCCATCAATGCTTGACCAATACTAAAGTACCTTTCTCGTGGTGACAAGAGGAAAATATCCCCGGAATGCGCACAGGTAGGCCTATTTTCTTCACGATTGGTGAGAGTAAGATAGACGTATTTTTAATCATTCGTTGATTTTGTATAGGATGGTCTTCTTTGTGAGGCCTCGAATCTGTGTAAACTTCTTAGACCTTCAAGAAAGTCCACAGGGTGGAGAAGGAAGGAGTAAAACAACTCATAGAATGATACCGAATAAAGTGCAGTCCCCTGCCGTTTCTTTGGTAAGTTGTTAGCATTCCCCTTATCATTGCGACTTTCTTGTCCGTATAATCAGGATCTTAGAAAAGTATTACTAATTCATTTCAGAATTTTGCTCCATCGGTTATTGACGGTCTTCATCTTTCCTCTATACGAACAACTCAGGAATCCAGCGTTGATGGAGAGGTTGATGTGAGTATCCTTTCGTGTAAGTGATTTCGGCATATCTTTGAATGAAATAATGATGATTATTATTGCTGGATCCAGGAGGAGATTGTTGTGGAAATCCAACACGGTCATGCTATCCATTCGTCTTCGAATAGTAGTGGGAAAGAGAATTCTCCAGAATCGCGACTGAATGGAAATAATGGTGCTCCTCATGTGGATGCCGACCCTGTTAACCCTTCGAATGGATTGGAGATTCCCCAAGTAAGTATCCACTTTGTGTCATATTCATAGAAGTGTAGTATTGCTTATTCTTTAATGGATGAATGAGAATCCCAATGAATATACAAGAAATTTTGCCGAAATACGTCATCAGAAAAATCCAGACCCCAGTTTTTAGTGAAAATGCTGTAGAATCTTCGTTCGAAGTAGGATGTTCGCGATATGCATATGTATCTTCAAGCACGGAAAATTTCCAAGCTCTGGTAGAGAAGCTTTTTGAGTTTTGAGCATGTTTAGGGCCTGACAAAGGCGAAACAGTAAGCTTCCAGGAGACTTTCAGAACTTTTTCAGATTGCGTGTTGCTCAATGTTTCGGCCACATCTCCTTGCTCGCTTCTTCAATTGCTTTGAATTTTTAATATGTTGTAGATGACATCTATACGAAGAGAATGGTATATGACCCAACCTTATATTCTTTACCAATTGTTCCCAGTTTGTCGTCTTATACAGAGTATTATAAAATTTTCCTGACGGACTAATTGAAAAGCGTGTCTTATAACTTTTATGCTATTTTCTCATGTCTTGGACGTATAGTAGAGAACTTAGATAATGTTAGCTCACTTAAATGATGGACTTTATGATTGTGTTGAGTTTTCATGCTTGGACCGCTCTAATCCAGTGTAATTTTCTTATTAGGTGCCAAATGCGGAAGCTGAGAATAATGAGACCAATAATGATGATTCGAGCAATCTTGGCGCTGTTGATAGTGAGACAACCATCTCTGCACTTCAAGGCCATGAGATGGTTATTTTTGATATTGTTGACGTAATTAAAACACCAACGGTGATTGCTTCAGGAACAGAAGAAGTTGTGCCTATGATTGTTGAAGTTGCTCCTGAGATTGAGAACCGTATAATAGTGCATGAATACTCTACTGCAGGGGTTGTTTGTGAGACTTCATTTGGTGCTTCACTCCCATATCATGTATTTGTTAGTGGATTCAGCGTCCCCACAGGGTATTCCAGCATGTATGAGAAGTTGTGGAAGATGTATGGCCATATATCGTCGTTTCAAGAGATCCTGAACATAGCTACTTCTTGACCATGCAATTAGGAAACATATTGCGTGTTATAGATGATATCCGTACCAGGCCCAGAAGTATTGTTACTTGAGATGTACTCTTTGATTGGGAGTACAACTTGGAGAATTCTGAGAGAATTGGCTTTAATCTGAAGTGGATTCTTCAGAAGATCAACACCATCAAGGATGCAGTAGTAAAGAATATACGCTTTACCAGTGATGCTGTGGTGGAGAAAATGGATAAGATTGCTGAGTTGACTCAAAAGATGGAGTTGGAGAAAGCAGCTTTGCAAGTGTTGGAGGATGCTGAGAAGCAGAAATCGTACTTTGATGGCTTTCTTTAGTCTTCTTTCCATAATTTCTTGAACTTTGAACTTCTGCGAGATGTGAGATTTTGGTTTTGAATTTCTGGATTAAATTTATGAGTGACTGAGGATTTTCTTTTGGATTTTGGATTTGATAGAGATTTTTCTTAAATAAAGAACTTTGATAGATTGCTGAATTCAAATACTGAATGCAAGTATTGCAAACGTTTTAGAGGTATTGAAATACATGTAAAGAAAATCCTAAAATACAAACGTCAAATGTCTTGAACGTTTGTCTTGGGCATGAAGTACTTAACGTTGAATGCTTTATGCTTTGAAAATCTTGAGCCAATTCTCATGGATCACTGGTACACTCGCCTTGCCTTTCATGTCAGCCAATTTGTAATATCCTCCAGCGGCCGACTTAGCAATCATGAAAGGACCATCCTAGTTAGAACTCTTTGCAGAATGTGAATTGCGCCTAGTTGCCTTAAGAACCAAATCTCCTTCATGAAATTTGTTAGGCTTGGTTGCCCGTGCCTTGAATATCTTCTGCTAGTTTGGAATTCCTCGTGAATTCCACGTTGGTGGAGCTTTCCAATTCTCAAGGCACATATGGACACTCGTGCAAGGGAAGACATTTAGGATACTGATTATGGAACTAGGTCATTATTCTGTCAATGACCGTGTTGGTGAGATGCTGAATTTTGAGGGGTTTATCATCCAACCACTTGGTGAAGTATTCCTGAGGTGAGACTAACCACTCATAACGTTTGGTGACTGTCGATTCATGAGCAAGATCAAGTCCCCTGACCAGAGTAGCGTATTTGAAAGTTGGTAATATAGATGCATGAGCGGGAATGAGACTTGCCTGAGTGCGGAACCTTTTGACAAATTCATATGCGCTTTCTTCGGGTTTTGTGTAAGTTCCATCAAGGTTTCGACTTTTCCCAAATATCCAAACGGTGGAGAGTCTTTCATCTCTTCTGAACTGGAGCTTTCCTCCGAGTCGGAGCTTTCCTCGACAGAGAAATGTGCCATCGAAGAGGATGTTGCAGTGACCTTTCCATCATGAATCCATGCTCGTCCAAGAACCATATCATATCCTGGATCTTCTCTAATTATGAAAAAACTTGGTTTCAATCCAAGTTGAGTCGATTTCACCTTGAGAATGATGTAACCGTAAGCATCCCTGGAGATTCAGTCATAATCTCTGATTGAGACAGGAGTGTGAGTTGCTTATTGACGAGTGATACCAGCAGCCCTGAGAGTCTTTAGAGGGATAATGTTAACAGCGGTGCCAACATCGACTAACGCTCACCTGAATTCATTTCCCTTGAGGTGGATTGTGGTGAGAAGTCCCCAGTCGTACATCTCCTTGTCCATTACTGGAGGTTCAGGACGTATCTCCTGGATGTCTAATCGTTTCCCAGATACAATGTGGTTTAATGCAGCAAACATATCATTTATTTGAGCTTTTGATAAGTATAGTAACTCACAGACATGCTCAATCAAGGATTGAACTTCTTCCTTGACCTTTGCTCGCAGAGAGTGTGAATGTTACGATTTGGGGAGAGGATTTTTGTGCACTCCTTCAAATCCTCGGTTATCCTGAAGTAACTATTTCTTTGAATATACGCTTCAGGATTCTGCAATCACTTGTCGGATGACTGACATACCTATGGAAATGATAGTAGCGTGCATTTTCCATCTGTTCCTCAGTCGGTTCCTTTTTGACAGGAGGCAATTTGATCGCACCGTCTTGGATCCAAACCTCTAATAGTTCGATCACTTATTCAATAGAAAAGGGGAAGTCAGGTGCATCTTGATCGCTCTGTTGATGTTGAGTAGGAGATTGTGCATTCCTGGCTTGACCATCTTTCCTTGGCGCTTTTGAGGGATTGGACGCTGGAGGAGCATTCTTATGTGGCTGTTGCTTCAGCTTTTCTTTTGCTCCCTTCAGCAACATTCATGGAAGTTTCGACATTGTACTTCTTATTGATTAGACGCCGGGCATTGTTGTTCCGAGCGTCTTTCGATTCCTCTACTTTAACAGCTTTTGTTCTTTCTAGCAGGGCAGGAGCGGTAGTCGTTGATCGCTTGGCCGCTTCATGAAGTTCTGAGAAGGTCTGAAAACGAAGTTTTCCTGCAAAGCTCTGTAGACTGGGATCATCCCATTGATGCACAAATCTACCAGTTGTTGTTCAGTGATATTTGGATCGTGGCAATCGAGCACTGAGTCCGAACCTCTTCACGTAGTCGTTTGGATGTTCGTTATTCTTACGAGACATCCTTCCCAAGTCGGAAAAAGAGTAACTTGCTCGGAGACAAAGAAGTATTTTCTGTAGAAATCATTAATCATTTCTCCCCAATTGGCTATGCTCCTTGGTGCGATGTTGTTGTACCAAGTGTAGGCTCGGCCGGTCAGAGACTTCGAGAATTCCTTCAAATGCACAACATGGTTATGTTCATGCTCTCCCAATGCCTTGAGGAATCGAGAGACGTGTTCTCGAGCATTCCCCGTTCCGTTGTAGAGTGTGAACGTTGGAGAAGTGTAGCCTTTTGGAAGAGGGATTCTTTGCGTAGTTGCAGGATATGGAAGTCGATGACGATGGGTGATGGTGCATGGCCCTTTCCACGGCTCTCCATAAAACGTTCCAGCTCTTCACGAGTGATGAAAGTAGCAGGTTCGGGTTCGCGACTTTGCGGGCTTCATCATCGTCAGAGACTAGAATAATTTCGGGATTTGTAGTTGGACACGTTTCCTTGTCTTTTCCCTTCTCCTGAGTTTTGTCTGACATCTTGTCAGTGAGAGTTTTGAGGTAGTTACATAGCTCCTTCTGAGTGGTTGCCATGTCAGTCTGATTTTTGGCAAGAACTTCCTGGACCTTCATGAGATTAGCAATGGTATGCAGGTTTTCTCTGATTTCTTCGGGATGCCTACCGAAGAGAGGATTGTTTCCAATGTTGGTTTGCGGAGGAGTGGTATCACCAGCACAGATGTTGGAAGCAGGAGTAGTTTCTGGAGTACCACCATTGTTTCTAGTGCTAGCATTGTTTATGTTGGGATTGGTGACTCGAAGACGACCTAAGATCAACCATTTTGTCGAGAATAAAAAAGATTGCAACCGAGAGATTAATCTCTCTTTGTGGGTCGCCAATCTGTGGATGGGGAAAAACGGTTCGCTGGTTTTTTTTTAGGAAAGTGAAGAGTCGAGCGTGTTGTCGAGACTCCTCGAACCGGGCAAACTTCTCAACCTCACACAGATGCACTGCAAAGGGAGTGCTTAGATTCGAGAGATCAATCTGTAGGACTCCGGCCTAAACCAAGTCAATGGCCATTCCAGAGTCAATTCGGTCGCAAAGAGGGAGATGGGTTGATCTGTAGGAGGGAAGCTGAGAATTGTGTGGGATCAGTGATGATCAAGGATTGTGGGTGTGTTGAATGTTTCTGCAATAATCGGTGAACTGTTGAGTTCGAATAAGTTCTGATGGATCTATGAATTCTTGAGAGTAGTTAGTCGAGAAATTTTGTAGACCCAAAAAACGTTGTCCTTAATCATGGATTCAGAAACTTATTTATATTGTCAGAGTTGTGAACACCTTGATCCTTGTAAGTGTGACGGTTTCATGAGTGGGAGAGTGGGCAAATGAAAGATCGTGGTAAAGTCAGTTCCACGTCGTGTGAAGACTTGACGGATCGTGCACCCACTACTTTGTTAACTCCTTCAACCGTTGACACAACTTACTCACATTTCTCGTCGTGGATGAATCCACGTGTTGTAGGCCGCCAGACCAAAACCCTAGTTGTTGTCCCCTAATTTGACGTGATTGATGTCTCACGAATCGTGGAGCCTGCATGACAGACGTATATTTAGTTTTTCAGTAGTTGACTGATTAGGCAATGAGCCTAGGTTTTGCTGAATCGAGCATGTTTGACAAATGCTCAGTGATTCATGAACATTAATCCGCTTATGTCGAGCAAACGTTGTAAATTCAACAAGTTGTTGAATATTGATGAGTTACTGAATATTTGATAATTGGTTCAATATTCTAGCAACTGAGAAAGTATTGCTCAATTCGACGAATTACTGAATATTCAAGAATTTGACGTGCAATTGAGCAAGTATTGCTCAATTCGACAAATTACTGATAAATTAATAATTTGATGTGCAATCGAGCAAGTATTGCTCCATTCGACAAATTACTGATAGGTTACGAAATATTTATAGCTGGACCAATATTTGAGCAACTGAGCAAATGTCGCTCAATTCGACGAAATATTTATTGGTAGCGTAACCCAATAAAATATTAAAATATTGGTAGATTACCAAATATTGTATAATTAATCCCCGTGGATCAACATAAATTCATTTGGTGTTTGAACTAGCTCAGAATGATGATTCCATGAAACGTTTGTTCGAAACCCTAATTTTTGAGCAATTGTTCAACAATTGATGAATTACTGAAAATAGGTCATGAGTGATAGAGGGACCGACCACATGGAATGATGAGAGTCCATGTGGTGCCCAGTGCTCGAGTGAGCGTACACCATGGTTCTCAATTGGAGAGTTGGTGAAAGAATGATGATTAAGTGTCGGTTTCATCATTTATTGAATTACTACTGCTGGGTTCAACATTAGGCAAAAACCTAAGTATGAAAGATATGGGACCGACCAAGAGAGAATGGGGCCGTCTCTTGGTGGTCACGGGACCAGCTGTTGTCCGGTTGAGCAATCCCCAGGTTGGTTGGAGTGAGTTTGGGCCCAATACAAGCAATTCAACAAATTAGGTCAATTATGAAAACATGTGCGACCGGCTTTGTGCAAGCCCTAGGAATAACCCCAGTCGGTCATTAAGGCATGTACGTGTTGCCATGGTGTCCGTGTCTCTCCGCACTAAGAGTTTTGGTATTTTTGATGTGCGTTCGAAAGCAACATTGTGAATTTTCAGAAGAGTTTTATCTTGACTGAAATTCTTGATTTTGTTGGAATGAGCATGTATGCTCAATTGATCAATATTTTATAAATATTAAAATAAGAATATTTTAACATTTAAAATTTTCGTGAGAGGCTAGCCAGTCACGTGACTATGTTGGCTCTTAAATTTTCATGATTTGAGCAAAATTTGAGAAATTATGAAGAAATCGTGATTTTTGCTCAAACCAAGGAGTTTCATGACTTCAAGGAAAATTATAATTATAAAAGACTAGGGATTGCAGGGTGTGGGACCGATCACGGCTAGGGCATGGCCGGCCGGCCATGTTGCCCGGTCCCCACTCCTTTCCCTATTTTATAATATTATTTTTTCATGAATCCGTGATGCTATGGAAAATCCATGGGTTTTTGTTGAAACGGAGGAGTTTCATGAGTTTAGGAAATAATAATTATAAAAAGCTAGGGATTGTGAGGTGTGTGACCGGCCATGGCTTGGGCATGGCCGGCCGGTTATGTTGCCCGGTCCCGCACACCTTTCCGTATTTTATAATATTATTTCATGAATCCATGAAGTTATGGAGAATCCATGAATTTTTTTGAAACCAAAGAGTTTCATGAAATTGGGGAATGATTATTATACTAGGCTAAGGATTGTAAGGTGTGGGACCGGCCACGGCTAGGGCATGGCCGGTCGGCCATGTTGCCCGGTCCCACACACTTTTCCTTATTTTATAATATTATTATTTTTCATGAATCCATGAAGTTATGGAGAGTTCATGAATTTTGCAAAAACAAGGAAAGTTGCTAAAATCAAGGAGTTTTTCATGAGTTCATGAAAATAACAGAATAGGGTAAAATAATGAAAGAAGCATGGGACCGGCCACGGCTAGGGCATGGCCGGCCGGCCGGTGGGCCCGACCCCTGGGCGCTCCTTATTATTATTTTATTAATATTTGTTGTTTTCTCTTTTTTTGCGTAGGATTCTTCATCTATTCATGTTTTTGGATGCTCGTTCGTGTATCCGGGTGCTCAGTCGTGCATCATTGTCGAGTACACTTACACCATTTTTCGTGGGGCTTACTCGGGGGATGGTCCAGATGCCGGTTGTTGAGTATTTATTGCTAATCCATGAAATTCAGTGTAACATAATTCATGAAACGAGACAATAAAATAAGTAGTTATTTATTATCAATTCATAGGATCAGCTGCGGATTCGACCATGAACTCGGAATAATAAAATAGGCATTACCATTCCATGGGATCGTGAATTCGACCATAGAATCGGAGTAATAAAATTACCTATTACCATTTCATGAGATTAGCAGTGAATTCGATCATGAAATCGGAGTAACGAGATAAATTGTTGTTGCCATTCCATGAGATCAAGTTGTAGATTCGATCATGGAATCGGAGCAGCTGTTATTGCCATTCCATGGGATCAGGCCGTGGATTCGACCATGGAATAGGAGCAATTGTTATTGCCATTCCATGGGATCAAAGCAGAGTGGATTCGACCATGGAATAAGAGCAATTGTTATTGCCATTCCATGGGATCAGGCCGTGGATTCGACCATGGAATAGGAGCAATTGTTATTTCCATTCCATGGGATCAGGCCGTGGATTCGACCATGGAATAGGAGCAATAATAGATTATTCTGGGAATTCAGTAGTGAATGTCACGGCAGAATTAATCTATGTGCATAGTCGAGAGACGGATAATCCCGAGGGTGCTCGACACTACGGAGAACACCCAGTCTATACACGTCGCTCTACATAGTCAGGATCAATGAGTATCACTGTCCTGAAGGCGTTGTTGCTCTCAATCTGACGGAGAACCGCCAAATCGTTCTTCTATGCAGAGGTGGGTCACTCTCCTGTAGTCAGGGAACAGTGAGTATCACCGACGTCCTGAAGGCGTTAAGCCCTTTCAACAAACAATTATGTAGGAGGACCGCCTAATTCTATTATTCTACATAGAGGTCACAATGAAACGTCAGGGATCGAACGCTCATCTAGTGGAGGATTTTCAAAAGACATATGCATCATGGCTTCGTAAAATATGAATCGTCACATGCTGAAGCCGTATCAGAAACATGCAGTATCATGATTTTACGGATTTGACCTTTGTTGAAAATCCACCATCAACACCTAATCTCATGAAAACTCCTTGATTTCATGATATTTCCTTTAAATCATGAAAAATAATATAAAATTAGGGAAACTCGTGGGACTGGGCCCTAGCTGGCAGGTCATGCCCTAGCCGTCCCCACACGCCCTTATTTTATTTTTTATTTTTTTATGTTTCCTTGATCCCATGGAATTCCTTGATTTCAGGATATTTCCTTCAAATTATGAAAATTCCTTCAAATCATGGAAATAATACGTAAAATTACATAAAATTAGGGAAAACTCACGAGACCGGGCCCTAACCGGCCGACCATGCCAATCCAGTCCCATACGCCCTTATTTTATTAATGTTATTTGTTTCCTTCATCTCATGGAAACTCCTTCACTTCAAGTAAACTCCTTGATTTCAACAAAACTCCTTAGTTTCAACAAACTCCTTGATTTTATGATATTTCCATAAAATCATGAAAAAATATAACAAAATTAAGGAAATGCTATGGGACCGGCTCATTGGCCGTCCGTGATGCCTTGGCCATAGCCACCCCACACTTCATGATTCCTTCATTTTATTATTATTTTCCTTTATCTCATGAAGTTTCCTCAGCCAAAGCAAAAATCCCGATTTCTTCATATCTTCCCAAATGATTGCTCAAACGCACATCGAAAAATATCAAAATTCTCGGGGACCGAGACGCGAAAACTTTGGTGACATGAACATGTTACCTTGACCCGACCAGAGGTTGGCTCTTTGGCTTGCAAGAGGCCGGTCCCTCATATTTTCATCGTTTGACTCGATTTGTTCATATTAGGTTCAAACTCTTAGAACAATTTTGGAATTTCATAAAACGATCGTCATTCGATCCCGTGACCACCCAGGGCTGGTTTCATGACCCCTTGGTCGGTCCCTCATCTCTTAATTAATTAGGTTTTATCACCTAAGGCTCAGATGAGCATTATTTTAATAAATGATTAAACCAACATTTAATCATTCTTTCATCAACAAATCAACAAGTCTTCAAGAGACCTTGGTATTTTCTCACTTGAGCATCTGGGTGCTACATGGTCGACCCATGATCCCATGTAGCCGGTCCCTCCTTCACTTCGTGGTTAATATTCAATAAACCATCAATTGATCGAATTAGGGTTTTGAGTCCAAGGTTCATAATTCCAGATTCAAAAGCTAATAATTTTACGATGATCTCATGGTCAACACTTTATTAATTATACTTGGTTCAGTTGCCAGTATTTAAATTAATATTCTACATGGTCCTGCTACCAATAATTCATCAAACGAGCAACATTTGCTCAGATGAGCAATATTTGCTCAGACTAAGGAATATTGGTTCAACTATCAATATTCAACAATCCATCGAATGAGCAATATTTGCTCACCTTAACTATCAACATTTACTTGAGAATCGTACCTCTGTCTCAACAGACACGCTCAATTCATGAGTCTCAGAATATTTGCAAATCACGTTTGACTCAACAATACAAGGACTCATCGTCCCATGAAGTCAGCAACTGACTAACTAATCACGAGACATCAATCGTGTCACATGGGGGATATTAACTAGGGTTTTTGTCTGGCGGTCTACGGCATGTGTGTTCATACACACGATGAGAATGTGAGCAGGTCGTGCAATCAGTTGAAGGAGTTAACAAAGTAATGGATGGAAAATCGACCAAGTCTCCGCACGTTGAGCAAATGGTTTTAACACGATTTCCACTTCCCACTCTTTAATTTCATCAACTGTCACACTTCATGGGATCATGGTGTTTACAATTCTAGCAATATAAATAAGTTTCTGAATCATGATTGAAAACAAGACAATCTCACGTCAAACAGACAACATGAGATTAACAACTCAACATCTGAGCAATTACTCTCAACAGACCAAATTCAATCATTCAAAAATTATCTTATTTTTAGAATACACAACACACCTAGAATCTTCGATCACCATTGGTCTCACACATTTCTTACCTTCCCTCCTACAGATCGACCCATCATCTCTTGTGACCGAATTTACTCTTGGAATGGCCATTGTCTTGGTTTAGGCCGGAGTACTACAGATTGATATCTCGAATTCAAAGAACTCCCTTCTTGCAGTGCATCTGTGTGAGGTTTAACAGTTCGCTTGGTTCAAGGAGTTTCCTCCGCATGGTCGTCTCCTCAATTCCGTAAAAACCAGCAACTCGTTTTTCCCCATCTACAGATGGCTTCCATTTTGATCTAGGCTTGAAAATAAAACTCTTTTCCACCTCTTTTGGGCGTGACCTAAGTATGGAGGTCGTTCCATTCTTCTTTCACACGTTGTGTTTGTAATAGGACTCTTCGTTTGGGTGTTCGTCAGAAAACTTTATCTTTGAGAGACTTGTGTAGAATGGCTGTAAACTCTTCATTTGGACTCCGATTTGAGTCCCCGGACCCAAAATTTAAAGGTAACAGGATAATATTTCTAATGCAAAAAGAATCACTTGATTCCGAGTTTGTTTGGTCAATCATATCCGTGTATACTTTTGACTTCAGAAATCCCATATAAAAATTCAGGAGTTTTCAGATTGCACTTACTTCGGTGTTGGGACACATATCCTAGCTCGTTTGTCCATTTGATGCGCCCTTTTGTTATGTTTCAGTAAGAAATCGAGGAACATATTTGCTTCAGGAAGTACCTCGAAATTCCTTATGGTTTGGCATCAGTTTTCAAGTCTCCGCGCTGCAATGTACATCAATCCGAATTACCAAAGGAAGCCTTGTTTTAGTTGGACTCATAAAGCGTTCTCTTGCTTCAAGCACAACCCCTTGGAGTATTATGACTTCACTACTCTTCCTTAGCTTGGTTTAGGTCTTGAATTCTCTATCCTTAGGCCAGAGACACGTCTGTGCTATGATTATATGTTTTTACTCTTTGGTTTCCAGAAAACGTATTTTGCTTGATCCCTTGTGAAAGTCTGGACCCGAATGAATCCGTGAGTATCCTATGAAATGTGAAATAGATTTATTGATAATAATAGGACTCTAGGCATGAGATTAGGCTTGAAGTAATTATGAGAGGACAAGGCTTGAAAGGATTGTATGAGGATAAGGTTTTAAAGGGAAGGCGGGGTACTCATATAGAGAAAACCCTAGTCGTGTGTTATTAATCCCTTAGTTTACTTCTTCTAATTCCTCTCTCGTTTGAAGCGTACTCTTCATGGTGAGAACGACTTCGACCTTGGTAGAGTGGGGATGAGCGGGCTTCAACAATTTCATAGGACCTTCAAAAAGAGATTTCAGAGAGACAACTGACCGGTCTGGGGTGATTTCACAGGACCTATGTCTTCTAAAACTTCGGATGAGACACTTGTTGGCAATTTTAGCGTCATGAAAAAGATAACTATGAACGGCCTTGCTTCCGAGGATCTTGTAAATCTTATGACCATCGTAAGAATCTTCGCTTCAATATGAGGTGGTTGCGAGAATAACTCAATTTTATCTGGGTCCGTCGTGGGGAGTTGAGTTCAGAGAGGTTCTTAATTTGGAGGTGCATATGGTATATGAAGCTACTGGAACATGCTAAGAAAGTGGCTTGAGATGCAGAGGCCAAAGTGAAGTAGCGAGAACATAAAGAAAGAGATTTTCTCTAGGGGCTTTGTCGGATGATTTTCTTGTGGTTGATATTTTCTCTCTCTCTGAACCTTTCCCATATGCATCTGGTAAAGGAATGAGACCCTCATGAGTTCGAACTTGATGCAAACCCTAGATTGCTCCTCAGGCGAGTAGGTGAAAACCCTAAGTTAAATTTGTAATAGAAGTTCCTCCCTTGCGCGACCTTCACTCCAGAGGTTGTAGAAACTTTGTTTGACATCTGATTTCAGTGGTTGACCCCAACTATCGAACAAAAAAGACCTGCCTTTCATCTATTATAGCAAAATCAGGATTTGGATATTATTTTTCCGGTGATAAATCCATGTGAAGTTAAACCCGGGAATTCAGAGAATAGCAATTCCTTCAAGTGTTTTGATGATATCTCTTGGAACATATTTCGAAACTTATTCCCTTTTAACACGTGGTAGGAGACACATATGCAAATATTTTTCATCAAGGGCGTGTTGTTGAAATATCTACCCATTTGTCTCAGTTCATAATTTATGTGACCAAAGTATGAGTCGCGTTTGAGTAGAGTGGAAACTAGACTCCTCTTCAAACCGAATGTGGACCCTAATTTGTCTCCTACATGCATTTATTGGCGAGGGATAATTTGAATGCTTCTTCTACTTGATATAGTCATGTTGCACGTGTATAAAACATTAAAACATCTTATCTTCAGTCAGGATCCGATATATAGTTGCAGTTGCTAAGTACAGAGAAAATGCTGATGGAGGAGAATTCGATGAGACCGGAGAGAGATGCGAGATTTCTTGAGTCACAGATAAGTCTCATTCACTATTTTGAATCCCAATCTCTAGTCACCTAATCCCAAGTAATAACATGTTGTGATGTGGGTTTGTGGAGTTGAATGATCTTGATGTGTCCCGATCTTTTAAGACTCTTGCGCTGACCGTTTCTAAATATGTTATATGAAAACTGGATATCTGGGCCACCTCCTGCTGGCCATGCAGGTGTGTGGTGCACGATTGTTCGTTAGTCCCCAGTTTGATATAAGACTAGGGATTCCCATTAACTCGGGACTCTTGGAAAATGAAGTATAATCCTTGTAGCGTACGAGATTGAGTCTTCAAGGCGGGCAAGTGATAATCTATGGGTTGGATACGTTTGTGGAGAGTCATGTCGAGATATCGCGCATGTGTATTTGTGGACAAGATGAAGTTTTGTTCCGCCTCTACAAGGTGTCTTGATGAGGATTCATGTGAACTTATGTAGCCGAATCATCTATCGAGATCTATCTTTCTTTCCGGGAGATGGTAAACCAAAATTAAGAAAAGTGTACGTCTTCTAGGACTAGCAGTAACTATTGGCCGAACAATCGATTTGTGGTGACTTTGTTGATGGGATAATTCATTGGAAATCTTCTAGGCATTTCTTCACGCGGTAGAATCGTGTTTCGACCTGAGAAAGTTGTAAGTGATCGCCATATCTTGTCCTTTGCTCATCACGTATGACTCTCACTTATGGGATAGCTTGTCGAGCATATCTTTTTGAAAGAGGAGGCTTTACTTGTGTAATCGCAAGCGGCGTATGGATTGGAGCTACGGTCTCGCATCCTTCCCCCGTTTACTTCAAAGTGATAGTAGTTGGTTCATGTTGTATGTCGAGTAATGAAATTATATCTCGAATTATTGGCCTCATGAGTATCTCTTCGATTTCTTTTCCCTTGATAGATTCGGCTGCAAAGATATTATCCTTCTTCGTCTTGGGTGAATCGAGGTTCATCGTAAAATGAGTCGAACAGAGGCTCATCGAGGCTTGGCCATAACTCCTAGGTCTAGTTCCTCTTCTTTCGAAAAAACGGGTGTTGAGGTAGAATATCGACTAGTAGCTGCGTCTTGATAAGGATGAGTTTTGGTTGAGCCTCGTCTTGGGATATAGTTTCGCTTCATACTTTGTCGCGTTCTTGTCACGATTCTCCGAAGCGGGAAGGGCGACAAGATGTATCTTTATTGGCGGTTTGTGAGCCCATGTGGCTCGCAACACTTTTGACAGTCACGAATTTTTTGGAGCCTTTCTAAGTTTTCGCTAAGTTTATCCTATAGACGACGAAATACAAACCGACGGAAAAATAACTAGGTCAATCGGATACAGAATGAAAAAGTTATAAGTAAAATAGTAAAGTGAATTAAACTTCCCGAGTTTCCTGTGATCAGGTTGATGTCCCTTGACCTAAACGAATTTTGGAGCAAATATTCGTCAGAATCTCCAAGTTAAGAAAGTCATCTGTTCCTTTAGGTTCTTGAGAGTGATAAGGTCGGCTGGATGGTTGCTCAAGCTCTGTCGCGTTCGTAATGAGCTTTATCTTCTCCGGTGAGGTCGATTGCAGGCAAGATCCTGTCAGTTCTCAGCAGTTTTAGTACTCCTTCTTTAGGAAGCGTGTACTCGAACTAGATTTGTTGGATCCATCCCTTATGGTAACTCTAAAGGTTTTTTCAGATAAGTCTGGATGTCGATATGAGATTTTTCAAGATTCTGTTGAGTCTCTGAGAGTTCTCCTTGGTCCTTACCCAACGTTTTCAAGGATTAGCAGTAGAATTTTATGAAAATAGGTTACTAGGGCGTTTTGTTATTCAGGAAGAGATCCATGTGATCCGGGATGCACGAACATATTCACTAAGGTGAAACTCGAAAGAGAGAGAAAGTGATATTGGGGATAACTCTCTCGTCTAAGCCTATAAGGGATTTAGAGAGACTGGATCGATGGAACATTTTTTGTGTTTGGATTGGTGGAATTGTCTTCCTTTCTAAGAGACCATGATTGATATCTGTAACTGAGTGAACAACCTCTCACCGTGGTCGCCAAAATGTAGTTACCTTAAATCGGTGAGAGGCTAAAGTGGGATTCTAGGGTATCTGAAAGTGAGTTACGGAAGGTTGAGCACGAACAGTCTTCGCCGAAACCACGCACGGTGGCCGTTCAAAGGCTGCTTCAGTCACAGGAGAGGTTAGGTCTTGTCTTAGGGAGGGAAGCAGATGAAAAGAGAGATCAGAGAATTCTAGGGTTTGAAGAAGAATTTCTCTGAGAGGTTATGAGAAAGTTATCGTAGCTTGGAGCAATTATCCCGTCTCTTCAGGAATAGAGATAAACTAGGTTGAGTTTTTCTCATCATTCCACCGCCTTTACTCTCTTCTGCAGTGAGAAATAAGCCGTGTATTTCTCACACGTGTCGTAGACCGCCAGACCAAAACCCTAATTGTTATCCCCCATTTCTGTGAAGCTGAGTCAGCCTTTGTGATGACGTATTGAGAGAGAGAAATATTCTCTTTAGCCGAGTTGGCCGAGATAGAGAGATATTCTCCGATTTGTAAGAATGATTAGGATGAGTCACGTGAAAAGGCATGGGATGCCTCAGAATTCGTGTGGATAAGAGACTCGATTCCTGCATGAGGCTTGTGCCTACCATGGGGAATATTCAGCCTTATCAGAGATTTTCCGAGAGATTTGAATATCTCTGAATCTTGAAGAGAGATTTTGCAGAGAGATTAGAATCTCTCCGAGATTTTGTATAGATATTTGAATCTCTCAGAGATTTTGCAGAGAGATTGGAATCTCTCCAAGATTTTGCAGAGAGATTTGAATCTCTCTGAGATTTTACAGACGGATCAAAATCTCTACGAGATTTTATTAACGGAACTGAATCTCTCTGTGGTCATCTGGGACTCATCCTGGAGAGAGAGAAAATTAATGCCTCTGCGAGACTTTGGCTCACTTGTATTTGACCAGCGTATCTTGCAGAGATGTGCTAGATTCAATTGTGTGTCCATATGATGGGCCAACAAGACCAGTGTATCTCGAAAGGTTCGGATACCTCAGTAAGTCGAGTCAGAGGCTAGAGCAGACATGACCAGTGTATCTCGCGATGATGTACTAGGAATTAGTCATTGATCTCAAATAGGGTGAGTCGTGCTTACAGGAGACATGAATATCTCCGCTCTGGATCATAAGTCCTTCGGGGACGTTTTTACGCATCTACAGAGCCTACATGACCAGCAGTATCTCGTCGAGTATGTATACTAGGAATCATGGCATCACAATCAACTGCGTCTCGCGAAGACATGCTGGAATTGTGGATGTTAGTTCATAAGTCTGCCCGGGACGTTTCGCTCTGAGAACCTACGTGACTGCAGTCAGATCTCGTCGAGGATGTGCGCTAGGAATCACGGCATCACGACCAACAAGGTGTCTCGCGGGGACGTATACTAGAAATCGTGGTTATGGGTGCCTTGAGTACCAAGGGCTTAATCTCTCCCGTGAGAGTTGAGTTTTGTCTATGGTCCTGAAATGACGCTTTTGCCCCTTATCCAAATTTCACACTACAAAAGCGTTATATTAAAATCATCTCATGATATCGAAAAACAACAACTTGGGGTTTTATCAATGGTGTACACATCTACAAAAATCCAACATACATGCCCACAAAAAGGCCATAAAATCGTGAGAGATCATAATGGTGTACAATATGTACACGCTTACAAAAATCCATCATCTATGCCCACAAAACATGCATCTATTGTTAAGATAGCACAATGGTGTACAAATATGTAAACACTTATAAAAAATCTAAAAAAACACACATTCACACCCACAAAACAAGTCACATATATTATTGAGATTTTACAATGGTATACAACTATGTACATACCTACAAAAACCCAACAAATCCAATGTACATACCAAAAAAGATCATAAAATAATGAGAGAGCACAATGATGTACAACTATGTACTCAATTATAAAAAAATCCATCCTCTATACCCAAGACATGCATATATTACGAGATAGCACAATGGTGTACGCCTATGTACACCCTAGGCCACACAAAATCTTAAAGATCAACAAGTATACAATTACGTGCACCTTAACGAGCAGGTGTATAATTGTTTACACATTAAAATCAACATGTGTAAATTATGTACACAATAAGAATCAACATGTGTACAATTATGTGCACATTGTTACATCCATTTACCATAAAGGAATAAATAAGTATTTCTCGACACAAACAAAATAACTACAATTTGAACGGAGAATAAAGATTTCCTAAACTCGAGGATCTTCAATCGTATACTACTCAACAAAAGTATTAAAAAAAAAAACAATAAAAAAAAAAACTCTCAAAAAATTTACCTCTACTATGACAAAACAAAGTTGTTTTACTAACCTAAGATGTTCAGCACAGTAGTGTCTCACTTCTTGGCTTTCTTTGGTACCCTACTGTTGATGGTGGTTTTTAGTTCAGGGCTAAATTTGTAAAACCCTACATTTAATGTGCCATCACTCTTGCAAAGAAACAGAGCCATGTAAAAGTGATGAGTGTTCAACCTCTTCACTGGCGCATTTATTGAGAAACATATATCCACATGAAATTTACCCAGAATGGTGCATGTAGCAACAATCCCAGATATTCTCAGTAAATTTCGCAACTTTGCCTATATTATTCAATTAATATAAGTTTATTTGAATGCTTTTTGTGCTATGTTCCCCGGATGAACCCTTAATGTTGATATGGCATGACAATTTGTATTCACTCGCAGCAGAGTAGCACGAATTTCCAAGTATCAAGGATAAGGTCCTTGCATAAAGTATTCAATCGGAAAGCATACTACTCTATGGCAATAAACTTAAAGAACTCTATGTCAACACATAGAATTCAATCAATTTTGTGATAATTCACAAGATTCGGATATTACCTCGACTAATTTGCAAAAATTAGGGTTTCGCGATACGTGATATATTAGACCTTGCCTGTCGAAATTAAGCCTAGGCGAACTAGGTAATTAATCCGCCATGGATTAGTAGGTGCAAAATCCTACCCAAAATCATAAAACAAGGAGCCGCGAAATGGGAGCAGCAACAAAGGGAGGTGTGGCCATGCTATAGGCCAGCCGGCGCCACTTACAAGTGGCCACACCCATGCTGCTCAACCGACCCCATTTCCATCGACCAATCAGGTTACTTTAAACTCGCCACGGCGTGCTGGAAGTTTGGCCACGCCCTTGCTTGCCCGCCCCCTTTCCATCGACCAATCATGTCGCTTTAAACCCGCCATGGCGTGCTGGAAGTGTGGCCACGCCCTTGCTTGTCGGGCCCCTTTCCATCGACCAATAAAGTCGCTCTTAATACGCCACACGCATTTAGAATGAGGCCGGGCCCATGTTGCTTGCCGGCCCCCTTCCCATCGACCAATCAGGTCGCTCTAAACTTACCACACGCACACTAGAAGTGTGGCCACACCCATGCTTGGTCGGCCCCTCTTTTAATTGACCAATCGTGCGTCTTAAACCCGCCAAAGATCAAAAAGAGGCAAGGTTGCGCCAATACGCTAATTGGCATGCCAAACATGCTAAACGTGCCACTTTACCACAAAAAGCATGACGAACGTGGCAACATACCATAAATAGTGCACTTACGTGCCAACCCATCATCTATTCGGCGCCAACGCCATAACAGACTTCAATGTGGTTATCCTAACCGAGAGACACGACCTTGCATGGTTGAAACCCTAATTTCCATTCGTGGCACAAATTATGACACTTCGGGCCACACAACATGCCGTGAGACGTGTAAGACCCAGGAAACCCTAATAAAGACGCCTTATCATAGCCACCCCCGGAAATCCTTACTCATGTGGCTTTTTCCACATGATGGCCTGGCTATGGTTCTTTCAGTATGGCTATGGAACCATTTTCACAAAACGTCGATGCGCCACGACCACATGCCGCATGCACTAATTACGGTTTTGGCATACAAAACCCTAATTCAGGCAAAGTTGCTACGCCAACCAAGCCAAGTAACGTTTCCCAGAGCATTGGGATTGTTGTGGCAACAGGGCCAATGTTGCCACGCCACATTTGGGTCTAACACCAATATGCTAAAACAACTACCACGGCTACGCCATAGGCATGCCGCTATGCCATGGCTACGCTTTGACGCCACTATGCCAATGAAGCCACTTTGCTATACAACAAGATATGGCCATAATCAATGGCCATCCTTTGTCATGAGATGCAATCTCAACCATCCAAATTCGCCACCGAACTGATAGACTTGTGGCAAGTTTTAGGCGACCAACCGCTTAAATCTCGTGGCCATGGCTACGCCAGCGCCACTTATACCACCGTGCCCTTTGGCATGCACGAGCTATACCGGTCATGCCGCAGTGCCATCGGCATACACCAAAAACGCCACTGTGCCATTACAGAAAGCGCCAAATGAATATAAATGCCATAATCAACGGCTACCCTTCCTCATGAGATACAATCTCGGCCATCCAAGTTCGCCACCGGCGACGGACTTGTGGCAGTTTTAGGCCAGCCAAGAAGAGCCTAATAGCATCACATGCTATTTTCTGCATGGCAAGACTCTTGACTTTGACTTGTCGGACATAGAAACCTGCTACACGTTTTACACGAAAACACTCGAGACATCAAACATGTCACAAACTGGTGGATACTCATCAGGGTATTGGTCTGGCAGTTTACAGCGTGCGGCGTGCGATACGCCCGTTATAAGAAAGTGTCATGAAGCGGGACAATTAGTGGCAAAAAAGTGGCAGACCAATTACCTATGCACAAACGCAACCTTTTCCCAATTTAGTGGATCAGATGGGCTTCATTGACCTTGGTTTCAAAGGAGACCCGTTTACCTCGATGTTGATGGGTGAAAACTACTCCTGCAGAATTTGGTAATTTGGGGTGTGGATGAGGAATGAATCTAAACCTTCAACAAATGCACTGCGCGGTGAGTGCTTGTAGATTCGAGAGATCAATCTGTGCAAGTCCGGCCTAAACCAAGAAATGGCCGTTCCCGGACTTGTTTCGGTCACAAAGTGAAGGAGATGGGGTTGATCTTAGGGAGGGAAGCGAAGAAGGTGTTGAGATTGTGAAGGTGTTGGCTTGCTTATGACTTGTGACAGAAAGATGAGCAAGCTTACGGTTGATGCAAGCGTGCTCGAGTGTTTGAATACGGTTTGTATTAACACTTGGTTTCGTCGTGCGAACTTGTGTTGTTCTCCGTTATTCCTTGTTGTTGGAAAATAGGGCGGAGAACCTATTTATACAAGTCATTGAGCCTCATTCACGTTTCTCGTGGGAAGTGGAGGTAGTGGAATGATGGAGTAGTGGAGTTGTGTATCGGTAACACACGACCGGTCTTGCCCACTTTTCCTGTTCATCTCTAACCGTCCATGACTTCCTAACACGTTCTTGTGATGGCGCGTTGCACGCCGCACGCCGTAAACCGCCGGACCAATACCCCAGTATGTATCCCCAGTTTGTGACATGATTGATGTCCGGAATGTGGATCGTGGATCCACGAAAGATAGCATGTAATGTTGGAATTGAATAACTGCGTTATTGAGAAAGTCGATACTTGTGAAGTATCGTGTGTATTTTATGCAGTATCGCATTGTGGTGTGGTAAAGTGATGGGTAATGACGCCTCACTAACCAAATAACTCCGACTGGGTTGTATAACCAAGTTTGGTGAGGTCGGACGGATGAGATGATGTTTGAGACACTCATCTGCGACCGTTGATGAAATTAGGGTTTTAAAAGAGGTGCGCAAGCATCACTCTTCACTTGGTCGAAACCAAGCATGGGAAGGGTTTTGAAGAGGACCGACCGGGCATGTGTGTAGACAACACGCGGTGTGCACGTCCATACTTCACTTTCCCATGAAAGCGCGATCTAAGCCACTCAATTTGACCGGTAAAGTTGAGTGGTTGAGATCGATTTGCGATAGGAGTTTGATGCCGCAAGGAGTCGCGCACCATACCCTTTTCCGGCGTGTTTTCCAAGATGACCCGACTTGGTCGGTCTTGGCCGGTTGGTTTGGCGTGAAGATGGTAGGCTGATGTTCACGCCCATGTCTCACCGTCCCATGAAAACGTGATCTAAGCCACCCAATTCGTCCGGTGAAGTTGAGTGGTCGAGATCGATTTGCAACTTGGGAAGCGTATCCACGCATGTTTGAGCGGGCGTTTGGATTGGCCAGGCGTGATATGCCTTGGCCGACCGCATGAAGAGGTAGATGGGCCCACGGTGGTCATCTTTGGTATGACCAGGACCTCGCTAATCTAATCTGTGACCCTCCATTCGTGCGGAGAAGATGGACGCGCGTGATGGCTTGAACCCTAATTTTGGCTTTCAAAGCCGCGCGACCATGCTATTTCGGGCGTGACGAATGTGTTGTAACCAACCATGGTTGGTTTTGACCGATTGGTCAAGTGTGTAGGCGGTCACATGGTGATTGTGTCGACATGCTCAGGGCCCTTTGAGTTCTGCATCTACACCCTCCATCTATACCTGCGAAGATGGATGGTTGAGACCGCTTTGCGGCACATGTAATATGCCGCAAACCCTAATTTAGGTTTTCCGCCCATAATGCTTGGTATGGACGGTTTCTTGGCAAGCAAAGGCCAATGGTCGACCATGCGGGGTCGGCCGTGTGTATTCCATACCTGCTTGGGGGTGATGGAATTGATCCGTGGTCATCCAATCATGCTTGTGGAGTTGGATGACTGCGATCGAATCATATCCGGCAAGCTAAGGCCGTGGGTATTCCATACCATGCTTAGGGTGATGGAATTGATCTGTGGTCATCCAATCATGCTTGTGGAGTTGGATGATGCGATCGAATCATATCAGGAGACCGATACGGTCAAGTCCGGATGCTCAATCGGGCTAGTATAACACCGAGAGGGGCTCAATCGGGCTAGTATAACACACCGAGAGGGGCTCAATCGGGCTAGTATAACACACCGAGAGGGCTCGGGCTAGTATAACACACCGAGAATCAGCCGGTACGGGTATTTCGTACATGGTTTCATTATAGTGCTTGGAGGTTCGTGTTACTCTGTATGAGTAACACTCAGTCTCATGCCACACCGATAATGATTCATTATAATTCTTGGAGGTTCGTGTTACTCTATAAGAGTAACACTCGGTCATCATGCCACACCGATAATGAGTACGGAAATACAAGGTGAATTAAGTGAGGGAGTATCCAAAGACTTATAAATGGCTTTATCTTTTACAAGATGTCGCCGCATGATTTTTCCGGTTTTTTACAAACTCAACCTTGAACGAAAATCCACCATCAACATTAAGTCCCTCGCCTAGCACACAATGGTTACACTATTGTGTGGTAGGCATGAGATGGTGACAGATTAAAGATAAAACTTATGAGACAATGTTAGATGTTACCGGGAGAGACGAGTCGTCCCGTCCTTCGAGCATGTCACGTTCAAGAGACGTCCGTAAAAGTGTTCCCCTAGCATGATGTCGGTCTTGCTCGCTTCGATCGACCTTGCTATGATCGCTTCGGTCGAGGGGCTATTGCGCCCGCTTCGTTCAATCGTGGGGATGTGCCTAATCGATCGACTTTGCTTTGCTTCGTTCGTGGGGTTACTGCGCTTGCTTGATCGAACGTGGGCTTGTTGTGTCTGCTTCGGTTGAAAGTGGGTCTACCGTGTACATGCTTCAAACGTCGGCCATGTGCTAAGCGATTGAAACCGGCCCTGTGTGTGCGCCTATTATACCAGCCTTATGTCGTGATTAACACCAGCCTTTGCGACTTGAGCAATACCAGCCTTTTGACTTGAGCAATACCAGACTTGAGGCTTGTACCATACAGACTTGAATGATGTTTGGACTGGCCATTGCGTGAGTTGTGTCTTGCCGTGTGTGGCGACACTTCTCATATGCTTTCATACAAGTTCTAACTCCTGTCTTTTATTTCATTGCGGTAGAAAGAATCCTGTTGAGATGTCTTGGAGATAATGCTGGTGCCAAGTCGGGAAGTGTTGGCGACTTCAAAGATATGCCGAACATCGATGATGAATTGTTCACCGCGCCCTTTCAACTATATGAAAACATCCGTTCCACAGGATAACCTTCCTCCTATCGACTCCAGGGTTTTTCATGCTCCGCTGGGTCCTCATGAAGGATGGATGAGACGTATGTTGAGCAATGAGTACATCAAAGATAACTTGACCGGAGCGCAGATTATTGATGCAGCTTGAGTGTTGAAACGTCTCGAGAGGATGTTAAAGTGGTTTCGATGCGACCGTTGAGGTGGGTCTGGAGAGAGTGTTGAAGAAGGATTCTGAAGCGAACGTGGGTCTCGGAGAGAGCGTTGCGGCGGCTCTTGAATAGACCATTGAAGCAGCTTCTGCGAGAGGGAGAGTTGAGGTGGCTTCCTCTCCAGTTCGATTTAATCCTTGACTGACGGTGAAGGAACTTCATGCCGAGCCTCAGTCCCCAAGCGTGGTTTACATGGTTTGTTCGTAGTGGTTTTTGTCGAGCCTGGTATGGAATATCTCGAACGCTGTTGCATCATTGCGGGAGTCGTACATGTGGCAATCGGGAGTTGGAGTTGGCGGACACGCGAGGATATTGTATCTCGGTGGTTTTCCCTTGCCGCTTCGAGGAACCGCTTAGGAAGGATGAAGGTTGTATCGCCTGTTGGTGAGATATATGCCCTTGCGTCACGCTCGTACATCCTTATCTGGTTGTAGCCGCTACATCCATCCATGGAGGAGAACATGCCGTCCGCTGGTTGCATCTACTAACATGTCGATGTTCAGTAGAGGAGAATCGCTTTGGAGCATTCCATTGGGCGGAGAGACCGGGTGTCGGTCTCTCCCGCTAATTGCTAACAATGACGCCCAGTATATTGTCTTCCCCTTCTAATCACGTCTTGCTTCGAAAGTGCGTCCCCTTTTGGTGTGAGTATGGGTTGAAGCTTCACCGTATGTGCTTTGGTCCGGTTTCCTTCAAGTCCGTCATTGTGGTGGGATGACGCACAATCTTGCATGGGCTAACCTTGGCCGTCCCGAGAGTCTTGAGAGAAATCACATTGGAAGATGCTCCGTGTCGACGAGGCCCTCCTGAACTCGAACCCTTGATGTGTGCGGTAACATGTAGGGGCGGTCGTGATCTTTTCTCGCCATCATGTCGTCTTTCCGTAAATGTAACATTATTTACAGGTGTTTTCGATGCGATTAAGACTTCGGACGTGAAGGAGTCGGGTGTACATCCAAAGCTATTTTATTAATTACAGAAACATCTCGCACGTTGATTCTTTGAGAGGCGCAAGAGTTCACACAAGCTTTCCACTAGAGATGCCGCTTCCTAATCCACTGGTCTCCGGTTCGTAGTAAACTGTTGACTGGGGAGGATCGTTGTGAGGATCGGTCCCAGTGTAGGAATCTCCATGACAGGACCGTTCATATCTCGATGTCGCTCATTTGATCAGGTCCACGTAGGTCCGCGTGGGCTGAAATACCTCTTTCGAGTTGCGGCCATATCCGTTTGAGTCTTAGCAAGAACTTCCCGCTTCTCCATCAAGTCTGAAATGGTAATGGATGGTGGTCCTCCTCTCGTCCCTCCGGCTCCTCGTCCTGATGCAGGAGTGAAAGTTGTTGCTCTGGTGACTACTGGAGGCGTTACGCTTGAGGAGTTGTCGGGATTTGCGGCTGCTCTGACTCTGGCGACGGGAGGTGTTACACTTACTGGAACATCTCCTGCTACGCTGGCACCGGTGGTAGAAGTGACGGCTGCATAAGGTGTATTGACCACGGTAGTTCCAGAAATTATAGGACGGAGCCCCTTACGTATATCCGTGTTACTCGCCGGGAAGAAGAGGTTGAAAAGTTGCCTAAGGAACCGAAGGCTGAAGCAGGTTGTACTTCAAAGGATGAAAGTCTCTCTTGCCCAGAAGGACGAGTTGCTGCTGAAGGACTTTCCTTGAAGGATCGTAGCTACCTACTTGTCCTTTAGATGTTCTTGTTTTTGAGTGATAGTGAGGATTCCTTTGACTACCGGAATTAATAGGTAATTGAATTGGTTCATTTTGAGATAGTTTGGTGAATGATTTTTTCTGAAAGAGGTTATTTTAAATGAAATTTGCATCTTGGTCATGAATGATTGCACATGTCACATGAAGTTGCAAACGTTGTGTGAAAGGAAAGCATGAATGAAACAGAGACATGGTGTTTGATTGCGAGCCTCTTTCTCCACGTGTGGGATGCTAAGTCCCCAGTGAATTCTAAACTATCTTTCTTGTAAAATTGTTGAGTAGAACTTACTTGCTTTTGAAGCCTCATTTGTATCAAACTAGGAGTAGCCTCTCCAAGAAAATCCTCCGCACTAACTTCTCAAAGCTATCCCTCTGAGCCAAGCTTCTCCCGAACAATGCGCTTCAAAGCGTTGCACTCACGGGTGGGGTGATGAAGGGACCGGTGGTAATGACAGTACCTCGGGTCCATTACTCCTTGACTTGAGAGGTGGGCGCCAGATCGGGGTAGCTTTTATCTCCGTTTCGTACCCACGTCAAAAGAGTAGCTCCGAATCTTCTTCATTGGGAATGGGAAATGTAAGTACCTTGAGTCTGGCTTTCCCTGCGTTAGTGGGCGTTGTAACGTCTCTCCGCGGCTTCGACGTGGAACAGGAGATGAAGTTGGGAGATTTGTGAGTGCCATCATATCTGCGGATCGCTTGCCTAGGTAGAGGGATGTGGAAGGTGTCGCAATGTCACTGCTGAGTGACCAGATTGAACGCTCCCATCCTCTGTATTCAGGCATTTCCTGATTGATTTCTCCTTCCTCAAGCGTTCCTTCAGCTGGTTGGAAGGCCGACGCGGATTGGACAGTCTTCCGTGCTTCAATAAGAGTTTTGAAATACAAATCTTCTAGCGAGGGCTCCATAGGGTCGCAGGCTCCCTTTCTTTATCCGGCAGACATTGTAGTACTCCGGACAAGTCTATTCTCCCGTGGAGTTGCCTCGGATCTTCATTGTCGACTGGACCATGCTGTTCATCTTTCCTGAGTCTCCTGCGATTACGCGCTCTTTTTGCCCGGTAAAGGTGTGACTCCTGGCTAATGATTCAACATTTCTTGTCTTTGCCCGAGTAGATGCTCGTCGACCCTTCTTGTAATTGTGCCGCTATATCATTCAAAAGGCGAAATGTCTCGCTCTCGCCTCCTGGTGATACCGGCTTGATTTGCCAAGACATCCTCCAGCGTTCTATCTACACTTCCCATGGTATCTCGAACCTTTGTGGTTTCCTGATGAGGATGCATCGTGAGCCGAAAACCGAAGAATCGAGAATTCAATTTTTTGCAACCGATAGATCAACCTCCCACTGTGGTCGCCAATTGTTGATGGGTGAAAACTACTCCTGCAGAATTTGGTAATTTGGGGTGTGGATGAGGAATGAATCTAAACCTTCAACAAATGCCTTTGCGCGGTGAGTGCTTGTAGATTCGAGAGATCAATCTGTGCAAGTCCGGCCTAAACCAAGAAATGGCCGTTCCAGACTTGTTTCGGTCACAAAGTGAAGGAGATGGGGTTGATCTTAGGGAGGGAAGCGAAGAAGGTGTTGAGATTGTGAAGGTGTTGGCTTGCTTATGACTTATGACAAAGATGAGCAAGCTTACGGTTGATGCAAGCGAGCTCTCGAGTGTTTGAATACGGTTTGTATTAACACTTGGTTTTTTGCCCGAACTTGTGTTGTTCTCCGTTATTCCTTGTTGTTGGAAAATAGGGCGGAGAACCTATTTATACAAGTCATTGAGCCTCATTCACGTTTCTCGTGGGAAGTGGAGGTAGTGGAATGATGGAGTAGTGGAGTTGTGTGTCGGTAACACACGACCAGTCTTGCCCACTTTTCTGTTCATCTCTAACCGTCCCCGACTTCCTAACACGTTCTTGTGATGGCGCGTTACGCTGCACGCCGTAAACCGCCAGACCAATACCCCGTATGTATCCCCGGTTTGTGACATGATTGATAAACTGGAATGTGGATCGTGGATCCACGAAAGATAGCATGTAATCTTTGAATTGAAAAACCGCGTTATTGTAAAGTCGATACTTGTGAAGTATCGTGTGTATTTTATGTGAGTCGCATTGTGGTGTGGTAAAGTGATGGGTAATGACGCCTCACTAACCAAATAACTCGACTGTGGTTGTATAACCAAGTGGTGAGGTCGGATGGATGAGATGATGTTTGAGACACTCATCTGCGACCGTTGATGAAATTAGGGTTTTAAAAGAGGTGCGCAAGCATCACTCTTGCCTTGGTCGAAACCAAGCATGGGAAGGGTTTTGAAGAGGACCGACCAGGGCATGTGTGTAGACAACACGCCGGTGTGCACGTCCATACTTTACTTTCCCAAGAAGGCGCGATCTAAGCCACTCAATTTGACCAAGTAAAGTTGAGTGGTTGAGATCGATTTGCGATAGGAGTTTGATGCCGCAAGGAGTCGCGCACCATACCCTTTTTCCGGCGTGTTTTCCAAGATGACCGACTTGGTCGGTCTTGGCCGGTTGGTTTGGCGTGAAGATGGTAGGCTGATGTTCACGCCCATGTCTCACCGTCCCATGAAAACGTGATCTAAGCCACCCAATTCGTCCGGTGAAGTTGAGTGGTCGAGATCGATTTGCAACTTGGGAAGCGTATCCACGCATGTTTGAGCGGGCGTTTTGGATTGGCCGGGCGTGATATGCCTTGGCCGACCGCATGAAGAGGTAGATGGGCCCACGGTGGTCATCTTTGGTATGACCGGACCTCGCTTAATCTAATTCAGTGACCCTCCATTCGTGCCGGGAGAAGATGGACGCGCGTGATGGCTTGAACCCTAATTTTGGCTTTCAAAGCCGCGCGACCATGCTATTTCGGGCGGACGAATGTGTTGTAACCAACCATGGTTGGTTTTGACCGATTGGTCAAGTGTGTAGGCGGTCACATGGTGATTGTGTCGACATGCTCCGGCCCTTTGAGTTCCAGCATCTACACCCTCCATCTATACCTGCGAAGATGGATGGTTGAGAGATTTTGCGGCACATGTAATATGCCGCAAACCCTAATTTAGGGTTTTCCGCCCATAAAGCTTGGTATGGACGGTTTCTTGGCAAGCAAAGGCCAATGGTCGACCATGCGGGGTCGGCCGTGTGTATTCCATACCGCTTGGGGGTGATGGAATTGATCCGTGGTCATCCAATCATGCTTGTGGAGTTGGATGACTGCGATCGAATCATATCACGGCAAGCTAAGGTCGTGGGTATTCCATACCATGCTTAGGGTGATGGAATTGATCCGTGGTCATCCAATCATGCTTGTGGAGTTGGATGATCATGATCGAATCATATCCAGGAGACCGATCTGATCAAGTCCGGATGCTCAATCGGGCTAGTATAACACACCGAGAGGGCTCAATCGGGCTAGTATAACACACCGAGAGGGGCTCAATCGGGCTAGTATAACACACCGAGAGGGCTCGGGCTAGTATAACACACCGAGAATCACCTGTCACGGGTATTTCGTACATGGTTTCATTATAGTGCTTGGAGGTTCGTGTTACTCTCGTATGAGTAACACTCGGTCTCATGCCACACCGATAATGATTCATTATAATGCTTGGAGGTTCGTGTTACTCTATAAGAGTAACACTCGGTCATCATGCCACACTGATAATGAGTACAGGAAATACAAGGCTGAATTAAGTGAGGGAGTATCCAGCACTTATAAATGGCTTTATCTTTTACAAGATGTCAGCGCATGATTTTTCTGGTTTTTTACAAACTCAACCTTGAACGAAAATCCACCATCAACACCATGATTGAAACAATGAGAACAAACGCACAGAAAATCCACAATTTATTGAACAGACAATCCATCGTCTAACCAAGAATCATCGTGTGAGCAACACTCTCTAAATAATTCGAACTTATTCATCATTTGCAGAAACCCACAACACATCCACAATCCTTGATCATCATTGATCCCACACAATTCTCAGCTTCCTTCCTACAGATCAACCCATCTCCCTCTTTGTGACCGAATTGACTCTAGAACGACCATTGAATTGGTTTAGGACGGAGTCCTACAGATTGATCTCTCGAATCTAAGCACTCCCTTTGCAGTGCATCTGTGTGAGGTTCAGCAGTTTGCTCGGTCGATGAGTCTCGTCCGCACGCTCGACTCTTCACTTTCCTAAAAGCCAGCGAACCGTTTTTCCCCATCCACAGCGGTATGGCCAAAGCTAAAAATTGGCTCTGTGGCCAAAATTAGGGTTTGGCGCCGTGGAAGAATTCGCCGTGGAAGGATTAGGGCTTGGCGTGGCCAAGGTGCCGTGGAAGAATTAGCCGTGGAAGAATTAGGGCTTGGCGTGGCCAAGGTGCCGTAGAGTCGGACCCACATGTGGCGTGGAAACATTGGCCCTGTTGCCACGCCAATCCCATTGCTGTGGGAACGTTATTTAGCTTTGGTAGCGATTTTCTAAAATTAGGGTTTGGCCTGTCGAAACCCTAATTAGTGCACGTGGCGTGCGACTGCGGCATGGCGCTACCTTTGTGCAAATGGCGCCATGGCTATGCCAAAGGAACTATGGCAAGGCCATAGTGTGGAAACGGCCACAAGAGTAAGAATTGCCGTGGGTGGCTATTTATGGCAGGTTACCACGAAGTGGCATGTTTGCGAGGTAGCATGTTACGAAGTTGCCGCGGTATAGTGGCATGTTGGCATGCTACCGCGGTAGAGTGGCATGTTGGCATGCTGACCAATATGTTGTTGTGGTAGGGCGCGTTTGGCCTTTAATGTATGGTGGCAAGTTCAGAGCAACTTGATTGGCCCAAAAGGGGGCCGGCCAAAAATAAGGCGCGACTATACTTCTGGTGAGAGTGTGGCGAGTTTAAAGATACCTGATTGGTCGAGGAAATAGGTTCGGGGCATTGCCAATGGTGCTAGCTAGCCTTGGTCATGGCCACGCCTCTTTTTGCTGCTGCGGTTCCCTGTTTTTTTTTTCTTATTCTGAGCGAGGTTCTGCACCTGCTAATCCATGGCGGATTAATTACTTTAGTTTACTTAAGCTTAATTTTGACAAGTAAGTTCTGGTATATTGCGCGAGGCGCGAAACCCTAACTTCTGCAAGTTAGTCAGGACGATTGACTGAATTCTATGTGTCGACACAGAGCTCTTTTAAGTTCGTTGCCGAGAGCAAGATGCTTTTACGATTGAATACCTTATGCAAAGATCTTATTCTTGATACTTGGAGATTCGTGCTACTCTGCTGCGAGTGAACACAAATCGTCATTCCATATCAACATTAGGAGTTCAGTCGGAAAACATAGCATAAAAGGCATTCATAGGAACTTATATTAAGTGAATATACGCGAGGCGCCGAAATTTACAGAACATCTGGGATTCGCCAGTCTGGATAAATTTCATGTAAGTGTATTGAGCGGCTCAATAAGTATGCCAGTGGAGAGCTTAGCACACGTGGCTCTGTTTCCTTGCAGAGTGACGTCACATCAGATGCAAGGTTTTACGATTTTAACCCTAAGTTAAAAACCACCATCAACACCAGTGTATTTCTACGATTTGGACACTCATTGGAAAAATGACCAAAACCTTTATACTTGAAGCATTGAGGCATATCCTCATCATCAGTATCGACTGTATCCCTTTTTTAGGTGGAACACGATAATGAGGTTTAACTGATGATCTAGGCTTATCTCTGACAAACCGTTTACTTCTCTTCAAAAGAAGATCTCTAAACTGTCTTGTGATCAGAGAGACTGAGTTATCAAGATCTTCATCAGATGAGTTAGTCTCAATTGGATTATCCACAGAGTCGCCGACACTTTTACTTTTGTCAAGCAATTTTGTGTTCTTTTGTGCTTTAAAAGCAATATCCTTTTCAGATTTGGATGTATGCTCACGATCAAAGATCTTTAACTTCCCAACCAGAGTATTTCTGGATAAAGTATTAAGGTTATTTCCTTCAACAGTGGCATGTTTCTTAGAATCGTATTTGGCTGGCAACGATCTGAGAATTTTCATCACAATGTCCTTTTCAGGAATAGTATTACCCAACGCAAAAGATGCATTAACAATTTCAGACACTTTGTGATTAAACTCATCAAATTAATCTTCATCATCCATACAAAGGTTTTCCCAATCAGAACATAGGTTTTGAAGCCTAGCTTCTTTCTCAGAGGAATTTCCTTCGAATACAGTTTCCAAGATATCCCAGGCTTCTTTAGATTTAGTGCACGTAGTCACATGGTGCTGAAGATATGGGGTAATGACATGAATGATAGCATTAACCCGTCAGAATTTTGCTTCCCAGCAAGAATCTTGTCAGGTTCATATCTACCAATATCCTTTGGAACAGTTACATCGCCTTCTGTAACAACCGGAGGATCATAGCCATTAACAACACGAACCCATGTTTGAAAATCATGAGCTTGAAGAAAAACACGCATGGAAATTTTCCACTATGAGTAATCGAGCCATCGAAGATTGGTGGTACGTTTATAGAGATAACACTTCTGTTCATAGAGTCAGATTGCTACAAACACAGACCTATGAGGTCATAAAGGTGTTTGCCTGCTCTGATACCAATTGAAAAAGTGGGGGTCTAACAACCTCACCCAATATTTTGTTTACGCAATTTGTATGGACAAACTCCAATGTAATTCCAAGAGAATCAACTAGACAGTCAGGCTCAATCAATGGAAATATATCCAAGAGTTGTATCTCTGTTTCACAATGTAATCAACAAATCAAACAGATAGAAATCCGCGAGCCTGATTATTATGTGAAACAACTTGAACGGTACCAAAGACCAATGTCCAAGTGTCAATCAATTTATATCAACAATCAAAGGTTGGATTATCTAATTGATTGAACTATGCACAACCTGTGATATTTCAATTATATAGAAAATATAATGCGGATTAGAAATAACACAGACACCAGAAATTTTGTTAACGAGGAAACCGCAAATGAAGAAAAACCCCGGGACCTAGTCCATATTTGAACACCACACTGTATTAAGCCGCTACAGACACTATCCTACTCCAAGTTAACTTCGAACTAGAATGTAGTTGAGACCTAACCAATCTCACACTGATCAAGGTACATACGCGTTCCTTACACCTCTGAATACCAGCAGGACTCTACGCACTTGATTCCCTTAGATGATCTCACCCACAACTAAGAGTTGTCACGACCCAAAGTCGAAGACCTGATAAACCAATAATCTGTCTCACACAGAAAAGTCTATTGAATAGATAAATCTGTCTTCCACATAAATACCTATGAGTTTTGTTCTGTCTTTTGATAAGTCAAGGTGAATAGGAACCAATTGATACGCCAGACTTATATTCCCGAAGAACAGCCTAGTAATATCAATCACCTCACAATAATTTTAATCGTATGGTAGCAAAACAAGATATTGTGGGATCACAAACGATGAGACGAAGATGTTTGTGACTACTTTTTATCTTGCCTATCGGAGATTAAATCTTGAGCAAATCTTAAAGAAGATATTACTCAATACGATAGAAAATAGCAAGATACACGCAACTACAGAGAAAATAGTTGGGTCTGGCTTCACAATCCCAATAAAGTCTTTAAGTCGTTAACCTATAATGGTTTTATAAAACCTAGGTTATAGGAGAATCGACTCTAGTCGCAACTAGTATCACACAGGAGGTGTGGGGATTAGGTTTCACAGTTTCTAGAGTTCTCCCTTATATAGTCTTCGGTTTGCAATCAATGTTATCTTGGTAACAATGCATTCAATATTCACCGTTAGATGAAAACCTGATTAGACTTAAGCTAATATCTTTCAACCGTTAGATAAAACTTAGCTTGTTACACACAAATAAAAAGTGACTTCATTTAGATATGGGTAACCGTACCTAAACGTGTACACCTTGTTAGCTCAATAATGGTTAACCGAAGTTAGCCATGTGAACACTTTCATATCAACCTTGTTTATCTGAACACAACTAGTTCAAATGACTCAAATGAAACTAGTTCTAGAGTTGTTCAATTGTTTATATTCTCATAGAAGTATATAAGACACAATTGAAGCAAAATCGATTTTGATTCACTCGAATCAATTCATGAACAATATAGCCACGATTTGCAAAAGATTGTGTTCCTTATTATATAAATTTATTAGTTCATGAACAAACCGATCTTTGAACATAACCTACTCAAGTATGCAAATGGGTACGCATACCTAAGTGGTTGGACTTAGTTTGGGTTCGCCAATATGCGAACGGGTACGCATGCCTTCCAAACTCAGTTGAATTTCCAGACATGAACTTTCGCAAGTACGCATACGGGTATGCATACTAAGTTCATGGACTTTCAGTAAACCAACCAGTACGCATACGTGTATGCATACTATGGTTCCTGGACTTGGAATAACTTGCAACAGTTAGTGTAAGAGCACTGCTCGGTCGAACTCGCAAGCATTGCTATCTCAAGCTTGTTTGTCAATGTTAGTGATCAAAACTATAAGTCTTGATTTCTAGTCTACTTATAGATGTCTCGGACTAGGACAGATTGTGTAGTTGAACATCAGACTTCACGGCGTTCATCATTGAAGACGAAGAACTAATAAGGAGAGCTTATGGAACTTCATCAACAAAAAGGTATGTGGAGACTGAAACTCATCTATCACTTGGAAAGTCTATTTCTACTCAATCTCCTATATTGAGACATAAGTCGTGTTACGATATAGTTTTCTATTATACACCTTTGAGATTTTGAGTTGAGTTTAACTCGCTTACATATTTCTCGGAATATGTGTTGGCAAGCTTTCGCTTTGACCAAGTTCATCTTATATTCTTGACGAAAGTCAAAAGATGATCATGTGAAAATTGCCGAGTAACATCTTACATGGTTTGTGTGATACAATCATTTGGTGTAGACTTGGAATGTTTCGTTATGATTATTTCAATATCTTGAAAATTTCTTTGATGCTAATAGTGTGTGAAAACGAGTATTGTCATCTCTAAGAGAGTTTCAATGATTGAAATAAGAGTTTAGAACACTTAACCATTATTGGATTGTGACATGTTGTGTACTCTTGCACATATGTTGTCCATGTCCGGGAACCATAGTATGAGTACATGTTGGTTTGAGAAGTCCGGGAACCTAAGTATGCGTACACGTATGCGTACTGGCGTAAGGTTCATGTCCGAGATTTTTAGCTGGTGTTGTTGGTGGATTTTCACTTAAGGCTAAAATTGTAAAGGCCAAAATTATGTGCTAACATCTTGCAAAAGATAAAGCCATTAATAAGTGATGAATACTTCTTCACCTTACTAATTCACCTAGAATAGAGCATGTGACAACAATCCCAGTATTCTGTGAATTAAATACACAAAATTCATCCAGGTTGGAGCATGTAGCAACAATCCCATATACCCTGTGAATTTACAGCATTATTAATTAATGCATGACCAGCCTTGTATTTCCCGTACTCATTACGGTGTGGCATGACGATCGAGTGTTGTTCTCGCAGAAGAGCAACACGAATCTCCAAGCATTAATAATGAAGCATGTACGAAATACCCATACATGCTACGACTCTCGGTGTGTTATACTAGCCCGATTGAGCATATTTGAACCTGAACTGACCATATCAGTCTCAGAAACGATCACGACCATCCAACTTCACCAGCATGATTGGATGGCTTAGATTGAATCCATGACCCCAAGCAGGTATTGGAATATTCACTACCGACCCAACGCGGGCCCCGCATGGTCGGTCCCCAAATGGGTGGCATAGCTTGCCAAACCGTCCAAACCAGAGCATTATGGACGAAAAATCCTAAATTAGGGTTTGCGGCACATTACATGTATCGCAAAACAGTCTCAACCATCCATCTTCGCAGGCATAGACGGAGGGTGTAGATGTAGATTCAAAGAGCCCAGAGCATGTCAACACAAACAACGTGGGCCCACCTACATACCAGACTGATCGGTCAGGACCAACTATGGTTGGTCGTCTTGATTCGTGCGCCCCAAACTGGGTATGACACACGGTAAGCAAAACCTAATTAGGGTTTGTGTCGCGATCACGAGCGTCCATTTTATCCGCACGAATGAAGGGTCCCGGGAATAGACTAAGCAGGTCCGGTAAGTATCAACACGATCACTGTGGGCCCACCTATCTCCACACCCGATCGTCCAAGACCAAACTTGGATGTACACCTTGATTCGCGCGCCCAAGCTAGGCGTGGTCACACTTCCCTACCACAAAATGATCTCGACCGCTCAAGTTTACCGGACAAATTGAGTGGCTTAGATCACGTTTCTATGGGACGATGAAGTACAGGTATATACACCATCCCACCGTATGCACGCCGGGCTGATCGGCCAAGACTGTCCAAACTTGGTCGTCTTGGAACGCGCGCCCAAAATTGGCATGATGCGCGGCTTTTACGGCACCAGATTTCTGTTGCATATCGATCTCGACCACTCAACTTCGCCGGACAAATTGAGTGGCCCAGATCACACTTTCACCAGACAATGAGATATGGGCGCCTACACCGTCATGTCGTCTACACACATGCACGATCGGCCCTGTCAAAATTGTATCCCAAGCTTGGATTCGACCAAGCTGAAGAGTGATGCTTGCGCACCTCTTCAAAAACCCTAATTCCATCAACGGTCGCAGATGAGTGTCTCAAAGATCATCTCGTCCGTCCAACTTCACCGGCTTGGTTATACAACCCTGGTTAGGACTTAATTGGTTAGTGAGGCGTCATGGTGATCACCACCCGTCACTTTACCACATCATGATGCAGTACCTGCATAGAATACACACGGTACTTCACAGGTATCGACTTCCTAAATAACTTAGTTATTTAATCGAGCATTACATGCTACTTTCGAGGTCCCACGATCCACACACTCGAGACATCAGTCATGTCACAAACTCGGGGATACATACTGGGGGTATTGGTATGGCGGTTTACGGTGTGCGGCGGCAACGCGCCATCACAAGAACGTGTCAGGAAGTCATGGACGGTTAGAGATGACAGGAGAAGTGGGCAAGACTGGTCGTGTAACACTAACACACAACTCCACTACTCCATCACTCCACTTCCCATGAGAGACGTGAATAAGGCTCAAATGACTTGTATAAATAGGTTCTCCTCCCTATTTCCAAACAACAAGAACAAGTCCAGACAACAGAGGCAAGTGTTGATACCATCGTATTCAAACACCGGAACTGATAGCTTACATCATGCAAGACAGTTCAGCTTTCTGATACAAGTCATACATAGCCAACACCTTCACAATCTTAACACCTTCTTCGCTTCCCTCCCTAAGATCAACCCCATCTCCTTCACTTTGTGACCGAAACAAGTCCGGGAACGACCATTTCTTGGTTTAGGTAGGATTTGCAATGATTGATTTCTCGAATCTACAAGCACTCCCGTGTAGTGCATTTGTTTAAGGTTTAGACTCATTTCTCATCCACACACCCCAAATTACCAAAACCGGCAGAGATAGTTTTAACCCATAAACAATTGGCGACCACAGCAGGAGGTTAATCTCTCGGTTGTAAAGTCAATTTCTTCGAAATCCGATCCAATTTTATCAATTTCAAAAGGGTAGATCTTAGAATCAATTCAATCATCATTTCATTTCAAGATGGTAGAACTCATGTCTGGATCAGCAATCAATCCTAATGGAGCCAGTACAGATAACACTCCCGGTGTCGATGTACCCGTCAGTGGAGCTACAATGGTCAATACATCTCGTGAAGCCGTTACTTCTATCACCAACGCTAGCGGAGCAGGAGACATTCCAGTAGGTGTAACGCCTCCCATCACTAGAGCCAGAGCAGCCGCAAATCCCGGCATATCCTCAAGTGTAACGCCTCCAGTGGTCACCAGAGCAACAACTTTCACTCATTCATCAGGACGAGGAGCCGAAGGCACAAGAAGAGTACCACCGTCTATTACCATTGCAGACTTGATGGAGAAGCAGGAAATTCTTGCTAAGACTCAAACGGATATGGCCGCAACTCAGAAAGAGGTACTCACTTTCCTTAAAACTTTAACTAAATGATTGCCACAAGATTCACGACAACCCTCGGATCCAACAAGAGATGCCTTCAATACGCCTGGAGCAGGCATTTCCGCTCGGACCCACATGAGTGAAGAAGCTCATGTTGCTCCTGAACACTCAAGAGGAAGGGACCAGCCATCCAACTTCATCACACGTGAGGACCTGGAACGACTTCTCCAAAACCGAGGCAAAGGAAATCTGACGGATGCACACCAACATCAGCCACCATACCCTCAAGATATGCAACGAATCCCTATTCTAAGAGGATACACCTGTCCTCAGTTCTCCCTCTACGATGGTACTGGTAACGTTCGTGAACACATCTCTCGATTTTTGGAATCCTTGGGGGAGCATGAGCACAATCATGTTCTCCGCCTGAAAGAGTTCTCGAAATCACTTACGGGAAGGGCGTACACCTAGTACAACAACATCGCACCCAACAGCGTATCCAATTGGGGCGAGATGGTCGGTGCTTTTCTATAGGAAGTATTTCTTCGTATCCGAGCAGATCACCTTTTCAGATCTAGGGAGAGTCTCTCAGCGGAACAACAAGCATCCGAACGACTTCGTTAAGAGGTTCAGAACTCAAGCACTAGATTGTCATGATCCGAACATCACTGAATGCCAGTTGGTGGAGCTGTGCATCAACGGGATGATACCCATATACCGCGCTTTACTAGAGAATCTGGGCTTTCAGACATTCTCCGAACTCCATGAAGCCGCCAAACGGTCACCACAACCGCCCGGGCTTGCTAGAGAGAACCGGGGTTGTTCGAAACGAAGATCCACGTAAGATTCGAGGAGGAAGGCGCCTCACAAACAAACAATACAACAGTGGTCCTTCCGTGAGCGTGGTAGGCGAAGGAGGAAAAAGGAAAGCTTCAAAGAACGGAACAACAACCCGGGCGTGCGACTCCAAAGACACATGACTTCTTCTCAAAAGGAGCGGGCAAGACTCCCGCACAAGATACCGAAGATACGGGTTTCCGTTCCCCATGAATGAAGTAGTGGAACTCTTGAGGCGTGGATTCAAGACGACGCCATCAAGCTGCCTCTTATCGACGTCCACCGACTGAGAAAGATATGGCGGATCCTAAGTACTGTCGCTACCATAGGTTCGTTCACCATCCAACCAAAGACGCAACAGTGGAAACAAATCTTGAGAGAAAAGATAGAGACAGGAGAACTCCGGCTTGGAAACGAAGGTGTTCGTAGAGACCCTCTTCCCGTCAGAACCGCATGATTTTCGGGGATTCCGTTCGCAAGACTGTACAATTTATGATGGAACATTTATGCGAGATCTTGTACTTCTCCAAAGCACAGCGTCAGGACATATTTGCAGCCCTCAACCGTGTTGTCTCAGGCAAACGCTTGTATCTGGAAGAGGAAGCGGTCTCGAAACCTCGATCCTTCTTTGGAAGATGCAAGCAAGGGAAATTGGGGACTCTTAACCGTTGCCCGTTTGAAGGATATCGAGTTCGATAACACATTGATCGATACGGCCTCCGAATTCAACATCATCACTCTCCATACCTTAAAAGCAGCAAAGATTTCAAAACAGGAGGCTACTCGCAACCCAATTGTGATTAAGACTCCAGAAGGAGAACTCAGAGATGCATATGGATATATCGATCTTGAAGTAAAATTGGGTGATGCCTCGACACAAGCAAAGTTCTACATAGTCGAGAGCATCCGAATTACGACATGATCCTAGGACGCTCTTGGGTACACGACAACAAGACAACACCGGGAGTTTGCCCTCTACCGGTTATCATCAAACCCCGCTGTGCCCGCTCAGCGAAATGACCCTACCCTATACCCCCACTCTTTGCGAGACCATTCTTCACTCCATCTTCTCTTTCTTCTCCTCTCGCTCTCTCCCGTCTCCATCGGAGCGAGCTCGCTCTTCCGACACCACACCACCTCCGTCCTTCACCCGGCCCAAAGCCAACCTCACCACCACCATCTCCGACACACAACCACACCACCGCTACCTCGCTCCTACTTCTCTAGCGCTAGTTTTTTCTTCCTTAGCCTCTATCAACCCTAAGCTAATTTAGAAAAAGCTAGAGCTAGGTTAGACACAACCGACATGGAGTTCTCGAGCACGATTTGACAAGAGGAGAACGATTTGAGTATGGGTTGAATTATTATTCATTTAATTTTAATTTTTAATGAATTAGGGTTTGGGAATTTTAGGGTTTGCTGTGCATGTATAAATATCAGTGAAGGATGAGTGTAGAAGGCACGCCTGGGTTAGCCAGTGTGTCATTTAGGTTTAATTTTGTTCTTTGTTATTTTAATTTGATGTTTTAATTTAGTGTTAGGGTTTCAATGAAACCCTGATTCCAATTTGTGCTTAAACTTTGTTGGAGTGATCTTGAATGCTTAATATTATCAATTGTCTTCAATTACAAATACCTAATGCTTTTCTTTCACGGTGTATACCAACGCCATGGATACACTTTCGTAGTCGTTATAAATATGTTGAGTGTATTGCAGCTCAACCTTAGATATAAATGCTAATTCCTTTGATTAGTTATACTTGATTAGATAACTAATGCTCGGGTTAGTACCCTTAGCCGGTAATTGAAGTTTTACATGGAGAAACCCTTAGATAGGTGGTGGGTTTGACACCCGCCCTTATCACCACGGGGGCAAGAATGCCTCAACTCGGTGAGCACACAAGAGGAGTTAGAGGTGAATTTGAATACCTTAGCAACCTTTTGTCACTTTGTTTATACCTTAGTTTAGGTTTATCTCATTACGGCTCAAGCCCAGTATCGGCAAAACATCTTATTTACCACCTGTTTGTCACAATGTCACTGGGATTCAGTTGAAGAAAGCCTTAGATCACCTTAGAGCACCACAAGTCCTTGTGGGATCGGCCGTACTTGCCGCGTCTCCAATAGACGCCGTGCACTTGCGGTATTACCGTAGGCTCAAATATAAACATCTTTAGAGGCCTACCAAGTTTTTGGCGCCGTTGCCGGGGACTTGGCGCGTGCCCTGTGTTCATTGGCTCGCTTAACTGATTTTCTCCCCTGTACATATTCATATTGCATTATTATTAGCCCTGTGTTAGTGTAGTATTGCATCTTATCATTGCATTTTCATCTGTATCTGTAACTTAGCTTCCATCATTCAGTGTTTTGCTTCATTGTAACTTAGTCTTCTTTTTCTTAGCTGTAACTTGTTATAGTTTAGCATCTTTACATCACCTTTTACACTTGCCCTGTGTTGCATCTGCTTTTGCATTTGCACATTGTCACTTCCGTTGCATATCAGTAGTGTTTCTCCCTACCTTCACCGAGCTTTGTTACTAGCTTACAAAAAAAAAAAAAAAAAAAAAAAAAAAACTAAGCAACATTGCTCTGAATCTTAGAGTTACTCATAACTCTTGATTCCTGACAGTCCAAAATATTCCCTTGTGACAGTCCAATTGATTCTCGTGCTTGGGTTGGTATCCTACTTCCGATCTTCCACCTTCTCTCGTGAAACTAAACTCTCATTTTGAGCTATCAGGTACCTGTGCTGTGCCTATGAGCAATTGAGACAAGCCAACCCAAGGAGACAAGGAAAGGCGCAGACTTAAAGGTACCTGGGTTGCCTCTTGTGCTTGCTGTGCTGCTGAGCAAGCCCAAGGAGTGGGAGAAAAAGGTGCAAAGCCCCCGAGCAAACCCATTCAATTAAGTGGCTTCTTGGTAGTCAATTTGTAAGCATGATAGTTGTGTATGTTTGAGAACCCCGTTAGCCGAACCATGTTAGCTAAGCATGCTTAAGTGATCTGTGCTTCTTTGACTCGAGAACCCTTGGCCTTGATAAGGCTTGTGATCAACTCCAGCCCCGGGTCGTGAGTTTGAGCCACAACAAGTACAAACATCTCGCCCGTATTGCTCGCACCCCGTATTGTATGCTCTGTGCCCTGTATTGCACCGTGAATGATTTGTGAATGATCCGTGATACCCCCCGATGTGGTTGTGTGTTAAACCTTGTAATGGGCCTTGATATCACGAGCTTTGCAAACCCCGAGCATAACCATCTCGCCCTCGATCTCCAGCCCACTGAAGGCCGTGAGTCGAGCCGTGGTAGAACCGTGAATTCTTGGCCTTTACAAAGACCTATGCTTTAAAGCCTAGTTGTCACCTGCCCTTGCCTTGTGTGATCTTGTGAGCCATCTGTTGCATGTTTTAAAAGCTTAACCATCTCATCTGTGCATTGCCAGTGCTGGGTATAACATTGCATTGAGCTTCACATATGAATCTGTCAACCCTGTGGCCTTTGTGAATTGGTTTTAACATTGTGTGAACAACTGATCCATAACTGAATAACACCTGAGCTCAGCCACCGCTCCTTGCTAGCCCCAAGCCGCAAGTTTGCGCCGATTGCAAACCCCGCTACCATAAATTAAAATCGAATGATTGCTCCGCCGTGAATGTGCACTCGTGTACCTTGAGCTTGTATTGCCTTGAACTAGTAGCCAACCGGTAGCCAACTGTATTGCCTTGTGTGACCCGCAAACCATCGACCTAGCCTCGTGCATGAGCACATGCTAGCTGCTTGCTGAGCATTCGACACTTTGTGATAAAATGGAACCTATGCTTATATGAAACCCGAAATTAGTCCGTGTTTAGCCTAATCATTGTATAATTTGTAGCACCTAAACTTGTGCATTCCTCTGTGTGTCCGAGCACCTAGGCCGTCTTGTGCATTGCTCGATTTGCACACATTCTCAGTGCACACAACCGAACCCTAACCAGGGCTCGCACAAGCTTGTCGGTTAAACTAAACCCAAAGATCTTCTTGGTCCGCTAACTTGCACCTCAAAACCGAAGCCTCATAGCCGGGCCGACCGACCACACCGGTGGGCTCATTGAACCCAACCTCGGGTTGCAAACAAACTTTAGCCCAGTTCACCTGGGCTAACACCATCTGGGCCATTCAAACTGGGCTCTACTTCTGCACACCCAAACTGGGCTGTGCAATCGACTAAGCCCACTTAAGCTGCTCACGCTGGGCTGTTTGCAAACAAAACTGAGCCCACATAACCCACACTGCTGGGCTTAAACTAAGCTGTACACAACCACCGGGCTCGTCGTCAAACCAAGTCGGGTCATTGGTGGAACCAATTTCACTAGGATTCCCATAATCTGGGCCGTGCACCTTCACTGGGCTAACTCAACCTAGGCTTTGCACAACCACTTGGGCTTACACCAAAACTCAGCCCAACTCAATTCATTTTTGAGCTATACTTTTTCAAACACAACTTGGGCTGTTTACCATCAATCTGGGCTTGCACTCTGCACAACCGGAGCCCACAATCATTGGGCTAATGACCCCAAAGCTGAGCTTTGCACCCACCGAGCCCACATAACTTGGCCTATCTAGTAGGGGCATGCAAAAGACTAAGCTACACAATTGGTCATGCAACCAAGCCGCCGACTTCCCCACATAAACCAAAGCTCCCAACAAAACCAAATTCCCACATAAACCAAAGCCCATTTTTTTTTGTTATATTTGTAAGAATGTTAATGTTTCTGTACATTATCTTCATTGTATATAATCCAGTAGGACTTGTTAATTTTTTTCTTTCTTGAAACGGTTGGAGTCTTCTTGTGCATTTTTTTGTGCTAATCCGATATGATCACCACCGAGAATGTTGGATTTTGCCTTGATTAATGAAGCTCAACCTTGCTCCGCCGACACATACCAGTAATCTCTTCCCTTTTCTCTTATCAGCATAGTTCTCTTGGTATGTGACTGTTTAAATTTTTTCTATATGTAGACACATTGAGGACAATGTTTGATTTAGGTTTGGGGGTGCATTTGCATTTAGAGTTTTTAGTCTTTTATTTTACCTTTTATTTTCAAAAAAAAAAAAAAAAAAAAAAAAAAAAAAAAAAATCAATCAAAAAATTCAAAAACTTTTGCAAATAAAAACCTCCAACTTTTAGAGATTTTAGAGTCACTAGCATGCTTTTAGCTATGTTTACATAGAGATTGGCCACCGAAATAACAGAACTTGGAAGTACCGAAAACGCAATCGGGTTTCTTAGTTGATTAGAGCGTTAAAGTTGGATTTAACCATACTGGGAGGGCGAATTAGGTGTTTGTTTAGATATTCGGTGAGTAGAATTATGATCACCCATAGTGGAGACTACCCAATTTACATCAAGTGAGGCACCAACCTTCAATTTTTGCAACTTTCTAGAAAAGTCTGTTAGAGTGTGTGTCACCTTACGTAAATTCGGGTAGGAATGGTGAGCTACCCAACTTCGCACCATTTTCAGCACTACTTTTGATCTCTTGAGTGCTAGTTTTTGTCAATCATGAGGGTGACGTCTAAAGATGAAAACTCCTTCTAAATACCGATTTGTAGTTAGCATCATTCTCTCTCTCAATCAGCAAGACCCATAGAAACACATCATCACAATCGGGGAGCGAGAATGAGAATATTGAAAGAAAAGTTGAGACAGTCCAAGGTTTACGTGCAACAAAGAAAAGAAAAGAAAATAGGATGAGAATTAATAAAATTTATAAAATCAAGACAATACAAGTTGTGGAAAAATTGAGTGATAAAGTCCTTTGTCCATGGAGTTAGTTGTTTCATTATTTGTATTTTTATTCTCACTTATTGTAAATTAAAAAAAAAAAAAAAAAAAATATATATATATATATATTGTAGTTTATTTTCTTATTTTTGCTACCACCATGGTAAAGAAGAGTTCAAAAAGAAAAATCCAAACAACAAGGAATTTGAGTAGAAAAGTTAAAAATTGTCAAGTTTTGTGAAGTTTAGAAGTTCGTCATCAACATTTGAAGACCGAAGACCGAAGATTGAAGACGTTTCTATGGTTTCTTATGAGAGAGTGATATTAATTGCCGATCGGGTGAGAAGTGAGTGAGTACTCCCACCCCTTGCTAATGGTTGATTTCCTTTCTTAGAGATCATTAGAAAAAGATTCTTTTTGCCCACACTTTTGTGGAGTCTCCGATTTTATTTGGAAGGTTATCCTTCTTACCTACAACGTGTGCGGGGATTTCTCTCTTTATTCACCCGCACACAGAGAGACTAAAAAGCGATCTTTTTGAGTGCAATTATCATAAAACCCTAATGGTGAGGCAGAAGTCGAGGCTTATGATCACAATCGAATCCGAATTCTTTCATATGGTATGGTTACTTCTCGCTCAGCACTTAAGGATGAGAATGCGTTCTTCGATAGTTCTAACCACGTTACTAGCATGCGAAACTCTATGTCCTCATAGCTTCTTGGATGCTTGAGACTCTTTTACACTCGGAGTTGGAGAAGGTTTTGTGGGTACACCTGGGTAAACCCTCACGAGACTACAACTCGTCCACTAGGGACACCTAGGGTTTAAAGGCTTAGTGCATACGCTAAATGCATTCGAGAGACCTACGACGGTGGTATAGTTAGGATTTCTTCATTTCGTTTCACTTGAGGACAAGTAAAATTCGGAGGTTTGGGGGTATTTGATGAGTGCCAAATAGTGCATATTTATACACCTTTTTATTGGCATTTTACTCATCTTTTGCGCTTAGAAAATAGATATTATCCCATTCGTGTTTTCCTTGTTTTCAAGAATAAATAATTGTATTAATTAATTTTGTATTTTTAGGTACTAAATAAAGCTCGGAGAATCCGAGGAGCCAAAAGAGCGAAGAATTGGAGTCAAACATCCGTGGAGCGGTTAGCCAAAGCCCGCGCGCAAATCGGTTGCAACCCGAAGAAGGAAGACTTGGGCTAGAGCTACCCATGACCCGATCCGAGCCCGCTCACTCCGAGCCATTGAGATCTCCTCGCCTACATCCAACTGGCCGCTCCATCACTATACATCACCTCTTGATGCTCCGTGCAACACCGTATCGCTCCAAAACCGCTTACCATCCTCGACAGATTCGAGATCTTCTCCCGCCTAGATCCTACGCTCGCTAGGCCCTTCTCATCAAACCTCATTGTGCCCGCTCAACAAGCAAAATGACCCTACCCTATACCCCCACTCGAGCGCACCATTCTTCACTCCATCTTCTCTTTCTTCTCCTCTGCTCTCTCCCGTCTCCATCGAGCAGAGCTCGCTCTTCCGACACCACACCACCTCCGTCCTTCACCCGACCAAAGCAACCCTCACCACCACCATCTCTCGACACACAACCACACCACCGCTACCTGCTCTACTTCTCTAGCGCTAGTTTTTCTTCCTTAGCCTCTATCAACCCTAGAAGCTAATTTAGAAAAAGCTAGAGCTAGGGTTAGACACAACCGACGCATGGAGTTCTCTCGAGCACGATTTGACAAGAGGAGAACGATTCGAGTATGGGTTGAATTATTATTCATTTAATTTTAATTTTTAATGAATTAGGTTTGGGAATTTTAGGGTTTCTTTGTGCATGTATAAATATCAATGAAGGATGAGTGTAAGTACGCCCTGGGTTAGTGGTGTGTCATTTAGGTTTAATTTTGTTCTTTGTTATTTTAATTTGATGTTTTAATTTAGTGTTAGGGTTTCAATGAAACCCTGATTCCAATTTGTGCTTAAACTTTGTTGGAGTGATCTTGTATGCTTAATATTATCAATTGTCTTCAATTACAAATACCCAATGCTTTTCTTTCACAGTGTATACCAACGCCATGGATACACTGTAGTCAGGTCATAAATGTGTTGAGTGTATTGCAGCTCAACCTTAGATATAAATGCTAATTCCTTTGATTAGTTATACTTGATTAGATAACTAATGCTCGGGTTAGTACCCTTATTTGGTAATTGAAGTTTTACATGGAGAAACCCCTTAGATATGTGGTGGGTTTGACACCGCCCTTATCAGTCACAGGGCAAGAATGCCTCAACTCAGTGAGCACACAAGAGGAGTTAGAGGTGAATTTGAATACCTTAGCAACCTTTTTGTCACTGTTTATACCTTAGTTTAGGTTTATCTCATTACAGCTCAGCCGTATCGGCAAAACATCTTATTTACCACCTGTTTGTCACAATGTCACTCGGGATTCATTGAAGAAAGCCTTAGATCACCTTAGAGCACCACAAGTCCTTGTGGGATCGACCCGTACTTGCCGCGTCTCCAATAGACGCCGTGCACTTGCGGTATTACCGTAGGCTCAAATATAAACATCTTTAGAGGCCTACCAGTTACGACACCTGAAAGGATCTCTAACAAGCCGTCTGGACCTGAAGGCTGTCCGTTGCCACACCTGCAGCTTGCCAATGTGACATAACTTCCTGGAGAGAGCCCATCAGCATACATTAAGAGGTTCCGAGCTCAAGTAAGTCTCATCACGCAACCCTTCTTGCAACCGATCACTCCTCACTATGATAAGTCCTGTGGGACTGGGCTCCAACCAACAAACCAACCCCGGCTAAGAGATGTGAATGGGAATCCGGCCCCTTCAAACGTTTTATCAAGAGCGTAGAGGTTGTCTTGGTCAAAGACGATAAGGCCAAGGTCCGGGCATTCGCACGCCCAAACCCATTTGGAATTGGAGATCCGGTGACGAAGACGACTACATTCAAGGTTGGGAGCATGACGGTGAAAATGACCACTCCACCCGACTCACCCACCGAAAGAGAAGATGAACCGTGCACTGTAGCGAGATGTTATCCTAGGCGCCATCGCAAGCTCATCAACGCCGATAAACTAGAAGGCATAACAATTCACTTATAATGGCTCAAACCCTACCGAACTTAAGACGTTGTGCTACCACTTTCCAAGCGTCCTCCACACTTTAAACCCGTCTTTATTTCCTCCAGCGTGTTTCCTTTTACAATTGCATGTCATATTTGTAATTCCTCCAGAAAATGATTGCAATACTTGCATTCATAGTTAGGGTTTTCAATCTTCAATTTTCAATTTAATTGAAGCGTTATTTCCATCTGAGAACCTCTCTACCCCTAAAAACACAAATTCCTGAGTCAGCCTAAATTGACCCACTAGAGCAATGAAGGAAACCCTAAGCAAACATCTCATGGGAAGAAGGAAATAAAATGTGTGCACAAAAAGAAAGTGATTTGAGCCATCTGCCCCAGCAAGACCAAGGAGATATCACGTCAGGAGCACATACAGATGCAATCTTAACGAGGGGTTATGACATAAACCTTTATTCAATGGTAAGCAAACAAGAAAAGATCTTGAACTCGGCCACCGAGTACAAGAAAGATGTTCAAAAATTACGGGAATACACTTGAAAAGAGAAAAAGAAGCAAAGTGGTTTAGCCGTCAAGAAGAATAACTTTGCCGCACCACTTTGGGTCCTACTTCAACGCCATCACCGCTACCGCTTCTCCTCGAGCCTCGGCTTTCCGTCGGATGTTTCGCAGAACATTCTCCGTCCTAACATCATCGGCAGAACAGATTCCAAGTCTTCCTCAAAGCCCACAAAACAACATTGGGTTTGCGCCGATTGCCTTCGAACACTCAGGTCCGTCCGTGTCGAGAATCAAGGATTATCACATCGTCTGGATTGGATAATCACGCCTATCTTCATCCAGGAGGCCGTTTATGCTCCACTCTCCGCCTCTTTAACCATGCGTTGCAAATCTTTCGCCCTTGCGCTTACCGGTGCTCGTAACGCTTCCTCATGCCTCCGCCGTTCTTCCATATCGATCGCAATTTGAAAGGGCACATATGCGTCCCCGGTGATACGCAGTGCAAACAGACATCCCGTATAACACGACCAACTTCACGAAGTGGGGAGATCAATTTTATCCATTACCTCCTCGTGCTCATTAGTCTCGGGTTTGTCAACTTCAAACTCTCTTCCGGAGAATTCTGAGAATAATCATCGCATCATTGCTTCCATGATTGGCTGCAAAGAAAAAGAAGTTATGGGCACACAAAAATATTTGTATCATCATCAGTCAATCAAAAGATCAGATGAGTACGGAGCAATACCTGAGATACAAAAGGAACGACTATGTGATGAGAATAATCCTTAGAATTTTTCTTTATAATCTAGCAAGTCAACAGAATCCCAGGAGAAAATGAGTCTCTACTTGCCACCTATAAAGGCTACCGATTCAAGATAGCGATCAATGATGCTTATCGGATATATCTGAGGAAAGCTGCAGTGTAACGAAGGGGAGTGCGCCTAGTCCAAGAAATGGGCCAAGCTCTGTCCAGATAGTACGGAGGAAACCCAAAGCGACTCGCCAGATCAAGTCCTGCTCCCTCCACCATCCTAATCGGGACCGACCAGTTCCGGGGACAACACCGACGATGTCGACCTATGCGGTAAATGTATATTCACCTTAGCTTGGTCATTTCACGTATACAAACTTGTCACCATCTTATGCCTACCCCACAATAGCGTAACCATTATGCGCTAGGAAGGGGACTTAATGTTGATGGTGGATTTTCACTTAAGGTTAAAATTGTAAAGGCCAAAATTATGCGCTAACATCTTGCAAAAGATAAAGCCATTAATAAGTGATGAATACTTCTTCACCTTACTAATTCACCTAGAATAAAGTATATGGCAACAATCCCAAAGATTCTCGTGAATTAAATACACAAAATTCATCCAGGTTGGAGCATGTAGCAATAATCCCATATACCCCGTGAATTTACAAGATTATTAATTAATGCATGACCAAGCCTTGTATTTCTGTACTCATTCTGGGGTGTGGCATGACGACCGAGTGTTGATCTCAAGCAGAGCAACACGAATCTCCAAGCATTAATAATGAAGCATGTACGAAATACCCATACAAAGCTTCGACTCTCGGTGTGTTATACTAGCCCGATTGAGCATATTTGAACCTGAACTGACCATATCAGTCTTAGAAACGATCACGACCATCCAACTTCACCAGCATGATTGGATGGCTTAGATTGAATCCATGACCCCAAGCCGGTATTGGAATATTCACTACCGACCTAACGCTAGCCCCCGTATGGGGTCTCCCCAAAAGGGTGGCATAGCTTGCCAAACCGTCCAAACCAGAAAGCAAGATGGACGAAAAACCTAAATTAGGGTTTGCGGCACATTACATGTATCGCAAAATGCAGTCTCAACCATCCATCTTCGCAGGCATAGATGGAGGGTGTAGATGTAGATTCAAAGAGCCCGCAGCATGTCAACACAAACACCGTGGGCCCACCTACATACCGATCGATCGGTCGGGACCAACTATGGTTGGTCATCTTGATTAAATGCGCCCCAAACCGGGTATGACACACGGCCAAGCAAAACCTAATTAGGGTTTGTGTCGGATCACGAGCGTCCATTTTCTCTGCACGAATGAAGGGTCCAGGAATAGACTAAGCAGTCCCGGTAAGTATCAACACGATCATTGTGGGCCCACCTATCTCCACACCCGATCGGCCAAGACCAAACTTGGCTGTACACCTTGATTCGCGCGCCCAAGCTAGGCGTGGTCACACTTCCCAACCACAAACTGATCTCGACCGCTCAAGTTTACCGGACAAATTGAGTGGCTTAGATCACGTTTCTATGGGACGATGAAGTACGGGTATATACACCATCCTACCGTATACACGCCGGGCTGATCGGCCAAGACCGACCAAGCTTGGTCGTTTTGGAACGCGCGCCCAAAATTGGCATGATGCGCGGCTTTTGCGGCACCAGATTTCTGTTGCAAATCGATCTCGACCACTCAACTTCGCCGGAAAAATTGAGTGGCCCAGATCACACTTTCACGAGACAATGAGATATGGGCGCCTACACCGTCGATTTGTCTACACACATGCATGATCGGCCCTGTCAAAATTGTATCCCAAGCTTGGATTCGACCAAAGGTCGAAGAGTGATGCTTGCGCACCTCTTCAAAAACCCTAATTCCATCAACGGTCGCAGATGAGTGTCTCAAAGATCATCTCGTCCGTCCAACTTCACCGCTTGGTTTATACAACCTGGTTAGGACTTAATTGGTTAGTGAGGCGTCATGGTGATCACCACCCGTCACTTTACCACATCATGATGCATAGCACTTATAGAATACACACGGTACTTCACAGGTATCGACTTCCTAAATAACTTAGTTATTTAATCGAGCATTGCATGCTACTTTATGTGGGTCCCACGATCCACACACTCGAGACATCAGTCATGTCACAAACTGGGGGATACATACTGGGGTATTGGTCGGCGGTTTACGGCGTGCGGCGTGCAACGCGCCATCACAAGAACGTGTTAGGAAGTCATGGACGGTTAGAGATGACGGGGAGAAGTGGGCAAGACCGGGTCGTGTAACACTAACACACAACTCCACTACTCCATCACTCCACTTCCTCCACTTCCCATGAGAGACGTGAATAAGGCTCAAATGACTTGTATAAATAGGTTCTCCTCCCTATTTCCAAACAACAAGAACAAGTCCAGACAACAAAGGCAAGTGTTGATACCATCGTATTCAAACACCGGAACTGATAGCTTACATCCCGCAAGCCAGTTCAGCTTTCTGATACAAGTCATACATAGCCAACACCTTCACAATCTTAACACCTTCTTCGCTTTCCTCCCTAAGATCGACCCCATATCCTTCACTTTGTGACCGAAACAAGTCTGGAACGGCCATTTCTTGGTTTAGGCCGGATTTGCACAGATTGATTTCTCGAATCTACAAGCACTCCCGTGTAATGCATTTGTGTAAGGTTTAGACTCATTTCTCATCCACACACCCCAAATTACCAAAACCGGCAGAGATAGTTTTCACCCATAAATAACTGGGATTGGAGTTATGCGTCCCCGTTCGCGTACTGGCGAAACCCAAACTCAGTCCGGATATTTCAAGTATGCGTACACGTTTGCATACTTGAAGGTTAAAGTTCTAAAATCGGTTATGTACATGAACTAATATATTTATGTAATAAGGAATGCATTCGTTGCAAACCGTGGCTATAATGTTCATCAATTGATTCGAGTGAATCAAACTGATTTGCTTCAATTGTGTTCTTGTATACTTCTATGAGAATATAACAATTGAACAACTCTTTAACTAGTTTCATTTGAGTCATTTGAACTAGTTATGGTTAAGATGAATAAGGTTGATATGAGAGTGTTCATATGGCTAACCTTGGTTAACTATTGTTGATCCAACATGGTGTACACGTTTAGGTACGCTACATAAACCTAAATTAAGGTACATTTCATTTGTGTGTAACAAGCTAAGTTCGATCTAACGGTTGAAAGATATTAGCTTGAATCTAATCAGGTTTTCATCTAACGGTGAATATTGAATGCTTTATTACCAAGGTAACTTAGATTGCAAACCCTGATTTGAAAACTATATAAAGGAGAACTCTAGCAACTAGGAAACCTAATCCCCACACCTCATGTGTGATACTAGTTGCAGCTAGAGTCGATTCTCCTTTAACCTTAGGTTTTTCACGAAACCCTGTAGGTTAACGACTTAAAGACTTCATTGGGATTGTGAAGCCAGACCCAACTATTTTCTTTGTAGTTGCGTTATCTGATCTTGCATGTTTTATCGTGTTTGAGTACTATCTTCTTTAAGATTGGCTCGAGATTTATTCTCCGATAGGCAATATAAAAAGTAGTCACCAAAAATCTTCATCTCATCGTTTGTGATTCCACAATATCTTGTTTCGCTACCATACGATTAAGATTATTGTGAGGTGATTGATATTTCTAGGCTGTTCTTCAGGAATATAAGTCCGATATATCAATTGGTTACTGTTCACCTTGATTTATTAAAAGACGGAACAAAACTCGTAGGTATTTCTGTGGGAGACAGATTTATCTATTCCTATTGACTTTTCTGTGTGAGACAGATTTGTTTATCAAGTCTTCGACTTTGGGTCGTAACAACTCTTGGTTGTGGGTGAGATCAGCTAAGGGAATCAAGTGCGTAGTATCCTGCTGGGATCTGAGACGCAGGGTTCAACTACAGTCCAGTCCGAAGTTCTTTGGTAGTATGCTAGTGTCTGTAGCTGCTTAATACAGTGTGGTATTCAAATTTGGACTAGGTCCCGGGGTTTTTCTGCATTTGCGGTTTCCTCGTTAACAAAACTTCTGGTGTCTATGTTATTTTTTTTCCGCATTATATTTTGTTATATAATTGAAATATCACAAGTTGTGAGTTGAATCGATCAATTGGTAAATCCAACCTTTAGTTGTTGATTGAAATTGATTGATCCTTAAACATTGGTCTTTGGTAACGTTCAAGTTACTTCTCTTATATTCAATCAGGCTCGCAAATTTCTATTTGCTGATTGCAGATTGAATTGAGAAAGAGAGATACAAAACTCTTTGATATACTTTTCTCTAGATTGAGTATGACTGTCTAGTTGATTCTCTTGAAAGTATATTTGAGTTTGTCTATTCAGATTGCCAAACAAATTATTGGGTGTGGTTATTGTACCCCCGCTTTTTCAGTTAGCATACAAGTATGCATGCTGTGCTATATCCAATCATGGTTAATTGCTCTAAACTCCCATTTCAATCATTAAAACATTCTTAGAAGACGACAATAGTTGTCTCACACAAACTGATTTCCTAGCTTGAGAAAATGTTTTTGTTCTCGACACTGCCAACTTGGACTTCACATTATCAACCAGATTAGTGAAAATATTACTGCAGGTCATTATTGACCTGGTCAAAATCATCAGAATGGGGCTAATTTTGACTGGTCAAGGTTGACCTATGAAATTTATTGTCGGCCGAATTCCAAATAACCACCTGCATACACCTTTCATTTTATCCTCCACAATCAACAATATTTTATTCAATCAAATTCAACTCACTTTCAATCAATTCTTATCATATTCAAATGGATTCATACAAAAAGAACTTAAATTCTTCTAAGTACAAACTTTATTTGTTAAGTATCAAATACAAAGGGATATATACTAAGTATCAGTTCATAGAAATTCCTATGTTCACAAATTCATATAACTTAGAATGTACATACAAACTTACTGCAACCTAATGTCTGCCTTGTTCTCCATCCTTTTTGCTCCAAACTTGCCGCAGCAGAGCATCATCCAATTAACCTGTAAACACAAAAAAATATATACTTAGACGAAGTATGCGCGAGAAAAATCAGCCCTAAGTTATGAGGTTACTGCTACAAGTAAGAGAAGTGGAGGATCATACTACATTAAGTTCTTGTTCATTTCGTAAAAACCTACTACATTAGGGAATACATAGAAACCAACTTCAATTCCTAAGTTCATTTCAATCTCACTTGAAAATCACTATAAGTAGATATGTTGAAACTTACTCAAAACTTGCGGCTTCAATAAATTGAACTGATAAGCTATGATAATTATCTCATTTATGGTTTTTCGTAATTACTATACATACCGAGGGTGTTACGCCTACTAAGGACATAAATAAGAAAATTTGGAGCAAGCCTTCAAGCAAAGAACAACTCGACCAACTTGAAGTCGCAAAGTTTAAGAGTGGACATCTCGTATTTAAATCCATGCATAAAGTTATAAATGAAAAGTATCTGCTAAGTTCAAACTTCATAAGCATATATACCAACCTATGTTAAAAGCAGAACCGATGAAATTACAAAAAAAAAAAAAAAAAGATTGGGGAAAAGAACAATGAGAAATACTTACAATGGTTTTCTTATAAAGAACAAGCCCATGATTAAGTCATCAAGAGCTTCAACGTAAATCAGATCCACTCATCCAGACATCATTATAATTGGTCCCGAAATAAACCAAAGTCCATAAGCTCTCTCGCACGCGCAACAAACCAAAGTCCTACAAGAAACATGGAATCTAGAAAATATACAAGTTAAGTACTTACCCTAGGTAATCTAGCGGTACACAAGTTGATGCCAATCCACCAAGTTCACTTCCCACCCGCATAATACCTCGCAAGTACAAATTGAAGGTCAAAATCCACAAATTTAAACTTTATAGTACAAATATAACCAAGTGAAGTACTTATCGTGATTGTTATTTCCCGGGCGCTACTAATGCTTCCATTTACCTTGTGTGAAGTCCCCCGTGAATTCATTTATCGGGCTCTTTGCATGATACATTCATTGCAAGAACTTAAGAAAACTAAGAAACAAAGGAATGTAACTACCAGGAAAACCTTAGTTGTAGAGAGATTGACCAAGCCGTATAAGCTCTTGACCTACAAAACTCTCGGCTTTCTTCACCATTCTCTTGACCTGCATATGTTTTCATATAAACGGCCTCGTTCCATGCCAACCATCTTTCACAATCTCACCGAAATGTCCCTACAAGCGTAAGCTATCATCATCAATAAGAAATTCATCCTCCAAATAGTAAACGCATCCAATATTTACCAAGACTATCACAGGACGGTGCATCAATGAAGCAAATTGAACTGTTCATACATACAAAAACATGGAAGCATAGCAGAATTCACCAACTAAAAACACACCCAAAGCAAGTACTTGTACACAAGTACAAGCCTCATACTACTACACATTTCGTTACAAAAAGGATATTCCAATCAAAGTGCTTCTTTGAATTTGAAACACTATTAGTAAGCCCAACATATATTTTCTAGCTTATAATTGCATATAGACACCAAAGCAAATTCTAAAAAAACTTAGAGCTATAAATAAACTAAAAGTACAAGTAACTTAGCTTAATTCAAACTTAGCATCATGATACTTTATATTATTCAAAACTGATATATTAAAACCAAAACTAAGAACTAAGTGTGGATACAAATCTTCTTTACTCACTTGTTATTGGTTCACATCATCACACTTCTTCCTCAAAACATACTTCAAGAATCCCAAAGTTCACTCCCCCACTACTTAAAGCATTCAAGGTCTCCAAGCTTTCATCTCCTTGTACACTTCCAAAATATGCTACTCATGCCAACTATATCATTGTCTCATATCACAGGAGAAAACAACAAATATATTTTAATATGAAGCAAAAAACAGAGACACCAAGTTAATATGATACCAATTGAATCAGACCAAAGGTAGTGGTCTTAGTTAATACATTTTTAGTCATTCCAATTTGCAATACTTGTTATAGTGCATTTTCGACAAAAACTTAACCACGTTCTACATTTGAAATGAAAACTAAAGTTAGTGGGGCAAGACATTAGCTTTGTACATCAACACAAAATGGGAGCTTGCCCGTAAATACCGCGATCGATCTCTTTAACTTTTGAATACAACTTGCACAACAAAGATTAAATCCACATCCATAAAAATTAATGTTATTACATAACAGCTTAGAACCCAATAAAGCTAGCATTGTAATCCCCAAGTACTCCAATAAACGAACAAAAATAACCCAATAAACAAACAAAAATAACATGGGAACGAGAAGTTTTTTTTTCTTACCTTACCTTCTTTGAGGAAGAGAGTGATCCCGGGTTCCTCTACTCAATGCTAACCATCGACATCTCTACTCAACCGATTTCTTTCCTTTGAGTTTCTAAGTCTCTCATCAACCTTTCATTTTCATACATAGTAGTCCTGTGCCTTTCTCTTTTTCTCAATTAAAATGAAGATGGCCATGTATGTTAGAATTAGGTCATACCAATTTACCAAGGGTAAGTAAGAGAATGTATGCATTAGAATAATGTGAACATGGATTAATATATACAATTAAACATATATACCTTCATTAGATGTGAACATGGATTAATAGCTACGATTAAACATATATACCTTCATAAGAATCTTGAATACCATCTCGTTTGTTGAGTAGTTAGGATCAAAGCATCAAACATGAGCAAGAAAGAAGCAAAAGATTCACTTTAAAGACCGAACTCGCCTCAAACTGCCGAGGTGCATTAGATGTCAGTAAGCAACAACATTAAATCGGGGTTAAAAGCATACGTACATACCCTAGCAAGCAGAGCATATCATAATAGTACTCTTACGTACATAGGATAAAATAAACTGGATAGAACATCTAAACTAATTGATGCAAAGTTTCGGCTATTCCGAAGCTTTTAATACTTTTATTTACATGCAGAATAACAAAGCCAAAGTTAAGTACCTTCCTAATCGCCAGAGAGAAGGTTTAGCAAAGACAAGCGCTCAAGCTCAAGCCTTCCTTCAATCATCCGTGAACCCCCTAAGAGATAGTCATGTACCGACTATTAAAACACATCAATGAAGTTTATATAATCATTACCATAGACAGTTAACTCTCCAAGTTCCACAACTTTACAAGTATTTGAGCTATAAATGTTTGAAACCAGGTAAGTCGTAAATTACCTTTGCTAAACTTATTTCCCTGATTTGTGTTCTTAGTAACCTCAAATTCGCCCAAAAAACACCAAAAATTCACAATACATCAAACAATTCTAAACCCATTTCAACCACTAAAATTGAAACCCCATAAACCCATTTCAACTACTAAAACTTTAAAAAAAAAAAAACATATAAAAATATTCGGTATCCAAAAGACAAGATAAAACAAAAGTGGAAGGATGAAGATTGATCAAGTTACGATTAATTAAAAATAAGAAACAAACCTAAATCTCTTTGCGAGAACTTCATCACGTTTCCTAACATTAATTGAAAGGATTCATGAAATTCAAAGTTGTCCTCCTAATGACAATGAACTCAACTTATCCCGCAACAACAAAATCAAAACAAAATATCAAAACCTTCAAATGAAATTGGAAAAAGAAGTCGTATTAGATTTATCGATGAAAAATCCCTAAAACGAAATCGAAAAAGAAATCGTAATTGATTTATTAGATGAAAAAAACCTAAAATGAAAAAACGGACGATTGAAATAACATATCGAGAAAGTTGTAGTACTCTAATCTCTAATCTCTTTGATCGATTTCGATATCTTCGGTGGAAATCGGTCAGTTTACTCGATGAAACCCCGATATCTTTGCAGGCGATGAGGACGAGAAGAGAGAAAGAGAAAGTGAAAATAAGAAATGGGTTTACTCGATGAAACCCTTATCTCTTCTGTGGGAGGAATAATCCTCCAAAGATAAGTAAACTTGGGCGGAAAAATATGGCACACTACGAATGACACACGCGCAACTAATATCTTTACAAGCCCTTGTGTGACCAAGCGTGTGATTAGCACACGTAAAAAATTAGTCTGTTACGATTCAGAATAGAAGCCTGTTACGAATCATGAAAAAATTTCTTGACTGACTGTTGCACATTACAACTATGTTGTAACGGCTTTTTGAATAGAAAATTTGTAGAAGCCGCTGAGCCGTTATAAATTTTAGTTACTATTCGGGAAAAATGGTGTAGTGTTAGTCTGTTAGAGCTGAAGTAAACACTAGATTTGTAGAAATCTACCATATAACCCTGTAGATGGGGAAAAACGATTTGCTGGTTTTTTAGGAAAGTGAAGAGACGACGGTTCGGACGAGACTCCTCAACCGAGCAAACTGCTTAACCTCACACAGATGCACTGCACGGGAGTGCTTTGAGTTCGAGAGATCAATCTGTATGACTCCAGCCTAAACCAAGTCAATTTTCGTTCCAGAGTCAATTCAGTCACAAAGAGGGAGATGGGTTGATCTGTAGGAGGGAAGCTGAGAATTGTGGGATCAATGATGATCAAGGATTATGGATGTGTTGAAGGTTTCTGCAAGTATGTGAATTGTGTAAATAAGTTTCGATCGAGAGAATTGTTGTCCCAGTCATCGATTTTGTACTTATTTATATTTTCAGAATAGTAAACACATTGATCCCAGTAAGTGTGACGGTTTCTTGGGTGAAAGAATGGGAAAGTGGGAGATCGTGGTAAAACCAGTTCCGTGTCATGTGGAGACTTGGTTGATCGTCCACCCACTACTTTGCTAACTCCCTCAACCGCTTGCACGACTTACTCACATTTCTCATCGTGGATGAACACACGTGTTGTAGGCCGCCAGACCCAACCCTAATTGCTATCCCCCATGTGACGTGATTGATGTCTCACGAACATGGAGTCTGCAAAGCAGACGTGTATTTGATTAGTCAGTCGTTGACTTGATTAAACAATAAATCTAAGTTTTTGTTGAATTGAGCATGATTGACGATTGCTCAGTGATTCATGGATTGAACATGTCAGACGTATAGTTCTTGAATGATCTTGATATTGCTCGTCTGAGCAAAATATTGTAAATTCGACGAATTGTTGAATATTGAGTTATATTCGGCGGAATATTGATAGTTAGATCAATATTCGAGCAACTGAACAAGTATTGCTCAATTCGACGAAATACTGAATATTGATAGTTGGATCAATATTCGAGAAACTGAGCAAGTATTGCTCAATTCGAAGAATTACTGAATATTGACAGTTGGATCAATATTCGAGTAACTGAGCAAGTATTGCTCAATTCGACGAATTACTGAATATTGACAGTTGGATCAATATTCGAGCAACTGAGCATATATTGCTCAATTCGACGAATTATTGGTAACATGACCCAATAAAATATTAATTAAAATATTGGTAGCCTACCAAATATTATATAATTAATCCAGATGTTGATTGCTGGGTCAACATAAATTTATTAGTGTTTGAAATTGCTCAAAATCGAGATTTGCAGAGCATTTGTTCGAAACCCTAATTTTGATCAACTCTTCATCGATTGATGATTTATTGAAAATAGGCCACTGAGTGAAGGAGTGACCGGCTACATGGGATAATGGACGTCCATGTAGCGCCCAAGTGCTCTAGTGAGCGTGCACCAAAGTCCTTTGTTGACTGGTTGGTGAAAGGATGATTAAATGCAAATTTAATAATTTATTAGAATAGTGCTCGTCTGAGCAAGGTGATAAAACCTAATTATGGAGAAGTGAGGGACCGACAAAGAGGGCATGAGACCGACCCTTGGTGGTTGTGGGACCAGATGATGGTCGTTTGAACAAATTCCAAGTTGGTTGGAAAGAGTTTGGACCCAATATGAGCAATTGAGCAAACTAGGTCAAAATTATAAAGATGTGTGGGACCGGATCTTTGCAAGCCTTAGGATCGGCCTTGGTCGGTCAAGGAAGCATGCTCGTGTCACCATAATGTCTGTGTCTCAGTCCTGAGAGTTTTTCATATTTTCTGGTGTGTGTTTGAGCAATATCTTGGATTTTCAGAAGAGTTACTGAAATTCTTGATTTTGCTTGAATGAGCTAGTAGGACTTTGCTCGTTCGATCAATATTTTGAGAATATTAAAATAATAATAATAATTTAATATTTTTTCGTGAATGGCCTAGTCGTTCATGTGACCATTTGACTTTTTGGCTTTTTTCATGGTTTGAGCAATATTTGAGAAAATATGAAGAAACCAGGGTTTTTGCTCAAACGAAGGAGTTTCATGAGATGAGGGAAATAATAATTATGAAAACAAGGGATTGCAAGGTGTGGGACCGGCCACGGCTAGGGAATGGTCGATCGGATAGGTAGCCCGGTCCCGTAACACCTTTCCATATTTTTATTATTTTTCATGAAATCGTGAAAATATGGAGAAACCGTGAGTTTTTCTCAAACAAGGAAAATTCCTCGAATGAAGGAGTCTTCATGAGTTAATGAAAATAATAAAATAAGAAAAATAAAGGAAGAGGCGTGGGGGACCGCCACGGCGGCATGACCGGCCGGCCGGTGTGCCCGGTCCCTAGGCGCCTCTTTTATTTTTATTTTCTCTCTCCTGTTTTGTTTTGTGTAGGATTCCTCGTTTGTCCATATTTTCGAATGCTCGTTCGTGCATTTGGGTGCTCGTTCGTGCATCATTGTTGAGTACACTTACACCATTTTATTGGGGCTTACTCGGTGATAGTCCAGATGCCCGATTGTTGAGTAATTATTACTAATTCATGAAATTCAGCGGAGAATGATTCATGAAACGGAGTAATAAAATGAATTGAGTATCTATTACTAATCCATGAATTCTAGTCGGGAATTCAAGGAACGGAGTAATGAGATAAGATGATTATCTATTACTAATCCATGAATCCAGCCGGGGAATTCAGGGAACGGAGTAATGAGAAAATAATAGATTATTTTCTAGGAATTCAGTGGATGAATGTCACGGTAGAATTAATCTATTTGCAGAATTGATATATGAGATAGTTGAAGCATCATATTCGTTCTGAAAGGTGTATAGTCAGGGAACAACGTACATCGTCGACGTCCTGAAGGCGTTTAGCCCTCTAACAAACAATTATGTCTAGAGAGCCGCCTGAATCTATACACGGTCTCTCTACATATTCAGGGAACAACGAGTATCGCCGACATCCTAAAGGCGTTAAGCCCTCTGACAAATAATTATGTCCAGAGAACCGCCCAATCGTTATTCTATGTAGAGGTGGGTATCTCTATGTAGTCAGGGAACAACAAGTATCGTCGACGTCCTGAAGGCGTTAAGCCCTCTGAAAAACAATTATGTCCAGAGAACCGCCTAATCATTTAATTCTACATAGAGGTCATGATGAAATGTGTAGCATCGAAAAATATGAATCGTCATATGCATTCCAGAAGCTGGGTCAGAAACTTGCAGTATCATGATTTTATGATTTTGACCTTTGTCGAAAATCCACCATCAACATTAAGTCCCCTGCTTAATGAGGGACAATCATGTTCCGCAGTAAGCACTAGATGGTGATTTTCCAGTTGACGAGATAAGCAGTTGAACTCAGTCGTACAAAGGTATTTTCATAATCCCCGATTTTCTCCAATGGTGTCATGTACGAGCAAATGCCCAGGTAAGGACCCCGACAGTATGATAGAGTGTCATCCCGTGAGCACGGAGAGATGAGGCACTGCTGATTTGGACGGTCGGACATCCAGTTTTGGTCAGTGTTGATGGTGGTTTTTAGTTCAGGGCTAAAATTTTAAAACCCTGTGTTTAATGCGCCGTCTGCAAAAGGACTGAGCCATTTAAAAGTAATGAGTGCCCGTGCCTCTCTACGCACACATGTATTGAGAAACTCAGTATATTTATTTAGAATGGTGCATGTAGCAACAATCCCAAACATTCTGTAAGCTCCCGCCTGCATTACTCATTAGTGTATGGTTTATTGAGTATTTTACTATGCTATGTTCCCCAGCTGAACCCTTAGTATTGGTATGACATGACAATTAGTGTTCACTAGCAGCTGAGTAGCATGAATTTCCCGAAGTATCAAAATTAAGGTCTGCATGAAAATGTTCAATCAGAAGCACTAACTGCTCTCTGAGAATAAAATAATTTTGTGTCAACACACATAATTTGTTAAATTTGTTCAATTTTGTGATAGCCCACAAGATTCAAATTTTCGACCTAATTGAATTGCAAAAATTAGGTCTTTTGCGCATTGTGCAAATATCTCAACCCTATTGGTCGAGGCCAAACCTAGTTAAACTAGGAAACTGATCCGCCATGGAGCCAGTAGGAGCAAAGTCCTAACAGAAAACAAGAAACAAAAGAGGAATTGTGGCAAATAAGAGCAATGACGAAAGAGGAGCGACCACGCCACATAGCCGGCCAATCCGCTCCAATAGGCGCCGCCTGTGGCCGTTAGCCACGCACCATGTCTCTCTTGCCGTCCCCCTCTCCCATCAACCAATCAGATCGCTCAAAACCCGCCACACACACTTTTAATAAAGTTGGAAGTTGGTTAGTCAATGCGCCTAATTCCATTAGGAACCTAATCTAGACGGCCCAAGCCAGTCTCCAAAAAACAATCACGGCCGTGCGATTTGGCCACTTGATTTATTTAGTTTAGCCGCTCCCGAACGCGCCCAAATAGGCATCAACATGCCACCACAAGCAACGTGCCAACACCGTTGTTGCAGTCTGCGCCAAAGTGTAGGGATCGCCTACAAACCATCCCAAACAGCACTTGGTAATCATCACAGGCGCCATGCCAATTGGCTAGCCAACCTGCCAAATCGCGCCAGTATGCCAATTGGCATGCCATGCCATTCCGCGACAGCAATATGCCAATGGCTTTGGTCAAACCAAAGGGAAACCCCATTTTCTAGTCATGGCCCAATTGTGTCACTCTGGGCCCACAACATGCCACAAGCCATGTGGGACCCAGGAGACCCTAAAGAATGGCGCCCGCGCCATATTATGATTACCCATGATCGTCCATAGACATTCCCACGTTATGGCCTTGCCATGTTTTCTTTGATCAAAACGGCCAAGGCAGTATTTGCCAAGATGCCGCCGTGCCGCGCCACCTAGCCGTGCACGCCACTTAGGGTTTTTACATGCCAAACCCTAATTAGGCCAGGGCCATTATGCCGCCCCATGCCAAATAGCATCACCTAGGCATTAAGTTCGATGTGGCAACTAGAGCTAATATCATTAAGCCATATTTGGATCTAACACCAATATGCCAAGATGTAGCAGGCGCCACTTTGCCACTACGCCATTGGCAGGCGCCAATTTGCCACTTAGCCACCGACATGCACCACTTTGCCATTGTGCCACTAGCAGGCACCACCTGGCCACTTAGCCACTAACAAGCGCCACATTGACATTGTGCCACTAACAGGCGCCACATTGTCATTGTGCCACTAGTAGGCGCCACTATGCCATTGTGCCACCTAGCTTGCGTGTGATTGGTCAGAATAACTTGGTCTTGCACATTAGACCCACTCAGCAACTTGTTGCACATTTTTCCACGAAACACTCGAGACATCAAACATATCACAAACTGGGGGATACTCATCAGGGTATTGGTCTGGCGGTTTACAGCGTGCGGCGTGAAACGCGCCCATTATAAGAAAGTGTCATGAAAGAGCGGACGGTTAAATAGCAGTAAGAGAATAGTGGGTGTAAGGCTGACCAGTTTCCCCTCACAATGGGAACGTGATGGTGAACCGTTTCTACACAATCCCACTTCTCCACTACTTAACTGCCTCCACTTCCTACGAGATCAGGGGTGCTCAAAACAACAGAGTTTTGGTTAACAACACAAGTATCCAGAAAAATACCAAGAACTGATAGCTTACATTCCGCAAGCCAATTCCATGTTCTGATACAAGTCATAAAGTAGCCACACCTTCAGAGTTAACCATTCTGATCTCAACACCTTCTTCGCTTCCCTCCCTAAGATCAACCCTTGTCCTTCACTTTGTGACCGAAGCAAGGCTGGAACGGCCATTTCTTGGTTTAGGCCAGAATTGTACAGATTAATCTCTCGAATCTAAAGTACTCCCGTGCAGTGCATTTGTTTAGGGTTTAGATTCATTTCTCGGCGGCACACCCAAATTTACCAAAACCAGCAGAATCAGTTTTTACCCCAAAACAACTGGCGACCAAAGTGGGAGATTAACCTCTCGGTTGCAAGATCAATTTTGAATTTCATTCCAATTTTCTCAAATTCAAGATGGTGGATCTTAGGTCTGGATCAACAACGAATCCCGATGTTAGTGGCGCCGACAACACCCCTGGCGTCAATATTCCTGCGGGTGACACCAATGTACCTCCTACCAGCACGATCAACACATCTCGTGGCACTACATCCTCTGCCACCAACACCAGCGGCGCAAGAAATATCCCCTCCGGCGTGACACCTCCTGTCACCAGAGCTAGAGCCGCTGCCGCCACTCCTAATATTTCTTCAAGCGTAACACCCCCAATTGTAACCAGAGCCACCGCCACTCCTCCATCAGGACGAGAGACTAGAGGAGCCAGAGAAACCCAACCCCCTATTACCATTGTTGATTTTATGGAAAGACAAGAAGTTCTCGCTAAGGCTCAGACGGACATGGCCACAACTCAGAAAGAAGTGCTTACTTTCCTCAAGACACTAACGGAGCGGCTACCTCAAGAATCACGCCAACCCCAAATGGAGCCAACAAGGAATACTTTTAATGCTCCCGGTGCAGGAACCTCAGCAGGACGCGCCTTTATAGATGAAGAGGCTCGTTTTGCCCCTGAACGTCCAATGGAAAGAAATTAACCATCAAATTTCATCACGCGTGAGGATCTGGAGCGACTTCTTCAAAATCGATGCAAAGAAAACCTGGTACACATGCACCAACATCAACCTCCGTATCCTCCTGATGTGCAAAGAGTTCCTCTCCCGAGAGGATACTCTTCTCCTCAATTTTCCCTTTATGACGGTACTGGTAATGCTCGTGAACACATCTCTCGTTTTTTGGAATCCTTAGGGGAGCACGAATACAATCATGTCCTTCGCCTCAAAGAATTTTCAAAGTCACTTACCGGGAGAGCATACACCTGGTACAACAACATCGCACCAAATAGCATATCCAACTGGTCTGAGATGGTGACCGCTTTCTACAAGAAATATTTCTTCGTGTCGGAGCAAATCACCTTTTCAGACCTGAGAAGAATGTTTCAATGTAATGAGCATCCAAATGATTACATCAAGAGATACAGAATTCAGGCACTGGATTGTCGATCCAAACGTGACCGAACAACAATTGGTGGAGACATGCATTAACGGTATGGTTCCTATTTATCCCACTTTACTAGAAAACCTGCGCTTCCAGACGTTTTCGAACTCCATGAAGCTGCAAAGCGGTCGGCTACGACGGCGCCAGCACTGTTGGAAAGAACCAGACCAGCCAGGAGTAATGATGCAGGAGAGACTCGGGGGAACAAGCGTCTCATTAACAAAAAATATAATACTGGACCCTCTGTAAGCATAGTGAGTGAAGGAGTAAAGAGGAAGGCTCCAGCGGTGGAACAACAACCCAAGCGTGCAACACCAACGCACCAGACGGCTCCACTCCGGAAATGCGCGAATAAAACTCCTGCACAACCACAAGAAACAGAGATGCTCCAAACTTCCCGTTCCCGATTGAGGAAGTAATTGAACTCCTGGAAGCGTGGATTCAAGATGGCGCCATCAAACTACCTCCCGTCAGACGCTCGCCAACTGAGGAAGAAATGAAAAATCCCAAGTATTGTCGTTACCGCAGATTCGTCAATCACCCAACTAATGAGTGCAACAAATTGAAACGCATCTTCAAAGAGAATGTGGATACGGGAGAACTTCAGCTAGGCACTGAGGGAGTTCACAGAGACCCTCTTCCAGTCAGAAGCTGCACACTTTCTGGGAACTCTGTCCACACAGCCATACAATCCATGATGGAGCGTGTATGTGAGATCCTTTATTTCTCCAAAGCACAACGTCAAGATATATTTGCAGCTCTCAATCGCATTGTGTCGGGCAAGCGGCTGTTTCCAGTCGGGGAAACCGCTCCCAAACCCCAGCCTCTTCTGGAAAACACGACCAACAAATGCAACTGGGGACTCCTAACCACCGCTCACTTGAAGAATGTTGAGTTTGACAACACACTGATTGACGTGGCCTCTGATTTCAATATTATCACCATCAAGACTCTGAGAGCTGCGAAGATTTCAAGGAAGGAAGCTGTTCACTACCCAACTATAATCAAGAACTCAGAAGGAGAGATGCTTACGGGTACATCAATCTCGAAATCAAAGTGGGGGATGCTCTAACACACGCCAAATTTCATGTGGTTAAAGAGTACCCGAATTATGATATAATCCTGGGGTACTCATGGATACATGATAACAAAGCAAAGCTAGGAGTATGCCCTTTGCCAGTGTCTATACCTGAAAGGGTCTCCAACAGGCCGTTCAATCCTGAAGACTATTTGTTGCCGTATCAACAACCCGCGAATGTGACACAGCTGCCTGGAGAGAGCACATCAGCATTTGTTCGCAGATTCCGGCCACAAGTAAGTCTTATTGAACAACCCTTTTTGCAACCAGTCACTCCTCCCTCCGCCAAGGCTTGGGGACTCGATCCGATTGTCAACCCAACCGTCACTTGGAGATGTGAATGGGATGCTGGTCCTTTCAAGTATTTCATCAAGAATTTAGAAGCTGTCACAGTTAAATATGAGGAATCTAGGAAAATAATGGCGCAACGCCCAAACCCATTTCAAATTGGAGATATGGTAATGAGAATTGCTGCTCAGCCTGCTCTGTCCGCAGAAGGGAGAGACGAACCATACCTAGTGGCGGAAATTATTTTTGGAGGTTACTGCAAACTCATCAATGCTGACAGGCTAGAAGGCGTAGTAATACACGCTCGGTGGCTTAAACCTTTCAACATCTAAGATGTCGCACCCTTTTCTCCAAAATTCCCTTTTAGTGTTTCCTTTAGAAATTTCCCTTTTCATGCAATATTTGTAATTCTTCCAAAATGATTGCACTTCTTGCATTCATAATTAGGGTTTCAGTTTATCAGTCAATTAAAGCGTTATTTCTTTTCAGAAAAATTGCTCTTGAATCATTTGAAAACTAAAAATCTCAAATAAACTCAAAACCCTCAAAAACAATTACCTACCAGCTCAAAACCAGAAATCACAGAGAAAACATCTCTTATTCCAAAACATGTACAAGGGAAAAGAGAAGGACGAGATGTTCAAAGGAAATTCGTCAGCAGCAGTACTTTTTAGAGAAGACGTATTTCATGTCCCGAAGAGAAACCTGCTTCAAGTTCAAACCTCGAGACGCATTCCTTTTGAATTTGGAAGCAGCGCACAACCACATCCTCAGGGAAGGCATCCACGCTCATACATACCTAGATGGCACGCCAAAAATCTTCAGGGAGCGTATAATTTGTAAGGGAAAATCAGACAAAAGGTCGGTCAAATCCTTAACCATAATGCTATTTCCCTATTTTAAGTCGCCATTGCTCGGTGTTGTGGAGATGCTATTGTGGAAACAGAATCCTTTCCACAGGGAGAAAATATGTCTTGCCGAGCACTATTTACACGCCAATTTCCCATCTATCGTGGAGCCTAGAATCCCAAGATATTACGAGATTTTTTCTGAAGATTCGGATTTCTCGGTCTAGGGTTTCATTCATTCATTCGATTGGAAACATAAAATTATCAAAACAACATGAATTAAAGAATATTATTTGATGAAGCCCTGGCTCCAGTCATATAAACGAAATCATTAAAATATCAAAAGCATCAATAGGCTACGAAAAGATGTTCTTCTATGGAAAGGAAACAAAAAAGTGGAAGAACTAGTTATCAACGCCAAGATTAATGGCACCTCCACTGGAGTCCTCTCCAGCAACCGCTGTTATGCCCTCTCCAGCAGCTGCTGCAATGCCTTATCCGGTAGCCGTTTTAGCATCTCCTCCAGCGGCCACTTCAGCGTCCATTTCAGCATCTCCTCCAGCGGCCACTTCAGCATCTCCTCCAGCGTCCACTTCAATATCCTCTCCAGAAGCTACCTCGACCTCTTCCTCGGAAACTGCACCAACGTCCTTTTCTGAAACTGACCAAACATCCTCTTGAGGATATACCGGTTCGTCCATATCAGAGTCAAGAATTATGATACCGTTATGGATAGGGTAATCATGCTTATTCCCACATGAATATTGTTTAGGCTCGACCCTTCGTCGCTTCAGTCGAGTCACGAATCTTTCGGCCCTAGCGCTCGTTGGTTGAGAGTCTTCATCACGTTGAGACGCCTCATCACGTCTCCACTTCTCCTCCATGTCAACCGAAGCCAAGAAATCTTGAACACGCCCCCGAACGATGCGTAAATGTGTGAGAGGCAGACCTTGTATGGCACGACCAGCTTCACGGAACAGAGGATCAATTTTACCTAATACTTCCTCAAATGCAGAAACCCTGGGTTTGTCAACTTCAAAGCTCTTCTCCGGAGAATTAGAAGAAAAATCATCACAAGGAGTTCCCATCATATGCTGCAGAGAAGTATTATGCTTATATCAACAACCCACATGGTAAAAAATAAAAGGAAACTACAAGAGGATATGAAGCTATACCTGGAAAGAAGATGAGCGCAACTCTTTGGTGATCGATATGAAAGGAAAGTTCAAGTGCCCCTTTTATATTCTACATAATAAGATCCCGGAAAAGAAAGGACTCTCTACCTGCCGTGTACAAAGCCTAAGATGCGGGATATTGGTTTATCTACCCAAAGACAACTTATGTGTGCCAGGAGGACTGCGCGTTTTGGTACTTCATTAAACATGTCTTGCTCAAAGACCGAGCCAACCTCTATCCTGGTAACACCTGTCTACTTTGCCTCATAAGTTTTATTTTTATGTGCCACTAACAGGCGCCACATTGTGCCAGTATGCAGGCGCCACTTTGCCACCGTGCCACTATGCAAGCGCCACTATGCCATTATGCCACCTAGCTTGCGTGCGATTGGTCAGAATAACTAGGTCTTGCACATTAGACCCACTCAGCAACTTGTTGCACATTTTTCCACGAAGCACTCGAGACATCAAACATATCACAAACTGGGGGATACTCATCAGGGTATTGGTCTGGCGGTTTACAGCGTGCGGCGTGCAACGCGCCCATTATAAGAAAGTTTCAGGAAAGAGCGGACGGTTAAATAGCAGTAAGAGAATAGTGGGTGTAAGGCTGACCAGTTTCCCCTCACAATGGGAACGTGATGGTGAACCGCTTCTACACAATCCCACTTCTCCACTACTTAACTGCCTCCACTTCTTACGAGATCAGGGGTGCTCAATGACTTGTATAAATAGGTTTTCGACCTATTTCGACAAACAACAGAGTTATGGTTAACAACACAAGTATCCAGAAAAACACCAAGAACTGATAGCTTACATTCCGTAAGCTAGTTCCATGTTCTGATACAAGTCATAAAGTAGCCACACCTTTATAGTTAACCATTATGATCTCAACACCTTCTTCGCTTCCCTCCCTAAGATCAACCCTTCTCCTTCACTTTGTGACCAAAGCAAGGCTGGAACGACCATTTCTTGGTTTAGGCCAGAATTGTACAGATTGATCTCTCGAATCTAAAGTACTCCTATGCAGTGCATTTATTTAGGATTTAGATTCGTTTCTCGGCGGCACATCCAAATTTACCAAAACCAGCAGAATCAGTTTTTACCCCAAAACAATCGGTTTAGTGTTTACGGGTCCGGCCCCAAAAAAACCGAAATCCTTGTTTTAGGAACAAACGTTCGTTCGTTCGTTAGTTTAAAAAACAAACAAAATAGACCTGAGTCTAATGATAAAAATTTTGTCTATGAGCTTTCACGAAAACCAAAATTTTATTTTTTAAATATGTGAGATTTCACTAAGTGGAATAAACTCTCGTTTCAAAGGTGGATGCTCGTACAAGAGAAAAGTTTTTTTTTTTTTTTTTTTTTAATAGACTTGCGTCTGTTAGTAATAAAATTTTGTCTATGAGCTTTCATTAAATTTTTTATCTTCGAGCTTTCAGAAATCTTTGAAAATATACTCTCGCTTCAAAGACAGATGCTCGCGCAAGGGAGCAAAAATATATATATATAGATATATTTTTTCAAATTTACGTGAGTTTCACGTTATATATATATATATATATACTAGGTATCACCCCAGCCTCAACCTTTTTAAATTTTTATTTGTTGTTTGGTCGGCTAGTCAGTATCCTCTCGCAAAATTTGGGGGAATATATGGCTAGCCCAATTTGGGAATTTTTTATGTTAGAAGCCCACCATTAAGATACCCTATATTAGAAACCCAAAATTAGTTTTAGAACATCTAATTTTACCATCATGACCTTTTACTATACTCCCTCCGTCCCTAATTAGATGAGCTATTTGGTTTTTAGTTTTGTCCACAAATAGATGAGCTATTTCACTAACCAAGGGGATATTTCTAAAACTATCCTTTTAATTGATTATTTTTTCTATAAGAAATATGTATAATTTGATAGTCATGTTTATATTCGTTGCGTAGGTGTTTTAAAATGCTTTTCAACGGTATAAAGTTTATAAAAAACCGTGGTATAGTTTAAGAGATAAATCGTTTCTAAATTTTACTAATTATTGCCCATAAGGGTATTATTGAAAAAAATACTTAAATATACTCCACTTTCCTCCTTGCCTTAAAATTTGTGCAAACTACAAGTAGCTCATCTAATTAGGGACGGAGGGAGTATTAATTATCTTAATTTTATATTAATAATTATATAGTTTTAGTTGTACTGATGTGGCGGCTATTAAGGACAAATCCGTTAGTGTTGACTTACAAATTCCACATGGATAGTAGGAGGTTGTTGATTTAGAAATTAAATTTATTCCCTAAAAATCTCGTTTTTAGCTCTCTTTGTTCACGCCTCTCTTTTTCTAGTTACTGCAGCAAAATATTCACCATTAAAGACTCCACCATTAAACAAAAAGCTTGTTGCCTCTCTTTCTTCTTCAATAGAAAACCAAGCTAGTCACCAAACTATATTTATTCACCACTCTATTTTCTTCCGAATACTACCACCATCACCCTTGTTCCTGAGTTATAGTTTTTAAAACCACATTTATGATTTATCACGATTCTCTTTGCATTCAATGTGTTTGTTAATCAGATCACGTAGTAATTTTTTTTTATTTTGTACATCTTATTTTCTATTTTTGATTTCTGAAAAAAATCCGATTGAAAGGTGAAAATACCACTTCTCAAACAGGTGCAAATCCGGCTTGTTTACTTTTCTTTGATTACTTGATTGCTGTTTTTTTCTTCGTTAATCTTGATCGTTATTTTGTGAATCAGTAGTGAAAATTCCAGATATCACCCATTAGGTGTTGCTAGCTAGCAGTTAGTCATATAAGTTTCACCCGAAGATATGCTTGCAGCTTCCTTTAGCAGCATATGCACTTGATTCCGAAAATGGTCTCTCTTTTTTTTCTTCTTGGAATTTCCTTGTTGTGAAAGTTGCAGTTTCATTGTGTAAACTAGTGAAAACAAACATTATCATCTGATTTTTATGTTTTTCAACCTTTTCTAGAAAATGTCAATCTGTTTGGAGCTAGCTTCGGGTCTTTGGACGACCTATTGCATAATTAGAAGAGAAGAGAAGATAAGGAAGGCTAAATCAAAAACAGTTAAATGTACTTATGTTGACTCCACTTCGAAACATGCTGCGGGTAGAGGTGTAAATTGGGCTGTGCCAGCACGAGCACAAACCCAAAGACAAAGACGCTAAAATTTGAGCACAATTGACCCAAAGACGTGACTTAGCCCAAGACGACACAACACGTTAGTTAAATGGGACGTCTTTGGGTTTGACTAATTGGCACAAAGAGCACAAAGACGCTGGCACGGATAAGCACGTGGCCCAAAGCCCACCCAAAGACATGTTAAGAGAGCACGTCATAACATGTACAAATACACCATATAATAAGGCATAATACATCACATTTTTTGTATATTTCACAAAAGAGTCACTATCCTAGCTAGTTTTTAACATTTTATGTTGGCTTATTTATAATAACACATATAATACCTTAATATTTGGAAAATATATTTCAATATCGTTGTTATAATGTATATTTAACTAGAACATTAATTTACATAACAATAATCCAATTTTATATTTGATGGGCTATTTCTTTTTATTGAATAAACTTGTTAATTTTACTTGAAATAATTTCAAATGATATGTTGTCTAATTAAATTCTTGTGATAATGTCTGAATGACATTAATGTATACATTAAATTCATAAACAAAGAAGGTTGTTTCCAATAACCTTTAAAAGACCAAGCAAGAAGTTAATTACTGGTAGATAGTCATTACCAGAATATCCAAGCAAGTGTTCAAAAAAGCGTGTGGAATCTTTGGATAGAAAACTAACTTTCAAAACATATGCGCGCACATCCCAAATTGCTAACCAAAACGTGTCTCTTAAGCAAAATCACTAGAATATCCAAGCAAGTGTGCAAAACATAATAACCATGCATCCTAAAATCCACTACGAAACATAAAGTGTGCTATTGGAAAAACACGCTCTGAAAATTATGACAAGACACGGAGTTCAACCCACTCAAGGCATCTTGTTTACAACATCCTCCATTCTTTGACAAGGCATATTACTAGTTCTTACTTTATGTACACCAACAATATTCAAAACCAAATCTTTTAGTCTTCGAGGCTTGGTAAGCTAGAGCTATTCCTCAAAAAAAAAAATTGGTCTGCTAGAGCTGTTGTTCGGGCAAATGATTTGATAGTTCTGCAATGTGTGGCACGGCGCCCTACCGAGATATCAAAGCTAATAATTTGCATATGCTAAAGCACGTGGATTTTTAGCAAAGTCTGTAGAAGGCCTAGACGTAAACCCGTAGAAGGTTGTCTTTTGATATCTGCCTCATTCTTATACTAGATTTTACGCTTGTCGCAACGCCTCATTACCTCCAATCAGTAACTTTACAATCGATCTAATAACAAGTTCGGCTCAAATTGCTATTTCTAAAAAAATTATACTAGACAAAAATGCAAAGTAATGCAACTACTCTCTCTTACCTATGTAGAACAAGGTCAAGAAATTGCACCAAGCTCCCACAATGGATAGAACCCACAATCCAAGCAATCACCTAATAGAAAGCAACAACCTTAATTTCTCAAATTGTTGCAAAGAAATTCTGATGACAGATCTACAAAGTATCATCCAAATAGCATTAACACCCTAATTTCTCAAATTAACGCATTTTCTCAAATTTAAGTGATTTCAAATTATTTATAGCATCTATGTGAAGTAAAGACGAGTCACGAGAGGAGACGGAAAAAAAAAAGAAGAAGAAAATGAGAAGAGAAACCCTATAAAGACAACACGTTATTCGTGACGGCACGGTACTTGTATTGGGCCAGGTGTGCGTGGACTAGCTATTTTTGACTAGTAAAGTCCAAAAAGACGGTTCCACGGCGACATCACGATTTAAATCGTTGGCACATCACACACACGGCAACATGGCACGCTTTTGACTAGAAGCACGACGACGTTTAAATCGTTGCACAAAGACAACACGGCACATTGAAGCACGCGACTTCGTGTCTTGGCCAAGACGCTTTTACACCTCTAGCTGCGGGTGTTTATCTCAACAGTAGGCGAACTTGCCCACAACCAAAAGTTCATGAATATAATGACTTCTCAATGGATATTATCGGGAACAACATTTCTATTTTCTCTAATGTATCCTGATGTGTACCAAAACTTTTTCTCAAGTGAAAAATCTACTTTTCATCGTCCATTCTAAGGTGAAAAATCATATTATCATCCATTTATTAAGGTGAAAATTCACCATTTCACTCGTATCTCATGTGAAAAATCTAGTTTTCCATAGCCCATAAGGTGAAAGTTTAAAATTTCGATTTCTATTTTATGTGAAACTCCACTATCACCTAGTTCGCAGGTGAAAAATCATTTTATCATCCATTATTAATATGAAAGTTCACCATTTCACATTATCTCACGAGAAAATTCCAACTATCACCTAACTGGTAGGTGAAAAATGTTCGAAATTCCACTTTTTATCTCACGCGAAAATTTAAAATTTTCAAACGTCCCATGATAAGAAAAGTTTTACAAATTAATCTGCCGGAGATGGAAATGAGTTAACCAATCACTGAGTTAACCAATCACTGAGATAACCAATCACTGAGATAAGAACTGACGCGGCGGCAATTAAGGACAAATCCGTTAGTGTTGACTCTCAAATTCGACCTGGATAGTAGGAGGTTGTTGATTTAGAAATCAGATTTGTTACCTTAAATTATGGTAACAAGCAAATTGACCGTAAAATTATGGTAACAAGCTTTATCTTGATTCTGTTTAGCTTTCACAAATAAGCCCATGACTACTTGGTTGACCGATTATAAGTGAAATCTGCTGAACTATTTTTTTTTTTAATAAACCATAAATTGTAAAGGTTAATTTAGTCTCATGTAAATTATGGAAACCTAAATAGAATCTAAAACCAGTAATCTCAACCGTACATCTTATAATTTGGGCTACAGATATATACTATCTTATTGATGGGTTTCTAAAAGAGAGAGGAACCAAACATGGGTTCCTCAGAAATTTCCACCACAAAATTTAGTCAGTCTGCAATTGTTGGGTATTGTATTTAATTAGTTAGTAGGGTCATATTAGTCAGGGATTAGGCATGTGGACCCGCGATTAAGGATGGTCTATGTATTTAGATAGTCGTGTCATACCTTAGTAGCCGGGGCCTACGGCCCCGGCCGTGGATTGAAAAATCTAGGGACAAACACAGTCCAACATTAATATTAAATTAACTGTGATTTGGTTGAGCATATAAGTTAACTGGGACTTACAACCTCGATGTTTTGTTGGTCGAGTCTAATTAGCCGGGGCTTACAGTCCCGGCCGTGGTCCCTTACACAAATTCCAGTTATTTTATTGGTCGGACCAAATTAGATGGGTCAAATTAACCGCGATCATAAGCCCGACCATGACCCCATAATGTTTTTGCAAATTTATATTTGGTGCTAAGGTTATCCGTCTTCAATTGAGTTGTGGATCGACATTATAAATATATTCACTAATACAAAAGAAGAGGGAACGCAATCCATACAGACCCTTGACTTGAGTCGTATCGTTATGGTGAATCCACACAGACCCTTGAGCCGTACCGTTACGGTGAATCGGGTGAAAGTTTAATGTAGAGGGAGAAAAAAAAAAGTTGTGGAGTAAGAAAACACAAAACCTCGTATTTAAGTATGTATAGGCTAAACGTAACCTAACACTAATTAATCTTGCTTCAAAAAGGAAAAAAAACAAACACTTCTAATTTCTGCGACCACACAGAGTCACAGACCCTTGAAAGGATATAATTAACGTGAACATTAATTATGTGAAGGATATAATTTAAAGGTTAGGTATTTTCCTTTAATTTGTCGGGGAGAGCTAAGATTAGAACCGTGTCTAGGTTGAGGTCGTAAGGTTAGTCGCGATAAGGTTTAATGGTCTATGTCTAGTAGTTTAATACCGGGCCATGGCATAATCGAGTCCGTCCAAAATATAGGAAACCCAAGGGATCGGATGGACGGTGTGCTTCCGTTGGACGGACGTGAACATTAAACATTTTTTCGTTGGTCTATGTCTAGTTGGTAACGGTGTGCTTGGAAATCCAAAAATAAGGCAACTACACGGATCTTATGGTAGTTTAGCAAAATCAAATAAATACCAATAATTGGTATCCAAAAATATACACGTATCTATGGTAGTTTAGCAAAATCAGGAAACCCACCGATCGGACGGACGCCTATATAGAACATATAACGAATCGACCTGCGCCGTGGGATGACGAAATCGATACTCGGATTTGTGAGGCTACACACATCACTTCTTTTTTATAATATATATATATATATATATTGTAAATTCATGTTTTGATTTTGAACAACTGTTGAAAGTAGACAATTATACATGGTGAAATAATATATGTATGTGAGTTTTCACAATTGTAGAATGGACGTCTGTCCAGCGGATGTTAAAATTCACGTGGGTTGTTCACGGTTTTATGAAAATCAAGTCGTGATTTTGAATAATGAATGTTGCTCGTCTTTGCAGGTTTGAAGGAACGAGCAAGTTTTCGAAATTCTGACGTTATAATCACTACAACTAGTGAAATTGTAAATAGGTAAGAGTTGGATTGTTACCGTTTTAGCGCATATTATTACTGATGTATTTGACTCCGCACTTTTCGTAACAGATAATGGTGACTTCTAGATACAACCACCCTTCTGGCTCTTCCGGGGAACGTTCCAGAAATATCAAGTCAAAGATGAAGACTTCTGCAGATGTTCATGCCAAGGTGAATCAACCACTCAGAGATGTTGGAAAACTGATGCATGGTATTTCTCTTGATCGTCTGAGTGTGATTCGTGCTAAGATATTGGCTCCATATCTCAGCAGCAGAAACACCGCCGACTTCAGCAAGTGAGACTACTGGCTGAAGATGAAGTTCGGCCTTGCGTTGATGGTGCATCTCTTGATTCAGATGTGGATAAATGAAGAATTTCGTCATAATTCGTCATCAGAAAATTCAGAAGTTAGGTCTTCATTGAAAATGTTGTAGAATCTTCATACGATGTCCATTTTTGATGATCTACCAATGTTTCTTCATCCTCAGAAAATTTCCAAGCTTTTTCAAAGAAGCTTTTCGGCTTTCGAGCATGTTTCAGGGCCGAAATTGACGAAACAGTAAACTTCCAGAAGGTTTTCAGAAAATTTTCAGCTATCATGTAGTCCAAAGTTTTGGACACATCTTTTTGCTCGTTTATCCATTGCTGTGAATTTTGGATATGTTGTAGAGGACATCCATACGAAGAGAATGACGTATTACTCAACCTTATATATTCCTTACCAATTTCTCCCAGCTCGTTGCTTTGTACAGGGCAGTGTAAAATCGCTTCAGCTAGGCTTGTTGTAAAACGTCTCTTTTGTGTCTTGAATGCTTGATGAAGAATTTCAATGCCATTGATTAATTTGAAACCTGAACCCCTTGGTTGATACATGATATTGGTGCTTGCAGTACCATTTTTTGTTTCTGTCAGTCGTAGAAACATCTCTGAAAGCCTGGTCACGGGACCATAACTGAGGTTGCTCTCAAGAGGGGATGATGTAATGATGAAAAAGTGGGGGTACAACAACCACACCCAATATTTCTCTTAGCAATCTGTATGGACAAACTCTAACATACTTTCTAGAGAATTAACTAGATAGTCAGACTCAATCTAGAGAAAAGTATATCAAAGAGTTTATATCTCAATCTCTCGATTTGATCTTTACTCAAGCAAATAGAAATCTGCGAGTCTTTATCAAAGAGAGATAACTTGGATGGTACCAAAGACCAATATCCAAGTGTCAATCAATTTAAATCAACAACCAAAAGGTCGGATATTCTAATTGATTGAACAACGCACAACCTGTGATATTTCAAGTATATAAACAAATATAATGCGGAATAGAAATAACACAGACACCAGAATTTTGTTAACGAGGAAACCGCAAATGCAGAAAAACCACGGGACCTAGTCCAGATTGAACATACACTGTATTAAGCCACTACAGACACTAGCCTACTCCAAATTAAATTCGGTCTGGACTGTAGTTGAACCCCAACCAATCTCACACTGATCCAAGGTACAATTATGCTCCTACATCTCTGATCCCAGCAGGATGCTACGTACTTGATTCCCTTAGATGATCTCACCCACAACTAAGAGTTTCTACGACCCAAAGTCGAAGACTTTAATAAACAAATTTGTATCACACAGAAAAGTCTACGGTAATAGATAAATCCGTCTCCCACGAATATACCTACGAGTTTTTGTTCCGTCTTTTGATAAATCAAGGTGAACAGGAACCAATTGATAACCCGGACTTATATTCCCGAAGAACAGCCTAGTATTATCAATCACCTCAAAATAATCTTAATCGAACCAGCGAAAAAAGATATTGCGGAATCACAAATGATGAGACGAAGTGTTTGTGATTTCTTTTCTATCTTGCCTATCGGAGATATAAATCTCAAGCCAATTATTCCAATTGTACTCGTACGATAGAAACAGTAAGATCAGATCACACAACTACAAGAAAAGTAGTATCGGTCTGGCTTCACAATCCCAATGAAGTCTTTAAGTCGTTAACATGGTTTAGAGAAGAAATCCCAAGGTTAAAGGAGAATCGACTATAGCTTATGCAACTAGTATCACACGTAAGGTATGGGGATTAGGTTTCCCAGTTGCTAGAGTTCTCCCTTATATAGTCTTTCAAATCAGGGTTTGCAATCAATGTTAGCTTGGTAAAAAAGCATTCAATATTTACCGTTAGATGAAAACCTGATTCAAGCTAATATTTCTCAACCGTTAGATCAAAAACTTAGCTTGTAATACACACATGAAATGCACGTTTCTAGGCTTGTGTAATCGTACCCAAACATGTACATTTGCTGGTTCAACAATAGTTAACCAAAGGTTAGCCATATGAGCAATTTCATATCAACCATATTCTTCTTCACCATAACTAGTTCAAATGACTCAAATGAACTAGTTAGAGAGTTGTTCAATTGCTTAGATCTTATGTAACTACACAAGACACAATCGAAGCAAAAATGATTTGATTCACTCGAATCGGTTCATGAAATTTATAGCCACGGTTTGCAAAAGCATTCCTTAGTTTATATAAACATGAGTTAAAGAACAACTGATTTTAGATATAACCTACTCAAGTTCGCGGACTTAAGCTCACGGAAGGAGTTCACAAACTCCAGCAGAAATTCTCGGGTTGAGAACTTCCGCCAGATCGCGGACTTGGCTCACGCCACATTCCGTTTCTCTTGATCAACAAAGTTCGCAAACTTTGGTTCAAGGAATAAGGACTTATACATATATGTGTTTCCACAACAATGCTTATATCCTACCAAAGGTTATGTAATCTAAACTCTCATTTCAATCATTGAAACATTCTCAGAGGACGTTATATAGCCGTTATTCACAGACCATTTTTCGTCAGAGCAATTTTCAAAGTGATTGAAACATAACATGACATTCGTCACTAGGTAAATATGAATTTGGCTAAAGCGAAAGCTTACCAACACATATTTCAAGAAATAGATAGGCGAGTTAAACTCGACTCGAATAGCAAATGTGTATAATGAAAGTCTATATATCAAAACGACTTTTGTCTCAAGAATATGAGATAGAGTAAATAGACTTTTGAGTGCCAGATAAGTTCAAGTCTCCACATACCTTTTAGTCGATGAAGTTCCACCAGTTCCTTGAGTAGTCCTTCGTCTTGTATGATGATTGCCATGGAGTCTTGAGCTCAACTACACTTTCTATCCTAGTCCGAGACCTTTAGCTTTAATACGCTAGAAATCAAGACTTATAGTTTTGATCATTAACATTGACAAACATGCTTGAGATAGCAACGCATGCGAGTTCGACCGAGCAATGCTCTAACAATCTCCCCCTTTGTCAATTTTAGTGACAAAACTATTAATACATATGGAATACAAAAAATAAATAAATTAACTTTTGTAGCTCCTATTCCACATGCCTAATCTTCAACATTACTCGAAATCTTCGTCACTTCCAAGTACTCCAATGATCCCAAAGGTTGTAAGTTTAGCATCATCGTTGTTGAAAATCCGTAGCTATAACAACAAGAAAACAAGAGTTCTCAATCATTGTTATACAGTGTCATAGTATCATTACATATCGTCAAAGTCCAATTGTATCACAACTTCAACAACAATACTATGGTAATATGTATCACCCCCCCTTTGTAAATACTCCATCTCACATGGAAACCACTCCCCCTTACATAATGATTCGAAAACCATATGTATTTGTAGTGTGAACTACATATTAATTCTTGATCGGTTGTCAGCCGAGCAAAAATAATTTCACTTTCTCACTCTACTAAATATAAATGAAGTACGTGATAAGAAAGAGTTCGTATCCACAGAGAGGCAATTGTTGTTATAAAATTTCAGTTTCTAAAGTAACCAAGGGGGGATTTTTGTTTTATCTAAGCAATAAAAGTAATTGAAAGCAATAAAATAACTTGAATAATCAATAAGGAGAAGTTATTGGTTACGGGATAGTATCATTCACAAACATGTATTTTCATCAATGATTAGAATTGATAATTTAATCTCTCATTTACTAAAATTCCTAGGATACCTTGATCGCAAGAATATCCCGCTAATTCCCTGATTTCATCACATCCACATTAAAAGATTTATATGTGAATTCTTCCTAGAAAGCAACCTAATGTGTAAAAGCACAATCAAGTTTAACTCCCTAAAAGCAATAAGTTCTATGGAATAAGACTAATCAAGGCAATCAAACGTGTAAAAGCACTAATTCAATTTAACCAAGGTTATGATTCATATGCAATTATAAAGATGTATCACTACAAGTAATAACCACACTATGCTACTTAGAATCAGGGATAAACAACTATTTCGTATTGAAAACCCTAATCTAGCAATAGAGATGAATGTAAATCGGATTGATTCCGGACTCAACCAAACAAACAATCAAATCATATGACAATATTAATAATGAATCATAAACAATAAAGTATTGAGACAAAACTAATTCATAGATTTAAATAACGTGTTGAGAAATCAACTTTATCCCATAACCAATAATATGTGTTTAGCTACTCATAGCTATGGAGTTCATCATAAAAATATTAATTGAATAAAAGAAGATGAACAAAAGCAAACCCTAGAAGCGTAAACAAAAGCGGCTCTCTCTAAGTTCCAAGAAAAATACGTGATATCCAAGTTGTAGAAGTATTTCCTTTAAATAGCTCTCTTGTTTCCAAAATTAGGTCTAATCTCAAAGGTCCAAAAGATAGAAGTCCACCAAGCCCATATGTGAGAAAAACCCATGTAGAAAATATGCCCCAAAAGCTGTCGCCGGAAATTGACCGGAGAAGTGACCGGAAAGTAGCTCAGGTGACCGGCAAAGTCCACCCGGTCACCGGTCAACGAGTCAAATCGGCCAGGTCAACTCAGTCAAGTTACTGAGTCAAACCGGGTCAATCACCGAGTCAATTCTAGGTCAGACAGACGAGTTAGATAACTAGTCAGACTCAGCTGAGCTGAGTGGCCTTGGCCTGAGCCATTTGCACTGTCTTGAGATTGTGCTGCACCATCTGTTCTTCACTGCCAGCCATATCCTGCCATGCCAAAGCAGCTTCCACAAGCACCAGCACCTATTCATTACCACAAACCAATGGCCTTCTTATTCTCCACTGCAATCTGAACTGCAGTCATCTACCAACAGCTGAGTTGCAGCTGCTATCAATAACCCTTACTTGAGCCAGCACCTGAAGCAAAAGCGACACCACCAACCATTGTTGTAGATTCCATTTGCATCATTTGCACACAGACTCAAGCGAATACCAAGCACCTTCTCGGCAGCACTAACTCCTCTTCTGCAAGCCAACAATAAATCCATCTGCTCATAACTCATTCATTCTTCCAGCTGATCCTGTAATGCCAATATCTGCGGCAGCACACAAAACCTTTGCAGCCAACAACACCAGTACCACCCTCTTGCACCTGCAATACCAATACCAGCACCTACTTGCCCTTTCCATATGCACTCAGTACCCACAATCAGCAGCAACAGTTCTACGCCATAACACACATCACCTGCCAGTCTCGCCTGAACCCACAACTGCAATTCCCCGCATCAATTGTAACTGTAACTTGTACTCATTCACCTGCAATGTCACAAATTGGCACCAGCCAACCCTTGAGTGTCACCTCAGGCTCTCTGTAATAGTACCTGCTCAGTGCTCAAATTCATTTAGTCATAACCACCAGTATTGTAACAGCATCACAGCTGCATTTAAGACCTGCAACACTGCTCCTTTGCATTGTAGCTCTGACCTTCTCATTTCAACTCCAGTCATTCCCTTCTTAGTATCTAGCTCTCTCACAGCAACAACTCCAACAGCAGCTGCATCCATGCCATGTAACACTATTTCCCAACTTGTATCCACTCCTCTTAAGCTGTTATGAATCATACCAACACCACTAAACCACTGCATTCATTTCTAACATTCTCTGCAATACCAACCTCATCTCCAGATGCAGCTCACTCCACCTTGAGCTCAACTGCATCAATTCCCAGATTCTGCATCTTCATGACCTTGGCATCACAAACAGTCTTCTCAGCCAGGGCACCCGCAATTCCTTGTCATAGTCATACATCCAAGCATCATGAGTACCAATACTGCAATTCATCAATAGCTTCATTCCAGTATTCCCTGTAACAGCACCACCACCAGCATCTGCAGTTTCATTACCTTCTACCACCCATTCAATTTCATTTGATATACAGTTCTTGAGCTGGATTGCAGCACCAACATCCTTCTTGTTCAGCTCAACCCAATCACTCCTGTCACAACACAGTCCACCAGATTCATCATCTTCTCAACATTACAGTGAGCTTCTCTTCCTTTTCAATCTCAGTCAAACCCATGAATATCAACATCTTCACTGCTTCATCTTCTTCATAATCTTCAATGTCAGTCACCACAAACCCATTCAATCGCAACCAGAAGCTGCTCCTTCTTGTTCTTGATTCACTGCAACATTTCAACAGCAAACCCTAATTCTTTTGAGCAAATCACAGCACCAACAATATCGACCACCTTCAATTAACAACAGCAGAAACAATACCCATCTCTCTGTTGAACTCAAAATCAGCATCCATTTCTTCTTCTCTGAATTAAAAAACCTTGTAAACATAACATCTCCAAACCCTTGATTCGATTTCAATTCTTAGAATCACAACAAAACCCTATCATCTTCATCACGAATTCATCAACAACAACATCCCTTCTCTTCATCTGAGTTCATCATCTTCTTCCTGTTATGAACCCTAACTCCAACATCAACAAGACCCCCATTCATTCATTGTTTCTCCGGCTGCAAACTCAACCCAAAACTGTTGTGCTTCAGAACATGAAACCCGTGTTCTTCTCCTTCTGTATTTTCTATCTCAAACACAACTCCTTGACTGAAATCCTTGCAAGAACAGCTCAATCTCGAGCCATCCTCTCATCAGCAACTATGAAACCATCGACCTCTTCCACCAACAGCAATACCTCATTTCAATCTCATCTTCTTTCTGAATTCGAAGTCTGAGAACAACCCCACTTTCCAAATCCTTTGCAAATACTCCTCACAATATTCTCAATCTCGATTTAGGTTAAAATCTCCCCAATCCTACCTCCCTCTTCTTTCACAGAAACAACAGATTAAAATTGGGGAAGAAAATGATAATCTTTCTTCACGACCTAGTTGATAAGGTCAAAATATGTGAGACGGTTATTGGCACCCCACGCATCAAGATAAGGGGCTGCCTAGTTAATGTTTGCCTTGTCAGTTTCACAGAACTGACTGCATAACCTCTTTCTTGCTCAATTGTCAGTTGTGTGGAACTGACAATTCATTCTTCACCTCGTTTGCTGCGTCACCTAGCCGACTCCAAGTATAGCTCGCCCCTGAATTGACCTTTTTGCCCTTTATGCTCCAAATGAATGGTTTTTCCTTCTTTTGCTCCCAACGACTCTATTGCACCTAATAAACTCAAAAGCAAACATAAGATACATAATTTACAAGAAAACTCGCAAAGAAAGCATAAACAATAGATAGATATTACGGTGTTTTACAACACCTATCAATTCTCCCCCTTTTTGTCAATAAAATTGGCAAAGGTACAAGAACGTGATCCTAATAAAATTTCCGAAAGAGACATTTCATGACCAAAAGAAAGAAACACATATCATCTTATTTAGATGCAATCATAAAGCCGAAGCTAAATGCATTCATCAAGGAGTTTAAAGATACAAGACAACCCCTATAATATTCCACAGCCGCACTCCCCACAAAGATTTGGCAATTAAGCACAAGTTCAAAAAGAACTCTCCCCCATAATATGTCATTCCCGAAAGAACAACAAGAGCGACATTAATTTCGAAAGAAAAGAAGGATTTCTTTGGACATAACAAATCACATACAAGTATGAATTTGAATCCAAAATACTCAATTAAATTAACCATAAGAAGTTCATGATTAATTTAATCGATAATGCTCAACACAAGTGAACTTATTGAGACTCAAAAAAACTCAATTAGATTAATCACAAGAGAACCCATAATTAATCTAATCGAAATACACAACCAAACTAATCACAAAAGTAATCAATTTAATTGGTCATACTCGACATAAGAGAATCTATGGAGCAATGACTAAGTTAATCATGAAAATAATCAACCAAGTCAAAAACGCTCAAACATAAGAAGACTTATGGAGTTATAACTAAATAACCAAACAAGATGATTAATTTAGTTCAAAAATGCTCGACATAAAGTACCTTACGGAACAACAACAAAGCTAATCATAAAATAATCAACTTGGTCGTTTAGTGCTCAACATAAGACGCATTACGGAGCCTCACAGTAATACATAGAATATGGATCAGGGAAGATCAATTACTGCGGAATACACAAGGATTCATTCTATTTTCCATCACCATTTGCACAATGACAAACAATAGACATAATCCTTGAAAACAAAAGATTTTAACCTATCTTGAGTCAATAATTGACAATATAGGCTTAACTTTTGTATTTGTCAAAAGTCCATTCATTCCTTTATCAACATATGAATATCGACTTATGAAAGACTTTACTTTTGACAAGATATGGGACAATCATAGTTCACGGACGCAAACACACATATCCCATAATAATTGCAATATATAAAACCATAAATATTAATACTGCAAAAATCATCTTCCAAACAAATTTAGAGTTTAAACCAATAAATCTAAAAACATGAAGATGAAAACGTTGGTCATAGCTATGTGTATTCACAATAATGGTTATTCCACACTCTAGTTATTCTTCTAAGCAAAAACAAGAAAAATAGAAGATTTACTAGACAAACTAAGAACACAAATTACTCATCCTCTTCTTCCTCATCAGAGATACTCCAAGATGCTTGAGTTGTGCTCAATTCTTCCTTGAGTTCGAGAAACTTCGTTGCAATCAAAGACAATTGTTCTTGGACACACTTTACCCTTGAATCGACTTTACACACACCCTTGTTAATTTTTTGAAGAAGACTCAAAGTGGTAGGGTCACAATCGTTGAGTGAAGCATCTCTTTGTTTTTTTCACACATTCTCCCTTATGCGTCTAAAGGTACACGGACGAACCGGTTTGGGAACCCCGAGAGAGTTGCCAATCGAATCAAGACCACGATCATGGAAAATTTGTCCAATCAAGCAAGGGCAACCTAACATCTTGATGGGTGAAGTCATCGAAATCATTTGATAAATAATAAAACCACAAATATCGAGATTTTGAACACCCGATTCAAGGAAATAGACTAATTCCGCAAACTCATGACTCCACCAAGAATTCTCAATTGTGGATGGACAAAGATTGGGGATGCCAAGTTTCCCAAAAGCCAACAACGGGATACCAAGATCATTAGTAGGAAACTTTCCTTGATTCCAAGCTACCTTCTTGCCACAAAGCCCAAGAGAGATTTCATCACATGATGGACGTTCATCACTTGGTCTAGGAAGACGCACGTTCCCCAATGGAATGTTGGTAATCTTTGAAATCAATTCTCTACCACTAAGAAATCTTTCTCTATTTATCATGGATTTGAATTCCATCTTATTAAGATCAACATCATGAATGTTGGCATAGAAAATTCTTGTAAGAGAATCAAAACCTTGACCATGACCATCAAGGATATTTCCAAGCTTGAATTTTTTAAAGCAAGCTAAATCCTCTTCATGCCCACTAGAGAGATCCAATTTATTTTCAAGGATGAAACCTTTAGATGAAATCTTTTCAAAAATTCTAGCACAAGAATCATCAACAAACCTAATCCTAAGAGAATTTTGGTCACAAGGAAAATCCAAGCTAGAGGTATTTGAGCTTTTGGAGCTTCTTTTTGAGCCCTTAGAATTCATCATGAGATCTAAGAAATTGAAAGGAACAAGAGGAATTTAATTACTTGGAACTTGAACACGCTTTCTTTCAATTTCTCCAAGGAGGCTTCAATGGAGGAAATACACAAAACCCTAGAGGTTCACGTACGCAGACGGGTGATGAAGAAGAGAGTGCGCGGACTTCTTCTTTATAAGACCAAAGATGGGCTTGGACCCGTTTGTGAACCGCGACCCACACAAGGAAAGTGAGATTTTTCTTAACTGTTTGCACATCAAAGGTTATGCATCCCGTGATAACACACTTTGTCAGAGACAATGGGTGCAGAAGAAAGCTTTAATTGGTATTTTAAAAGAGAATAACAAACCTGTACACAATTCAAACCATTTCTTGCCCCATTCCAAGATATATACAAATGGGGTAGTGCCAAGCTTGTTACCAAGAGGCATAATGCGCAGAGGAATTCTCATGCAACATTTCTGGCTGATATGTGTGAACAGTCCCCGTTGTGTAATCAAAATAATGATGATAATCAGGGCAGTCAGAGCTTTTTCTCCTTTGTTGAACCTGGTTAGAAGGAAAATTCTTCCGATTTCTAGGTTGCACAGTATTATTTGGTTTAACATGTACAAAACATTTTTCGGAATGATTCTTAGACTTACGAGACTTAAGTTTTTCTAAGAATTTAAAAACGCCTTCGAAAGCTCTGAATAGATCTTTATCAATTGATCCATTATGATAGTACTCCTCAAAGAGATCAAGAGTTAATCTATTGAGGGTCCATATACTAGGGCGTGACGAACGTTTTCTTAATCTTTCCTTCTTTTTATTTTTTCCTTTAGATTGATACTTATCATCTAAATCTTCCTTTTTAGATGAAGAGAGACTATCATGAGAAACCAGTGGTTTTGACCATAATAATCTTTGAGCAATCTTTAAGGAATTCTGGCGTGCGTTACAAATTCCAAGAGCAAGTTTTCCAAAGAAATTTCCCAAGGGACAATTTTTAAGGAACGAACAAACACAAACTTGTTAGGTTTAAGGTGTTTGTCTGCACTGGTACCAATTGAAAAAGCGGGGGTACAACAACCACACCCAATATTTCGCTTAGCAATATGTATAGACAAACTCCAATATACCATCTAGAGAATCAACTAGATAGTCAGACTCAATCTAGAGAAAAGTATATCAAAGAGTTTATATCTCAATCTCTCGATTTGATCTTTACTCAAGCAAATAGAAATCTGCGAGTCTTTATCAAAGAGAGATAACTTGGATGGTACCAAAGACCAATATCCAAGTGTTAATCAACTTAAATCAACAACCAAAAGGTCAGATATTCTAATTGATTGAACAACGCACAACCTGTGAGATTTCAATTATATAAACAAATATAATGCGGAATAGAAATAACACAGACACCAGAATTTTGTTAACGAGGAAACCACAAATGCAGAAAAACCCCGGGACCTAGTCCAGATTGAAAACGCACTGTATTAAGCCGCTACAGACACTAGCCTACTCCAAATTAACTTTGGTCTGGACTGTAGTTGAACCCCAACCAATCTCACACTGATCCAAGGTACAGTTATGCTCCTACGTCTCTGATCCCAGTAGGATGCTACGTACTTGATTCCCTTAGCTGATCTCCCCCACAACTAAGAGTTGCTACGACCCAAAGTCGAAGACTTTAATAAACAAATTTGTATCACACAGAAAAGTCTACGGTAATAGATAAATCCGTCTCCCACGAATATACCTACGAGTTTTTGTTCCGTCTTTTGATAAATCAAGGTGAACAAGAACCAATTGATAACCCGGACTTATATTCCCTAAGAATAACTTAGTATTATCAATCACCTCACAATAATCTTAATCGACGCAGCGAAAAAAGATATTGCGGAATCACAAACGATGAGACAAAGTGTTTGTGATTTCTTTTCTATCTTGCCTATCGGAGATATAAATCTCAAGCCAATTATTCCAATTGTACTCGTACGATAGAAACAACAAGATCAGATCACACAACTACAAGAAAAGTAGTATCGGTCTAGCTTCACAATCCCAATGAAGTCTTTAAGTCGTTAACCTGGTTTAGAGAAGAAAACCCAAGGTTAAAGGAGAATCGACTCTATCTTATGCAACTAGTATCACACGTAAGGTGTGGGGATTAGGTTTCCCAGTTACTAGAGTTCTCCCTTATATAGTCTTTCAAATCAGGGTTTGCAATCAATGTTAGCTTGGTAACAAAGCATTCAATATTCACCGTTAGATGAAAACCTGATTCAAGCTAATTCTCAACCGTTAGATCGAAAACTTAGCTTGTTATACACACATGAAATGCACGTTTCTAGGCTTGTGTAACCGTACCCAAACATGTACATTTGTTGGTTCAACAATAGTTAACCAAAGGTTAGCCATATGAGCAATTTCATATCAACCATATTCTTATTCACCATAACTAGTTTAAATGACTCAAATGAACTAGTTAGGAGTTGTTCAATTGCTTAGATCTTATGTAACTACATAAGACACAATCGAAGCAAAAACAGTTTGATTCACTCGAATCGGTTCATGAACTTTATAGCCACGGTTTGAAAAAGCATTCCTTAGTTTATATAAACATGAGTTCAAGAATAACCGATTTTAGATATAACCTACTCAAGTTCGCGGACTGGGTTCGCGGACTTAAGCTCACGGAAGGAGTTCACAAACTCCAGCAGAAATTCTCGGGTCGAGAACTTCCGCCAGTTCGCGGATTGAGTTCGCGGACTTGGCTCACGCCACATTCCGTTTCTCTTGATCAACAAAGTTCGCAAACTTTGGTTCAAGGAATAAGGAATTATACATATATGTGTTTCCACAACAATGCTTATATCCTACCAAAGGTTATGTAATCTAAACTCTCATTTCAATCATTGAAACATTCTCAGAGGACATTATATAGCCGTTATTCACAGACCATTTTTCGTCAGAGCAATTTTCAAAGTGACTGAAACATAACATGACATTCGTCACTAGGTAAAGATGAATTTGGCTAAAGTGAAAGCTTACCAACACATATTTCGAGAATAGATAGGCGAGTTAAACTCGGCTCGAAATAGCAAATGTGTATAATGAAAGTCTATATATCAAAACGACTTTTGTCTCAAGAATAGGAGATAGAGTAAATAGACTTTTGAGTGACAGATAAGTTCAAGTCTCCACATACCTTTTAGTCGATGAAGTTCCACCAGTTCCTTGAGTAGTCATTCGTCTTGTATGATGATTTCCATGGGGTATTGAGCTCAACTACACTTTCTATCCTAGTCCGAGACCTTTAGCTATAATAGGCTAGAAATCAAGTTTTGATCACTAACATTGACAAACATGCTTGAGATAGCAACGCATGCGAGTTCGACCGAGCAATGCTCTAACAAATGACCATTGTTGTGTGTCTTGGTTGTAGAATTCATTTTATGATGAATGATAAGCATAGGTGAACTTGGTGCCAGTCACGAGTCTTGGACTGTGAACTGATCGTCATGATCAGTGGACCGTCAGTCCCCAGTATTTTGTTAAATCTCTCCCTTTCCTTTTCCCTTCTTCTGGCAAGACCTAGATAGAGGACCCAGGTACAAAAAACTTGATGTAAACTCTTAGGTGGTAGAAGTTGGAGGTACCTTGATGAAGGACTTAGCGAAAAGACCTGGTGGACATCGATCGACTGTAGAGGTTATGAATCCCATCCACGAATTTCTGCTTGCATGTTGTATGCTCTGGAAGCTGTAGGAACCTCATACGACGTCGGAATTCGGTGCTTGACCCCAACTTTTGAAGCTAAGATACTGAGTTATCAAATGAGAAAAGAAACACTCAATTTGGAGTTATCTAGGTCAGACAACGAAGCGTGCACATTTGTAATTCGTAATCCCGTGCAAGTTTTCAGATTCCATGAACTTGAGTGTGGAGGCCATATCTTTCAGCTCGTATGTTCGATTGATGCGCCCTTTTGGTATGCTGTAGAAGAGACATAGACGAACATTTTTTGTTGAGGAAGCATTATATTATTCCTCACCCATTGGTACGTTTTTGTAAACCCATGGCCTGAAGTGTGTTGTATCTCATTTGTAGAGGTGATGAGAACATCTTGTAGAAGACTTTGGCTTGTGCCCGCCCGTCGTGCAAGCTTTGGGAAGACTTTCATGTGAACATTTTTTCATGTCTACACAACTTGATGTGAATCATTAGTGCTTAGATAAGTCCGCTTCATCGAGTAACACTTCAGAGAATGGTTAGTTGATGAAGCCCTGTCATGAAGATGTTGCTCCTGAGACTGTCGTTGATGCTGAGATCACGATTGAATTTTCTCCATAAGTTCTTGTTGGTGCTGAGACCATGGAAGGATATCCACCAGATATCCTTGTTGATGTCGATACTATGGCCAGAGTTGCTCCAGAGATCGAAAAGGCTAGAACCATGATTATCGACATAGTCGTTGCTCCTCCATCCAGTGAGCCTTTACATTCACAAACTAGTTGGTGGATTGAGAATCCCTAAGATGAAGGTGTACTGGGAGTTCAACCCAAATTCTTCTGAATAGTATGACTTTACTGTGAACTGGCTTCGTCAGTGAATTGACGTTGCTGCGGCAGACAGCAGCAGCGGTCTTCATTTTGGATATGATGGGTGAGGAGAGGAAGTTCGTCAGTCGTGCAGGGGTTTGTGATGTAGAGAGGTCATGTTCGATGACGTTTAATGGAATTACATCAGGTTGCAATGACTTGTGGATAACATTTATTGAAATATATTGAATTGATCTTTCCAGTAAGATCAAGTCCCCAGTGCTTCTCTATTCCCTCATTCACTTAGCAGAGTTGAAGGAGTTTGTAGCATCCATTGATGAATGATGTTGCATCTGCTTCAGAAGTCTTATCATGGGATAGTGAAGACTTATCGATTGTAGTTCAGTTACACTTTGATCGTCTTGGTGTTGAATCATCGTCGAGATATTTATGCTGAAGCCAGAGGCGCCATTACTGAAGGTGTAATATTTGATTGGGAGTACAATTCGAAGGATTCTTAGATGCTTGAGCGTTGAAGTGTCATGTCCCTTGAGCATTGAATGTTTTAGGTTTGATCATCTCGGCCCTGAGTATCTTCTGTTGATTCAGCATCCCTTTTGTTATGCAGACATCAGAGCTTTCTGATTTTGTGGAACACATGGACACTCCTGCAAGGCTATGGAGAAACGCCCAAAGTGTTCTTTTCCATGCTTGGACATTATCTCAGTAATGAATGTCTCAGTGCTCGATTTGGAGAAATGTCAGATTCAACCACTTGGTAAAATACTAATGCGGTGAAGCTACCATTCATAACGTCTTGCAGAGTTGCTAGCAGAAGTCCCCATGCTAAGATAACATGTGAGGAAATAAATGACATAGATATCGAAGGAATGAGACTTGCCTGAGTGCGGAACCTCTTGATGAATGCCTATGCATCTTTTACAGGTTCTTGCTTCAACCTCTTCAAAGTTCGAAATTCCTCCAAGTGCTCTGATGATGGTATGTACGCCAAATCTTCAGGATCAAAACTTTCTTCGTTGGAGAGATGTGCAACCAAAGGTGCTTTCAGTATCTATCTTTTCAGCGTGGATCCACGCTCGTCTGAAGAACATGTCATATCCTGGATCTTCCCGATTATGTGAAACTTGGTTTCTGTCCTAGTTGAACTTATGTTCACTTTGTGTAGCCATAAGTATTTCCGAGCGTTCCTTCAAGGTCTTTGATTCAGATGGGATCACGAGTAGCTTCTTGTCGAGTGATGCCTGCGGCTCCGAGGGTTTTCAGTGGAATGATGTTGATAGCGGTGTCAGCATAGATCAACATTCTTCCGAATTCATTTCCTCTGAGATGGACTGTGGTAAGAAGTCCCCAGTCGTGCATCTCCTTGTCTGTGGATGAAGGTTCAAGGGGTATTTCCGGGATGGACAGACGTCTGACACAATGAAATTCGGTGATGTGAACATGTCTTTCCTTTGTGCCTTAGACAGATAGAGCGATTTCACATGATCGATCAACGATTGAACTGCTTCTTTGACTGGTTGTTCAGAGAGTGTAAAGGTTCTGATTGGGAGAGGATTCTTGTGTACTCATTCAGTCCCCAGCTCTCCTGAATTGGCTTTTTCCTTGAATATGCGTTTCAAAGTTCTGAAATCACTTGTTGGATGACTGACATACCTATGAAAGCGGCAGTAGCGCGGATTCTCCATTTCCTCCTCTGTCGGTTCTCTCCCAACGGGAGGTAGTTTGATCGCACCATCTTGAATCCAGACTTCCAATAACTCAATCGCCTCTTCAATGGGAAAAGGAAAGTCTGGTTCTTCATGTTCATTATGTTGACGTTGAGCCGGTGTTTGTGCATTTCTAGCCTGGTTGTCTTTCCTTGGTGCTTTTGTAGGATGGGACGTTGGAGGAGCATTCTTATGCTGCTGTGCTTCGGCTTTCCTCTTGCTTCCTTCAGCAACATTCATGGAAGGTTGATTGTACTGCTTTGTTGATCAGGCGCCTGCCACTGCCTTGAGTTTCTCGTGGTTCCTCAACTTTTGCAGTTCTTGTTCTTTCCAGTAAAGTCGGACCAGTAGTTGCTGATCGCTTGGCTGCTTCATGAAGCTCTGAAAAGGTCTGGAACCGGAGATTTTCCAGTAATGCTTTGTAGACCGGGATCATTTCGTTGATGCACAAGTCCACCACAGTGACATTCGGGTCATGACAATCCAAAGATTGGACTGTAACCCTCTTCACATAATTGTTCGGATGTTCATTGTTCTTCTGAGATATTTTTCCTAAATCAAAGAGAGTGATCTGCTCCGAGACGAAGAAGTATTTATGGTAGAAGGCATTAACCATTTCTCCCCAGCCAGTGATGCTCCCTGGTGCAATGTTGTTGTACCAAGTATATGCTCGGCCTGTCAGAGACTTTGAGAACTCCTTCAAACGGACGACATGATTGTGTTCATGTTCTCCTAGTGCTTCTAAGAATCGAGAAACATGTTCTCGAGCGTTCCCCATTCCGTTGCACACTGTGAACGTTGGAGAGGTGTAGCCCTTCGGGAGAAGAATTCTTTGCGTAGCAGCAGGATATGGAGGTTGATGACGGTGAAATATGGTGTTTTGTCTTTTCCTCGATCCTCCATGAAGCGTTCTAGGTCCTCACGAGTGATGAAGCCTGCAGGTTCCTTTGTTGGTGGGTTATCTGCAGCCTTGTGGACCTCATCATCGTCTACTACATGGATTGGAGTGACTTCAGGATCAGCAGCCGAAGATGTTTCTTTGGCTTTTCCTTTCTCTTAAGTTTTCTCTGACATCTTGTTGGTGAGAGTTTTGAGATAATTGCACAGCTCTTTCTGTATTGCAGCCATGTCAATCTGATTTTTGGCGAGGGTCTCTTGCACCTTCATGAGATCATCTATGGTAGGCGGATTTTCTCTAATTTCCTCAAGAGAGTGGCCGAACAGGAGATGGTCTCCAATGTTGGTATGAGGAGGAGTGGTATCAACAACACTGGTGTTGGAAGCGAGAATGGTTTCTGGAGTACCACCATTGTTGCTAGTAATATCGTTATTTGTGTTAGGATTTGTAACTGAACCTGACCTAAGATCAACCATTTTGTGAAAGTTTGAGATTGCAACCGAGAGATTAATCGCCCGCTGTGGTCGTAAATCTGTAGATGGGGAAAAACGATTTGCTGGTTTTTTAGGAAAGTGAAGAGACGACGGTTCGGACGAGACTCCTCAACCGAGCAAACTGCTTAACCTCACACAGATGTACTGCACGGGAGTGATTTGAGTTCGAGAGATCAATCTGTAGGACTCCGGCCTAAACCAAGTCAATGGCCGTTCCGGAGTCAATTCAGTCACAAAGAGGGAGATTGGTTGATTTGTAGGAGGGAAGCTGAGAATTGTGGGATCAATGATGATCAAGGATTATGGATGTGTTGAAGGTTTCTGTAAGTATGTGAATTGTGTAAATAAGTTTCGATCGAGAGAATTGTTGTCCCAGTCATCGATTTTGGACTTATTTATATTGTCAGAATAGTAAACACATTGATCCCAGTAAGTGTGACGGTTTCTTCAATGAAAGAATGGGAAAGTGGGAGATCGTGGTAAAACCAGTTTCGTGTCGTGTGGAGACTTAGTTGATCGTCCACCCACTACTTTGCTAAATCCCTCAACCGCTTGCACGACTTACTCACATTTCTCATCGTGGATGAACACACGTGTTGTAGGCCGCCAGACCAAAACCCTAATTGCTATCCCCCATGTGACGTGATTGATGTCTCACAAACGTGAAGTCTGCAAAGCAGACGTGTATTTGATTAGTCATTCGTTGACTTGATTAGACAGTGAATCTAAGTTTTTGTTGAATTGAGCATGATTGACGAATGCTCAGTGATTCATGGAGTGAACATGTCAGACGTATAGTTCTTGAATGATGTTGATATTGCTCGTCTGAGCAAAATATTGTAAATTAGACGAATTGTTGAATATTGAGTTATATTCGGCGGAATATTGATAGTTAGACCAATATTCGAGCAACTGAGCAAGTTGCTCAATTCAACGAATTACTAAATATTGACAGTTGGATCAATATTCGAGCAACTGAGCAAGTATTGCTCAATTCGACGAATTATTGGTAACGTGGCCCAATAAAATATTAATTAAAATATTGGTAGCCTACCAAATATTATATAATTAATCTAGATGTTGATTTTTGGGTCAACATAAATTTATAAGTGTTTGAAATTGCTCAAAATCGTGATTTGCACAGCATTTGTTCGAAACCATAATTTTGATCAACTGTTCATCGATTGATGATTCATTGAAAATAGGCCACTGAGTGAAAGAGTGACCGACTACATGGGATGATGGACGTCCATGTAGCGCCCAAGTGCTCGAGTGAGTGTGCACTAAAGTCCTTTGTTGACTGTTTGGTGAAAGGATGATTAAATGCTGGTTTAATCATTTATTAGAATAGTGCTCGTCTGATCATTAGGTGATAAAACCTAATTATGGAGAAGTGAGGGACCGACCAAGAGGGCATGAGATCGGCCCTTGGTGGTCGTGGGACCAGCTGATGGTCGTTTGAGCAAATTCCAAGTAGGTTGGAAAGAGTTTGGACCCAATATGAGCAATTGAGCAAATTAGGTCAAAATTATAAAGATGTGTGGGACCGGCTCCTTGCAAGCCTTAGGGCCGGCCTTGGTCGGTCAAGGAAGCATGCCCGTGTCACCATAATATTCGTGTCTCAGTCCTGAGAGTTTTTATATTTTCTGGTGTGCGTTTGAGCAATATCTTGGATTTTCAGAAGAGTTACTGAAATTCTTGATTTTGCTCGAATGAGCAAGTAGGACTTTGCTCGTTCGATCAATATTTTGAGAATATTAAAATAATAATAATATTTTAATATTTTTCGTGAATAGCCTAGTCGGTAATGTGACCATTTGACTTTTTGGCTTTTTTCATGGTTTGAGCAATATTTGAGAAAATATGAAGAAACCAGGGTTTTTGCTCAAACAGAGGAGTTTCATGAGATGAGGGAAATAATAATTATGAAAACAAGGGATTGCAAGGTGTGGGACCGGACACGGATAGGGCATGGCCGGCCGTCTAGGTAGCCCGGTCCCGCAACACCTTTCTCTATTTTTATTATTTTTCATGAAACCGTGAAAATATGGAGAAACCGTGAGTTTTGCTCAAACAAGGAAAATTGCTCGAATGAAGGAGTCTTCATGAGTTCATGAAAATAATAAAATAAGAAAAATAAAGGAAGAGGCGTGGGGGACCGGCCACGGCGGCATGACCGGCCGGCCGGTGGGCCGGTCCCTAGGCGCCTCTTTTTTTTATTATTATTTTCTCTCTCCTGTTTTGTCTTGTGTAGGATTCCTCGTTTGTCCATATTTTCGAATGCTCGTTCATGCATTTGGGTGCTCGTTCGTGAATTTGGGTACTCGTTCGTGCATCATTGTTGAGTACACTTGCACCATTTTATTGGGGCTTACTCGGTGATAGTCCAGATGTCCGATTGTTGAGTAATTATTACTAATTCATGAAATTCAGCGGAGAATGATTCATGAAACGGAGTAATAAAATGAATTGAATATCTATTACTAATCCATGAATTCTAGTCGGTTTGTTCAAGGAACAGAGTAATGAGATAAGATGATTATCTATTACTAATCCATGAATCCAGCCGGGGAATTCATGGAACGGAGTAATGAGATATAATAGATTATTTTCTAGGAATTCAGTGGATGAATGTCACGGTAGAATTAATCTATTTGCAGAATCGAGATATGAGATAGTTAAAGCATCATATTCGTTCTGAAAGGTGTATAGTCAGGGAACAACGTGCAGCGTCGACGTCCTGAAGGCGTTTAGCCCTCTAACAAACAATTATGTCTAGAGAGCCGCCTGAATCTATACACGGTCTCTCTACATAGTCAGGGAACAACGAGTATCGCCGACGTCCTGAAGGCGTTAAGCCCTCTGACAAACAATTATGTCCAGAGAACCGCCCAATCGTTATTCTATGTAGAGGTGGATCTCTCTATGTAGTCAGGGAACAACGAGTATCGTCGACATCCTGAAGGCGTTAAGACCTCTGACAAACAATTATGTCCAGAGAACTTCCCAATCATTTAATTCTACATAGAGGTCATGATGAAATGTGTAGCATCGAACGCTCAGCCGGGGAGGACTTTTGAGAAACATATTCATCATGGCTCTGAGAGGAACGCTCACTCAGTCAGAGTTCGTGAAACGGTTCATAGATCATAAATATGAATCGTCACATGCGTTCCTGAAGCCGGGTCAGAAATATGCAATATCATGATTTTACGATTTTGACCTTTGTCGAAAATCCACCATCAACAAACCCGAGGATTCACTTAAAGCTCGTATGACATGAAGATGATTATCCATGTTTACTAATTTCTAGTTAAATTTTACCGTTTGATCCAGATTGCAAATAATTTAGTTAAATTCTTAACAATATATGTTGTAGCGTTTAATTATAATTTTTATTTTTATTTCAACCACGCAAATAGGTTTTAGGGATTCTTTTTTCTAATGATACAGAGGGGAGGTTACAAGATATTATATTCAGTAACCAATATATGTTTTTTGGTTCGGTAACCGAACCTATGTGTATACTTTTTTATTGTATTTTGAAGACCTAAAGTGTTTGCTTGATTCTCAAGTTATCTTAGCTTGAATTGTAAATTAACCTTGGTCTTTGAAAAAATATAAATAGAGCATCTCTTTCAACTGGAAAAATTAATCTCTGACACTTTGTGTCCTAGTTGATTCTGGAGTCGTCCTCTATTGACCTAGGTTTCCTCTATGGAACATAATTAGGCCTACGACTAAAAGACTTCACTTTGGGGATTCGTGAAGACAGGTCCGACTATCTTTACCTTGATAGCTCGTGAATCCTGATCTTACTTTTCTGTTATCGACATTTTTGTTATCTCTTTCAGGCAAGATAGATAGTAATCGCAAAGTTATCTTCGTCTCAGACTTTGTGATTCTTCAAGATAGATATCTAAAGACCGATCTTACTTGATCTTTCGAAGATTGTTCTTGATATGTGGTTAAGAATGTAGGATGCTCTTCGGGAGTCGTAAGTTTCGGATTTATGAGGTTTGCTAGCTTTGTCTATTGCAAACAGATTTCCACACCTTGATATTTGATCTAAACGGAAATCAAATAAGCTTATTTGTTAGAGGAAGATTGGTATCAAAAGTTTTCACTTTGGCTGAAGCAACTCTTAGGTTGTAAAGTACGTTAGCTAAGGGAATCAAGTACGTGAAACCTTGCGAGGTTTAAGAGACGTAAGGAGCACGAGTGCAACTAAATCGCTTGCAGGGTGGGTTCAGTCTCAACTATATTCCAATCTGAAGTATGATAGTAAGATAGTGTCTGTAGTGGGTTAATACAGTATGGTGTTCAATCTGGACAAGGTCCCGGGGTTTTTCTGCTATTTTAGTTTTCTGGTTAACAAAATTTCTGGTGTCTTGTGTTTTTTCTTTTCCGCATTATATTGTTTATCTTTATAATTGGATTTACGCAGGTTCGTACGTGTTCAATCTAAGTAGATACGTCCATTTAATATTAATCGATTACGATACTTGTTTCTTGTAGAATTCGTAATTGATGTTTCCCGACACCTTGATGGTGATTTGGATTCAACTCAACAATTTTCAAGTCATTTATGTTGTCCTTTTTCTTCGAGTCATATGTATTAATTATCTTAGGTGTTGATCGTGGAAACCTATTATTGGCCCTTAATTTTTAATACTTATTAGTCAATGTGCCCTTTTTTTCTGAAATATAAATTGTTTTTATTATTTTGTGAGGCTGTAGTATACTGGTGTTACGTATTCGTGTCAGATTTAATTTTTATGATGTTCCTTACTTAAAAATCAGGTATTGAAAGAGGCATTGATGTTTCAAAAGGTATATTTTATGTTCTTTCACCCGTTCAACTGAGTAATCTCGAAAAAGTAGATCTCTTTCTGCAGGGACTCCTGCAGATCCCTGCTCGTCTATTATAGGTGAATACTCCTACCACGAGATGCTCTTTTATTTGTATGGTGTGGTCGAAATTATCTTTGTAAATAGTTTATAATATAGCGTGTCATCCAAGTGCACTCTTACCTATTGTTAGAGCACTTCTCGGTCGAAATCGCATGCGTTGCTATATCAAGCATGTTTGTCAATATTAGTGATCAAAACTATATGTCTTGATTTCTAGTTTACTTATGACTAAGTCTCAGTCTAGGATAGTTAAGTGTAGTTGAGATCCAGACTCCATGGCGATCATCTTACGAAGACGAAGAGCTACTCGAGGAACAAGTGGAACTTCATCCGACAAAAAGGTATGTGGAGACTTGAACTCATCTGTCACTCGAAAGTCTACTCTATATCCTACTCTTGAGAGAATATTCGTATAAGTATGATAGTTTTCATACATACACATTTGTTATTTCGATCCGAGTTTACTCGCGTATCTTTTTCTCGAAATATGTGTTGGTGAGCTTTTGCTTTAACCATTTTCATCTTTACCCGTGACGAAAGTCATGATGACGTTTCAATCTTGAAAATAGCTTTGACGACGATAGTCGTGAATAACGATTGTTATAACATTATAGAAGAATTTTCCATGATTGAAATACAGAGTTGAGATTACCAACTATGGATATAAGCATATATAGTGTGTTCGCACATTAGTGTATAAATCCATGTGCCGGAAACCAAGTGCGTGCATATGTGTGCATGCGGTATTGGTGAAGGAGACGCGTACCCGTACGCGTACCCACATAAGTTTTCATACCGAAAATTTCTGCTGGAGTTTGTAAGTTTGAAAACTAGTAAACCAGTCACCTTAGGTACACGTACCCACGGAAGTTTTCGAACCGAAAATTTCTGCTGAGTTTGTAAACTCAAATCCTCTAACTAAGATACGCATACCCGTACGCGTACCCAAGCTGGTTAATTCTCAAATCGGTAGTTCATGAGCTTAAAACAATAAATTATAAGGAATGCAATCTTTGCAAACCGTGGCTATATTGTTCATGAATTGATTCAAGTCAATCAAAGCGATTTTGTTTCAATTGTGTCTATGAATAAATACCTAAGCAATTGAACAACTCTTGAACTAGTTCTTATGATCATTTGAACTAGTTATGAGAAAGATGAATTCGGTTAATATGAAGGTGCTCATATGGCTAACCATTGGTTAACTATTTGTGAACCAACTAAGTGTACACGTTTAGGTACGGTTACTCAAACCTAAATGAATACATTTAATTTGTGTGTGACAAGCTAAGTTTAGATCTAACGGTTGAAAGATATTAGCTTGGTTGAATAAGGTTTTTCATCTAATGGTGATTATTGAATGCTTTGTTACCAAGGTAACTTAGATTGCAAACCCTGATTTGAAAACTATATAAAGGAGACATCTAGCTCTGGAAAAACTAATCCCCACACCTTTTGTGTGATATTAGTTGGTTTTGCTAGAGTCGATTCTCCTTTAACCTGAGGTTTGTTCTCGAGACCCTATAGGTTAACGACTGAAAGACTTCATTGGGATTGTGAAATCAGACGAAACTACTTTCTTGTAGTTGAGCGATCTGATCTTGCCATTTTCTATCGTACGAGTTCAATTGAATAATTGACTTGAGATTATATCTCCGATAGGTCAAGATAAAAAGAAATCACAAACATCTTCGTCTCATCATTTGTGATTCCACAATATCTAGTTTCGCTACCATACGATTTAGATTATTGTGAGGTGATTGATAATACTAGGCTGTTCTTCGGGAATATAAGTCCGGGTTATCAATTAGTTCCTGTTCACCTTGATTTATCAAAAGACGGAACAAAACTCATAGGTTTATATGTGGAAGACAGATTTATCTATCATCATAGACTTTTCCGTGTGATACAGATTTGTTTATTGAAGTCTTCGACTTTGGGTCGTAGCAACTCTTAGTTGTGGGTGAGATCAGCTAAGGGAATCAAGTGCGTAGTATCCTGCTAGGATCAGAGACGTAAGGAGCGCAATTATACTCTGAATCATTGTGAGATTGATTAGGGTTCAACTACAGTCCAGACCGAAGTTAGTTTGTAGTAGGCTAGTGTCTGTAGCGGCTTAATACAGTATGGTATTCAATATGGACTAGGTCCCGGAGTTTTTCTGCATTTGCGGTTTCCTCGTTAACAAAACTTCTGGTGTCTGTCTTATTTCTATTCCGCATTATATTTCGTTATATAATTGAAATATCACGGGTTGTGCGTTAAGATCAATCAATTAGAATATCCAATCTTTGGTTGTTGATTTACATTGATTGACACTTGGATATTGGTCTTTGGTACCATCCAAGTTTATCTCTTTAGTATTTGATAAAGACTCGCAGATTTCCATTTGCTTGAGTAAAGATCAAATCGAGAGATAAAGATATTAACTCCTTGATATACTTTTTATTAAGATTGAGTCTGACTGTCTAGTTGATTCTCTTAAAAGTATATTAGAGTTAGTCCATACAGATTGCTAATCGAAATATTGGGTGAGGTTGTTGTACCCCCGCTTTTTCACCTTTTATTATATCTTGGAAGCCATAAACCAGGGGATTAGTTCGAATCTCCTAGGTGTGAACTACTCACACATTAGCAGATATTTGTTTGATATACCTAGTCATTTGTTAAATTTATCAAGCCTTGTATAGTATGTTGTATCTCAGTTTGTATATGAGGTAGCATGGACTATTTCCTTTTCTTTCTTTTTTCTTTTAATTGCTTGTGTTTATAACTCCTCGTGCGTCTGATCATGGTATATAATCTGCTGTTGACAGGTGTCAGGATGCTTATCACCCTACATGTCTGCAAATGTACTGCTTCAATCATTAAACCAACAACATTAAGTTTCTGCTAGAGCAGTGCTCGGTCGAACCCGCAAGCGTTGCTATCTCAAGCTTGTTTGTCAAGTTTAGTTGATCAAAACTATATACTTGATTTCTAGTTTACTTATAGCTATATCTCGGATTAGGATAGAAGTGTGTAGTTGAGCCTTAGATTTGACGACGCTCACCAATTAAATAAGAAGATCTAGTGAAGAGCTTGGAGGAACTTCATGAACAAAAGGTATGTGGATACTAAAACTTATGTATCACTCAAAAGTCTGTTATATTATATATTCTAAAGAGAATAACTCGTATAGCTATATAGACTTTGCATTATATTCTCGAAATATGTGTTGGAAGCTTTTTAGATTTAGCTAAACTTCATCATCTACTTGACGAGTTTAGTTGTAGACAATTTATTTGTTGGAAGCTAAATATTAAATCAAGATGATCATGTGAAAATTACCTTGAACATCTTACATGATATGTGTGAGACAATCATTTGATGTTAACTTGGGAAGTTTCACATTGATCAATTAATCACTTGAAAATTACTTGAAGCTAGTGGTATGTGTAAGATTACCATTGTTGTCTTCTAAGGATGTTTCAATGATTAAATGAGAGTTTTAGAACTACTACCAATGACTAGATATAGCATAGTATGCGTACATTGTATGCGAACTGTGAAGTTCTAGTTCAGGTCCGAAACTCTTGTTTGCGAACTGTGTTTGCGAACGGGTTTAATAGTCAAAAGTCCGGAACTGTGGTTTGCGAACGGCTAGAATAGGATAGGTCTGGAATTGTGGTTCCCGTACTCTGTTTGCGAACACAGTGGTTGGGTTCTAAAATCGGTAAGTATGAAAATTTATACTCATGAACTCAGGTTCGTTTGCGAACTCAGTTTGCGAACTAAAGTCCCTAGAACTTTAATGAAATAAGGTATGCGAACTTGTTTTGAAAACCGTGGCTTTATGTTCATGAATTGGTTCTTGTATAAGTACTTCGTACAGCTACAAACCAAACCGAATATGTTTCAAATTGTTCATGGATATTTCTATGAGATAGTGAACATTTGAACAACTCTCTTAAAGCACGTTTAGATTCATTTGATTATCTCTCATGATTGATTGATCATCATATTTGATCTAGAAGTGTTCATATGGCTAACTTCGGTTAACTATTATTGAGCCAACTGTTATACACGTTTAGGTACGGTTCATCCATATCTAAATATAAGTATATTTCATTTGTGTGTATCAAGCTAATACCATCTAACGGTGGAGATTGATTGCTTAGTTTCTAAGTAGACTTAGCTTGAATCTTAAATCAGGAGTTCATCTAACGGTGAATATCAATCGCTTTGTTACTAAGCTATCTTAGATTTGATTGTAAGCAACCCTGATTTGAAGACTATATAAGGGAGAACTCTAGCATCTGGGAAACCTAATCCCGACACTCTCGTGTGCCCTAGTTGCAAACTAGAGTGGTTTATCCATTAACCTAGGGTTTTCCAAAACCATTATTAGGTTAACGACTTGAAGACTTTATTTGGGATTCATTGAAGCCAGATCCAACTATTTTCTTTGTAGTTGCGTATTCTGATCTTACTTTTTTTTTACCGTGTTGAGTTTAATCTTCTCTAAGGTTATCTCCATATTTATCTCCGATAGGTAAGATATAAAAGTAATCACAACAGTTATTCGTCTCAGACTCTTGTGATTCCGCAATAACTTCTTATGTTAATCAATTAGGTTATTGTGAGGTGACTAATATTTCAAGGCTGCTCTTCGGGAATATAAGACCGGATTATTAGTTGAGTTTCCTGTACACCTTGATCTTTATCTTAAGACGAAAACAACAACCAGAATAGATTTATCTGTGGGAGACAAATTTGTTTATAAGTCATCGACTTTGGGTCGTAGCAACTCTTAGTTTTGGGTGAGATCAACTAAGGGAATCAAGTGCGCAGAGTCTTGCTGGGATTCAAGAGGTGTAAAGAACGCGAAGGTACCTTAATTGGTGTGAGACTTGGTTAGGGCTCAACTACATTATAGTCCGAAGTTAAATAGTAGTATGCTAGAGTCTGTAGAGGCTTAATATAGTGTGGTGTTCAAGTCTGGACTAGATCCCGTTTTTTTTTTTTGCATCTGCGGTTTCCTGGTTAACAAAATTTCTGGTGTTTGTGTTATTTTTTTTCTGCATTATATTTTGTTTATATAATTGAAATATCACAGGTTGTGAGTAGTTTAATCATAGTTTATTCTCATAACAATCAGTCTTACGGATTTCTATCTAGTTGATTTACTGATTGTATTGAGAAAGAGATAAAGCTCTTTGATATCGTTTTTGATTGAGTCTCACTTTTAAGTTGGTGCTCTCGAAATTATATTAGAGTTTAGTCCATACAGATTGTCGAACGAAATAGTTGGGTGTGGTTGTTATACCCCCGCGTTTTCAGTTTCAACTTACAAAAGAATAGTTTGATTGAAAAAGACTGCGCATATTACAGTTTAGTTATGAAAGGGATTAGAATAATGATTGTTGAAGGATGATAACCATACATCATCTATGGAAAAAAGAATGTCCATCTACAGTTAGCTACAACTCTTAAAATGTGAAAGAAACTAGTTTTAACCATAAAAGAGATTTTAATGGTCGTAAGAAAACTCCCCCACAACTGACATAGGTTTTTTTGGTGACTTTTAGAGATTATCCGAAAATCTCACACCATTGATAGAGATTTTAAAGTATTTTGAGAAACTCTCCCACGATTAATAGATGATTTGCTAAATTCCTCAAAATACATTATAAACCTTCGAACTCTCCTACGACTAACCCCTGTAGGTTTTAAAGAATTACTACAAAGAATATATGTAACATGTAAATAAACAATTGGTTCATGGTATGCTCGCATGCCTACCATGTCTTAGAAGTAGACATGGTACGATCGGCTATTCTATTACCAAGAGACTTGGTTCCTTTCTGACACCTTCATCGATATATTTAATTATACGTCTGTAAAGTAATATTATTAAATTACACGATATTTTCTTTTTTACTGCCTCAACTAACGTCTATGATTTATTGATTTTTTTTTCCTTTTATTCTCGTGCGATTTCTTTTCTTACGGGAGTACATAATACAGACGCCAAATTTCTTAAACTGTCAATGAAGTTAAATGTTAAATAGTTTTTTATTTTGTTTTTCGTTTGGATCAATCATTCTGAATTGACTTTTTTCTTAATGTTTATAGAGCACAAGCAGTAAACGAGACGCGTAAATTAAAATTTTAAGTTTTTCTTTTTCCTTAAATTGCATTTCATCTAATGTTCTTATATTTTAATTTCATTTTTTTTTCTTTTTCTTTCGGAGTGTCTATCACCATAAAATGAAAAGAAAGCTCTACTAGGTGAAACCAAAACTGAGAAGACATTAGAGTCTTAGACTGCCTATCAAACATTACCTATAAAATTTATGGATGTCAAGGCTCGAGATTCCATTGGTACTTTCATTTAAACTTTTTAATTATTTTTTCATGTTCAATCTTTAACCAGCTTTTTAATACCTATCATTCTGAAAGTCGGATTTTCTACCCAAATTTTCGAATTCTTCTGTTTCACCGCATATACAACTTTTATCCAATACAAGAAGATCATCGCTCACGTTAGAGAAGAAAGTAAAAGAAATAAAGAGTAAAATTTTATAACTTTAGTTGCTGATATATAGACTCCAATCCCATTTGTGTATGATTTAACATTATTTGTTAACATATTCCAAACTAGCTAATAGTGTTGCAAGTAGTGTGCTGAACGTGGTGTACCGGAGTGTAATACACCTGTCAATTAAGCTAATGAGTCAATCTAATGTGCCACGAGTGCACGAGAATGTCGATCTGATAAATAGTGTGAGTGTGGGAATAATCCATTTGTGTTTATACATACGATCTGTAATGATTCTTTAACCAGTGGAAGAATTGGTTCACCGGGACGAAAAACTAATGGCACGGAGTACTAAGTGATGCCTTTGATGAATACTGTTTGCTAGTAATTTAGTTTGATAATTCAAGACCAAAAAGGCATACAAGGTCTGGTTTCTGAAAATTATAATGAAGGTTAAACAAAACAGGAAGGATCCATGGATAATCTTACGTGTACACTATCCATACAAGATTAAAAAAAAAAAAAATTAGAGTCCAAACGAAGAGCCTGATATTTTGACTATATGTTCTCCTTATTAAACTCTAGATTCCTACCAAAACTGAGCATAATACGAGACGTATAACACCATATACCACTTTGAAAATCAACCATTGAAAATTAACGTTCGAAATTTCAGTCGGTAGATGGTGAGGTTTGATATAGCGGATTGTGCTCATTTTTGGTAGGAATCTAGAGTTTAATAATATACACTACACCATATTTTGCGTTTAGTAACTTATTATTTCAGTCACTAAATGGGGTTGTAACACAAATAAACCGTTTCAAAAGGGGGTGTAGCAAATTTTCGTAACCAACATGTTGTTGAATTATTTAATCAGGGTTTAATGCTTGTTTCGTAACCAACACGTGGCCGTTACGAAATGAAAATTAGTAACCAACGCTGGATCGTTTCTAAATTTTTACTAGAGTTACAAATAAATTGACTAAGTCTACGTTGACCGACTTCAGTGTTCTGGTAAAATTTTACTAACCTGGGAATTGCCGTTACTAAATTTTTACTAGGGTTACTAATATTTTGACCAGGTCAACGTTGACCGACTCCTACTATCCTGGTAAAAATTTAGTAACACTTTTTTGCCGTTAAGAATCTTTTTGTAACAAAAAAAAAGGTCAGTCTACATTGACCTGGTCAAAATTAATTCCCACCCCTTTTATTTTACCCTGCAGGTACCATATCCCCTAGAATTGTTGTCATCCAATCCAATTCAAACATTCATTCAAAAGAAGTCATTCAAACATTTATTCAAACATTAATTCTTTCTACATTCAAACATTCGAAAGAAGCAAAAATAACTGCTAAGTATATGATACTTGGGTTCATGGCGAGTTCAACTGTCAGATGATTCATAACTGCTAAGTATATGCAGATGACTCTTTTATCATCCAAAAATCTAAGAGTTCCAGCATACCAATAAGTTTACCTGGATCCACTTGTTTCTTTATTCAATATCCGCTTGTCCTCGACATTCTTTATAACTGCTTCGTGTGCAAACAAGAAAATAATGCTTTTAGAAATAGAGTTTCACAAACTCTCGCATACCATATTGACGCAAGATAAAACATACAAAGAATACATAGGAGTCAAAGTGAGTAGTAAAACTACTAAGTTTTGCTCTGGAGATTTTCATGGTGTCCTAGTAATCTTCTTTCTGTAATAAATCCTTAGCCTGATGGGACGATTGAGAAGAAGGGGAAGAGGTTTTCAGGTCGGTTTCAGTTAGAAACTAAAACCTTTTGGTTTTAGGTCATGATCTTAGTCTTTCGTATCAGATAGGGCTGCCCATGGTTTGGTTTTCTACCCGGACCGAACTGGTCCAAACCGACAAAAAAAGCCAGAAAACCAGAGACCGAAAAATCCAAAAACCAAGAAACCCAAAAACCGATTCTAGGCGGTTGGTTTTGGTTTGATGTCACAAAAGAACCAAAAATCCAAAAAAAAAAAAACAAACTAAACAAACTAAACAAAAAACCGAGAGTTAGAACAAAAAAAAACGATAAAAATTATAATAATATGCACCGAACTTTCCATCATTATATATATATATTTACACTAGAATTAGTATATCCATAAACAAAGAAAATATTATTAAAAGTGTATCTAATATTGAATTATATGTATAATATATATGATTTTAATGAGTATACCCATAAATAAAGAAATTATAGTTCAAAATATATCTAATTTTGATGATTTACTTTACAATTTTTTGAAAGTCTATTAAAAAAATGAAAGTCTATTAGAAAAACCAAAAAAACCGGTAGAACGGTTCTGTATTCGAATATTCTAAACCGAATATGGTCTGGTTTGGTTTTTGGTTTCTTATAAGTGATATTGGTTTGGTCCTTGGGTTTGGCAGAAAATCAAACCAAACCGAACCATGGGCAACCCTACTATCAGATGAGATGGAACTTTGCTAATTTTTCCCTTTTATTTTCTTCACTTTTCATTTATGTTTGTTTTTCTTATCAGAATTGTTAAGTTATAGTTTATGTGTCCTGCTTGCTTAAGATTTTTAGTTTCTCCAGCCATTAATGGCTCCCTAGTCATTGTATTATTGTTAATTGTTTGTTTGTTTAGCCTAATTTTCATTTCATTCATCTTTTTAGAAATCTTAACTTTGTATATTCCTCTCTCTGAATCCTAGTCCATATAGTCGAGATTATATGTCTGCTAATCAGTCTATTTCTCCTTCCTAATCGATCAATCTTCTATATCTTTTGTCATTTCTTTGGATTAAAAAGTTAGTGTCTGAAAAAGCGGGGGTCTAACAACCACACCCAATATTTCGTTCGGCAATCTGTATGGACTAACTCCAATATAATTCCGAGAGAATCAACTAGACAGTCAGATTCAATCAAGGAAATATATCCAAGAGTTATATCTCTGTTTCTGAATGTAATCAGCAAATTAAACAGATAGAATCCGTGAGCCTGATTATTACGAGAAACAACTTGAACGGTACCAAAGGCCAATGTTCAAGTGTCAATAAATTTCAATCAACAAACAAAGGTTGGATTTAGCAATTGATTGAACTACGCACAAAATTATATAAACTAATATAATGCGGAAAAGAAATAACACAGACACCAGCAGTTCTGTTAACGAGGAAACCGCAAATGCAGAAAAATCCCGGGACCTAGTCCAGAGTTGAACACCACACTGTATTAAGCCGCCACAGAAACTAGCCAACTAAAAGTTAACTTAAGACTGGAATGTAGTTGAGCCATAACCAAGTTTCACACCGATGAAGGTACAGTCGCGTTCCTTACGTCTCTGAATCCCAGCAGGACTCTACGCACTTGATTCCCTTAGCTGATCTCACCCATAACTAAGAGTTCCTACGACCCAAATTCGAAGACTTTATAAACAAACCTGTCTCCCACAGAAATACCTACGAAGTTTGTGTTCCGTCTTTTGATAAAACAAGGTGAACAGGAACCAATTGATAATCTGGTCTTATATTCCCGAAGAACAGCCTAGAAATATCAATCACCTCACAATAACTTAACTATATGGTAGTAGAAAATTTATTGTGGAATCACAAAGAATGAGACGAAGAGCTATGTGATTATGTTTTATATCTTACCTATCGGATATAAATCTCGAGCAAATCTTAGAGAAGATAGTACTCAATACGATAGAACAAGTAAGATCAGAACATGCAACTACAGAGAAAATAGTTGGGTCTGGCTTCAAAATCCCAATGAAGTCTTTAAGTTGTTAACATATAATGGTTTTGGTAAAAACATAAGTTAAAGGAGAATCGGCTCTAGTCGCAACTAGTATCACACAGGAGGTGTGGGGATTAGGTTTTCCAGTTGCTAAAGTTATCCCTTATACAGTCTTCAAATCAGGGTTTGATAGCTTTGAAACAAAGCAATCAATATTCACCATTAGATGAAATCCTGATCTAAGATTCAAGCTAAGTTTTCTTAAAACCAAAGCAATATATCTCCACCGTTAGATGGTCTTAGCTTGTTACACACAAATGAAATATATCTTCATTTAGATATGGGTAACCGTACCTAAATCCGTGTATTGAGTTGGCTCAATAACAGTTAACAGAAGTTATCCATATGAACACTTTTGTATTAACCACATTCATCTAACACTTCTATATCAAATGATAATCAATCGAATCTAATTGTGTTACTCATAGAGTTGTTCAATTGTTTATATTATCATAGAAGTATACAAGACACAATTGAAACAAAATCGGAGTGATTCAAGAGAATCAGTTCATAAACATTTTATCCATGGTTTGCAAAGATTGCATTCCTTAATTTATAAATGTATTTGTTCATGAGTATGAAATCATACTTAACCGATTTTATAACTTAAACCAACTTAGTTTGCAAATGGGTACGCAAACTTAAGTTCCGGACTTTGGTCATGTACGACAGTTCGCAAACAGTTACGCATACTGTCGTTCCGGACCGAACTCAGGTGAAACAGTTTGCAAACGGTATGTAAACTTGGTTCCTGGACTTTAACAGTTAAAATAGTCCGCATACGGGTATGCATACTTGGTTCCCGGACCTTAATCATACTACAACAGTTTGCATACTAGTATGCATACTGTTCTATATCTAGACAATGGTTATTTGTTCTAAACTCCCATTTTAATCATTAAAACATCCTTAGAAGACGATAATTGCTGTCTCACACAAACTATTAGCTTGTAAGTAATTTTCAAGTGATCGAATGATCAATACGAAACATTCTGAGTCTACATCAAATGACTGTCTCACACTAATCATGTAAGATGTTACAAAGCGATTTTCACATGATCATCTTTTGACACAAAATTTAGTTCCCAACAAATAAATAGTTTCCAACTAAACTCGTCAAGAATAATGATGAATGTACTTAAAGCAAAAAGCTTTCCAACACATATTTCGAGAAAGATATAAGTGAGTTAAACTCAGCTCGAAATATCAAATGTGTATAGTGTAAAAGTCTATATAGCTATATGACTTAGTCTCAATAGGAGATAGAATAGAATAGACTTCTGAGTGATAGATGAGTTTAAGTCTCCACATACCTTTTGTTGATGAAGTTCCTCCAAGCTCCCCTTAGTAGATCTTCGTCTTCAATCGATGAACGCCGTGAAGTCTAAAACTCAACAACAAATTCTATCCTAATCCGAGACATAGCTATAAGTAGAGTAGAAATCAAAACTTATAGTTTTGATCACCTAAACTTGACAAACAAGCTTGAGATAGCAACACTTGCAAGTTCGACCGAGCAGTGCTCTAACAATGTCTGGAATGGATGATCTCTCCTCTCTTTGTATAAATGGCCAAATTTCTATTCTTAGTTGACATTTTCATTGTTTTCCTTTAAGCCTTGATGTTTATGATTGATATAAAAGGTCGTGATAATCTCCTAATTATGCTTGGTATATAGAATTGCTAACGACCGAGTTTTCATTCCTTAATACCCATATCTAAATAACCTTTTAATAAATACAAAATCCCATTTGGAAAACGCTAGTAAAATATCAAATTTAAACAAGTGCATCACAGACTTAAGGAAGTTCTTAAACATTGCTTCAGTAGATTCACAGATAATCCAGCCGAAAGAAAATTTAACAAAAAATAAACAAACATAATTTATTCATAGGCTAATATCTTCCCTTCATTCGTGCCTCAACTTACCTTATTATGATAAAGCTTCTCTCACTTCTGTAGATATTGAGTCTCCTTCACATGTACATAGGTGATATCCATCTCGGGAGGCATCTCTTTGTTGAGAATTGATATTTCAATAGGACTTGGTTTCTCCAACTTTACCCGTATCCTCTCGGTGGTATTTTTCCCAAGTTGCTCCTTATTGAGGGTCAAAATTTCCGAAGGCCAATATATTTCCTTTCTTAGGATGTAAAAATGCTTCCCTCTCACATATATGACATATATATTACTGAATACGGTGTAGATGCTTGTTACGGAAATGCGTAACTCTAGTGGTGAAATCTTGGCATCTTTAGGCACTGACTTATGTTCGCCAACCATTCTATTTTCTCTCTTATGTTTTAACTATCTGAATTTCAATTTGTTGGTCTGTCGACATTCGTTGTTTTACTTGATTTGTAGAACAAAACGTATCTCTATTTATTGCATCCGTACCTATTTTCTCCTTTTAAATTTCTTGTATATATCTATTTGTGATTTACGATACACGCTTCTGTCCCTCCAATTACGTAACCCTAGACTGTCGATTAAGGGTATATGTCCCTTAATTGTCTCTCTGAATTGCCCCTATACTTGTATTCTTTTACGAGAGTCTCTAAAATTTGTCGTACATTAGAAAATTAAAGTTAATTTCTCTAAAATCTTCTCGTGGACCAGTCGGTTAACCCAAATACCTACATTTTTTTTTTTTACCACTCGCTTATTTTAAAACCTAGTATTATCGCTTTATGTCAGTCTCTTTTAGCCAACTTTTATATGACCTCGTACCTCTTCCGAACGGCCCTTCACCTTAATCAATGCATCCTATGTTGTGTGATTATTGGATCTTTGTCTATGATAAGTAAAAATCCTTTCGTGGGTTTAGATGGTTATACTTTTTTTTTTAAGTGTATTTCAAATTTGAGATATTAAGATTAAGCTTTAGTGTTTTAGCTTTATATTGGACTCTTTCTTCGTACCCTTTAAGCTCTATTTTTTTTCTGCTTCTCCTCTTACGCTCATCTTTCTTTTGTTTTTCTTTGTCTAGAATATTTTCTTATGGTTGGCATTATGGTTAGACCAGATGAGCTTTATCAGCATCTTAGTGGTCTTTCTCTTACACAGAGGTTTGCAAATTATTTGTTGCCCTCTTACCAGTTACCAACATCATTTGATTTCATTGGAGATTTTTGCATTAGAAAACAGTATTTTAGCAAGAATTTTCTCTACTGAACTTTTCAAATCCTGGGGACTAAAAAGAATATTGACATATTTTTTGGGACCTAATATCCCATTTCAGATTAGAGAAGTGGATACTAATATATATGTTTATCATTTCCTTTCAAGCTTTAGTTGATTTCTTTTGGGTTACTTTAAATGGCCCCTGGTATCCATTCAGAAATGTTTTAGCAGCAATCAAAGCTTATCCTGACATGAATATCTCCACTCACCGATAGTCGGAAGAAAACTATCATATCATATTCTTCTTATGAAAATGCTAAAGATTCATTTGAATCCCCAATTTCAGTTTCCTCTTATTATGCCATTCGTAATTCCTTTTTATCCCATAGATCCTCTCCAAAGCCGGGTTTTAGAATCTCTTTATCTGTTTTTCCCGTTACAACTTCTGAACCCTTTTTTCGTATTTTGATTCCTGATTTTTTGGTTTCCACTGAGTCTGACAACTCTTTTTCTATCACATCAGAATAAGGTAAGGTTCTTAATATTGGACAATATGGATATACGAAAGAACATCGAAAGGCAACTGAATCTTACCTTCCCTTATCCTTCTCATTATCTCTCATATCAGAGCGACAAGAGGTATTGCAGGTTTTTTCTCTCTGAACTTATATATTTAATTGTTAATTATTATTTCTTGTTACTTGATCATATTTTAGTTTTTTCTTTAGTCATACTTGCAATTAGATCTCTTTGGCTGTTTGACCCCAATTAATTTTATTTTTTCTTAGTTCTTAAGTTTAAATCAACACTCTCTTTGGCTGTTTTTTCTACCAATCCTACCAAACGGTAAAATATGAAAGAAAAGGGGCAAACCGTGAATACCAATATTATGTGGAGCACGTGTCACGGTTTCAGTGGCCGCATACAAGATAACTGTATAACCCTCGCCATACAGAGAAACCTGAATAGCAGAAGATACCTTCGCAGATTTACTTTATCTTATCCCTAGAAGGGATACCTCGATGGCCAAAATAGAAAAATAAATCCTAGTATAGAGAGAGGTAGCTGGCAAAGGGACAGAGGTAGATGACATATCTAATCAGCATTGAATGCACAAATCTCTTATCTACACGCATAATCAAAGCACGTGGAGAGAGATGATGTGGCAGGTTCTAACTGGCGAAGAATAACAGTGAACGAAGGTACAATCTGTATTGAGGCTGGGAAGTTCCCGAAGGAACGTGGGTCAGCTGAGGTGGCAGAGTCCGACTGGAGAAAGCGCGCTGTGAACGAAGGTACCATTTGTACGGAAGGTATATCAGGGAACGATGGACCCAAAGGAAGCAAAGATATACCTGGAGCAGAATGGGCTATAAATACCAAGCTTCACCAACAAATGAAGGGCATTCAATATCTAGGAGAAGAAGATCTAGTCTTAAGCTTATACCTCTTTAATGTTTAGAACTTAAGTATTTACTTCAACTTTTGAGTTCTCTCTATTACTTTGGGAAGCATTTAAGATCTTTGTAACCACAACAACTTAATACAAACAAATCACTCATTACCCCGTGGACGTAGACAAAAGTCGAACCACGTAATCTCTTATGTCTCGTGATAACTTAGTAGCATTTACATTACATTAGTGTTCTTTGTTATTTTCGTGATCTTGGATATCTTTTATTACTTAGCATTATTAGTTCAACAAAGGTATCAATACTACTTAGTATCCGATTCTATGAGTTGTACACATTACGTAGACTATGGGAAAACGAGTAGTCATAGTTTAGCGCTAGAAGGATTTGCTCACCAGCTTGAGTTTTTATGTTCCATCATTTATTTTAACCTACACATCTTCTTTAACGAAGAGATCTGAGTTCAACAACGATGAATCTCACTTTCTAGTGATTTGTTCATCCATTTTTTTCGCAAGTTCTTGGAGTTCATAGCCTCTAAAGACTCGCAATCTCACAGATCTACAAAAATTTCTGCAAAAAATACTCACAAAACGTTAAAACTATTGTTTTGTACTAAAAACAACCTTTTCCGACAGAGTCTCCCTCAGATCTGGGTACCTCTGAGCACTGAGAACTCTCAGTGAGAATTTAAGGTAGAAAAAATCTTTTCAAGCATTCAATAACCCATCTTTCGGAAGATCTGACACCCTTTTCATTTGTTTTCAACATTTAAGGTTGTTTTTTCCAAGGGTGTCATAACAAATTTGATACATGTCTTTCCAAACGTCATTTCAGTCCTTTTTCTGAAAAATCTGCTTAGCCGTCTTCTGTGTCAGAGCATTAATTGCTACTTTTAACGAAGGCATTCAAGTAGCAGATTTTTTCACTTTTTTCTTTTTGTCAACAGGACAGTCAAAGACCTAAAGCATGCAGAAACCAAGTGACGCACCAATAAGCTCACGACCAGCAGTTACAAGCGGAAGATCTCAAAAGCCATCTCAAGCGAATCAAAGAACAGAAGCAGAGGACGGGCAAAGTGAAACAACAAGAAGAACGGTTGCTAACAAACCACCTATTCCTGCTAAAGGGATGGGGCAAACATCGGGAGCACAACCACTTTACGGCATGCCGTTACCGGAGCATCCCAATGTAACGAAGCTACCAGCGGCCAACGCAGGGTTACCCAGAACCTTAGCTCCTACGGGATGAGGGTTGGGAAACCTAACTCCAATTCAGCTAGATCCCGACGCTCCGATCATAGAGGAAGGAGTGGATGACTCTGAGGATCCAGCCGACAGCACTCCTCAGGGTGGTGGAACCCACAATGAAGATCAAATGGCAGCGCAAGTAGAAGCTTTGCTACTCCATAACAAGGAGCACGAGGATGCCATGCATGTGATGGCCCAGGAGAACCAGAACCTAAAAGACATGAGAACGGAGCTATCTCAGGAAGACGAAGAGGGTATTTTAACCCACCAAAGGCTAACCCACCAGGGGAAGCCAGGAGAACGCAACATGATCCAAACGAAATGGATCCAACTTATAAGCCTCTCAGTCTTATTATGATGACACATTTTCTAGAGATGCTCCCAATGTGAACATGGTCATGGAGCACATGGAGAAAATGAGGAAAGAAATACAAGGATTGAAAACTGGCCACGCAGGAGCAAGGCTAGAAGAGGTTCTCCAGGAAGCGACAACATCTCCGTTGTCTTTTCGCATTTTGAGGGAGCTTATCCCTGTGTAATGCCCGATACCTACGTTCCAAGCATAAAATAGTACCTCAGATCCCGCAGCCCACCTACGGTACTACACTCGTGTCCTTGCCCACTGGGAAAGAGATGAGATAGTACTTTGTAGGTATGATAATTTCCCGGCAAGCTTGACGGGATCAGCATTGGCGTGGTATGATAATTTACCGGCATACTCAATTGACTCTTTTGAGAAATTGTCTACGGTGTTCTTGGAGACATACATGTACAACAAGTAAACAAAGGCAGGGTTAGATAGGCTGTTTGCTTTAGCTATCGGACCCCGGGGCTTTAGCTATCGGACCTCGGGAAATACTGATGCAATACACATACAGGTGGCAGAAGACATGCCAAGCAATCGGGAAAGTCAATCCAGAAATTAGCATTAATTGTTATAAGTACAAACTTGATAGAACCTCAGATATCTTCGTGGAGCTTCACAACCGAGCCCTTGATTCCGAATGAGAGCTTAGGGTTGTCCAAGATCGCTACATCAGACTTGAAGAAATACAGAAGGACAACCCCAGGGCGCAAGTAAAGACAACAACAGCTCCGCAACGAACCAACTCTCTGGAAACAATTCCGGATATACCTAAGCGGCACAATGAAGCCGGGGGCAGATTCATCTCTCGAGACAAAAGATCCAAATACGAAGATGGCAAAGGCAGAGGAAAAGGAAGAAAAGAAATTGTAGATAAAATCTACACAAAGCTAAACACCACATTCTCCCACATTTTAAGCAAGGAAGGGGCAAAGCCGGGCTTTCCTTACCCTAACACTAGGGGAAAGCAACCGGACAAAACAAATGAGGCCAAGGAGTATTGTGAGTACCACCAGTACTATGGGTATACAACTTATACATGTTATCACCTAAGGAACACGATTCAGAGATTCATAGACGAAGGCAAATTCATGGAGTACATGCAGATACAACCAGCTGGTACTGAGGTAGTACCAAAGAAAATGGTAGAACTACCTCAGGACGGCAAATACATCAACATGATCACCTTCTCCAGCGGAGGACATGAGGAGCTACTCGAAGACATCCTCGAGTTAGATAGAAATAGAAGAAAGTTAGAGTCCCACGAGGTATTCAAGCTAAGTGGACCACCTACTAGCACTTGGGAAGAATGGATGGCTACGCCATTAACATTCTCAACAATGGATGTCAACCAGGAAGTCGAAATGCACAACGATCCACTTGTGATCACTCTTCTAATACATGGATGAAACGTTACGAAGGTCCTCATTGATGAGGGAAGCTCGTTAAATGTATTATTTTATGAACCTTACAACGTATGGGTTTAACAGTTGAGCAAATAGACTCATCCACTTGCACAATATACGGTTTCAACGGAGCAGTCTTTAGACCAAAAGGAGAAATTGTCTTACAGGTACGCGCATGACCCTTAGTAACCAATACAAGGTTCTGTGTTATGGAAGCACCTTCGCCCTACAACGTAATCATGGGCAGATGATAGACGCATTTATGTGTCTATTTTTATCTCAATTTTCTATTTTGTTGGTACCCATTTGTGTATTTACTATGGCTTTTTATGTCTTTGTAGGTGTTTTTGGAGAAATAAACATTTTAGGAAAATTAGGCGAAAAGTTGTTAAAGGCATCTCGGAGGACATTTGCTAAACGGACCCCTGCTTTGGATAAGGGGCACCTTAACTGATAAGGGACACCCTCTTCACTATTTACAGCCGACTGCTAAAGACACCCCAGCTGACTGGATAAGGGGCGACCTTCTTCACCACTTTCAAAACTGGATTTTGGAGGGAATTTTGTGCAGTGACTGGCAGCAATTAGGGTTTGAGAATTGGACGAGTTTTAAGGAGATTCAATCACTGAAACTCTTTGGGATTACTCTATTGAGCAAGACAGGAATGGTAAGGGTGTTGGAATCAACCAGAATTGACCGGATAATTCGATTTAAAATATCAGGGAAAGATGGGTTTTTCTCGGTTTTTTTGGTTTGAAACAGAGAATGATTTGAGAGAGATTATTTCGGTGATTTGGATCAGAATGTTCCTGTTACGACAAAACATGATGGGTATATGGGTTAGAACCGAATAACAAGGGCTGAATCATTGTTTTTGATAAAACAGAGTAACACGAGTAACCCGAGTTATGTGTGAGTGATACGATGGTTTGCGTGTGCCTGTTGCGTGTTTAACCACTCCTGTGATGTTTACTGAGTGTTTCAACATGATAAAACTGTGTGAGGAGATAAATCTGGGAAGAAAATATTCCCGAGAATATATTCTTTCACTGCCGAATAATGGAGGATTTGTTGGAGTTATGGAGGAGTATTCTCAGTGATTTGAAGCTATATAAGTTGTGGAGGAATAGTATTTGAGGTTACGAAGTGATTGGGAGCAGTTTAGAACGTCACAAAGCCAAAAATTCAGAGTTGCAGAGAATCGCCATTTTATGCTACTGTGAAGAACACCAAGAACATAAGACGCACAAGAGACAGTCGTTTTGCTACAGTGACAACGACAGTTAGCTATTATCGTTCTCTGTAACAGTTCGGTTTGTAACACATATAATTGTTACAAACCTGGTTTTTAATTATTTTTTCCCATTTTCATCATTTGTAAACACTTTGAGCAATGAAATCAACTTTTGAGCGTGTTTCCAACATGATGAGCGGCTAAAAGTTCCCGGTGACCAAGGAAACGGAGGAAACTATTCTCTTATGCATGATTGGTAATTTTATTTTATAATTTCAATTATTATTAATTTAATTTAATTCACTAAGATCACTTAAATATATGTTTTTATAAGAAGAAAATGGTTTTCTTAATTAGTTGTGAATCAATGTGATGTCTTATGCCTAGAAATAATTCTTTGATAATTCATGCTTAGGGATTACAATTTAATGTTCGGAAACCTTACAGATATTAGTGAGTTAATGTGAAAAAGGGCTTACTAATAATTCTTGAAATAATTTTTATCAACCAATCAGTTAAGGGAATAGTGGAATCCGGAGTCTTGGTCTAGTTTTAAAATCTTGATATCACTTTATTTGAGTTTATTTTTGTTTAGCTTAGAAATTTAATTTAAAAATCGAACCTTCACAAGTCTCAACGAACTTTTTACTACAACAACTTTGAAAATCCACCAAATTTTGGCGCCGCCGACGCGGACTTGTCTTTAGGCTAGAGTTTTTAGATTTTTTTTAGGTTTTTATTTATTTGTTCTACTTTACGTTTTTGGGTTTTTGTCTTTTTACTACAGATTTTGGAATTTGGAGCGAAAGAAAAATTTGCCAAAGCTTTTGGTGAATACTTAAAGATTTGGAGTTAAAGACAAAGCGAAAAGAGCGAAAAGAAATTAAAAAAAAAAAAGAGATTTTTATTAGATTTTGTTTTTAATCTTTTAGATTTTTTTTTTTTTTTTTTTTTTTTTTTTTAGAAATTGTATTAGGATATTCTCTATTTTTGTAATTTTTATTTTTGCACTTTCCTTTTTGGACTTTGGACTTGGACATTTGGACATTCTTTTATTTTTAAACCCTACGGAAGGGTAAATATAAACTGTTTGCAGAGAAGGACGGCGATTACGATATCGCATCGACCCCTCGGGTTCGTACATGACATAGGAGTCGTTGCCCGAGTTGACTACAACGGTTCATCCCCCGTATGGAATGGGAGGTAAGTTTGTCGAAACACTCGTGAATCCCCTGTCAGCGGGTTACTGTATTCCTTCGTTTGCATATATGTCAAGGAACTGAATACGGCTGCTTTAATTTCCTAGTAAAGGGCAAGGCCTGGCCATACAAGATAAGGGTTCGGATTTCATCACCGTTCTCTTCTTGCCCGCCTTAGGAAAACGATACTTAACGCGAACCTAAACCTTAAAATTTGGAATAGAATGAGACCGATAGGGTAACGAGCTTAATAGGAAATTCGTTCGAAAAATTTTGGTTACTCTTTTGAGCATACTTTGAAGTTCATGATGGTTTTTGTAAGTTGAATGCGCCGCCTTGTAATGCCGGTGAGGCCTTGGGTATCAAAGCTCCATGCAGCTTCCCTCGTCTCAATTTAACTTACTTTAACTCGGATAGATTCCAGAGAGGTTTGCTCAGATTGTAAAGAATTCCTTTTCGAAAGAATAGAAGTTGGTCTAGAAACAATCTAAGTGGAGCCATCATGCTTTTTGTTTGCTAGAAAATTTTAGGTTTGCTTTGGTGGAGTCAGCCTGCTGTGTGTTTGCTTAGAACCTCCCGTCCTTTAGGATTTTTTTTTTTATATTTGTTTTATTTGTTTTTTCTAGTGTATGCCCGAGGTCATTAGAGAACGGGGTTGGAAAAGAGACAATCTAGGTCGATTGATTAGTGAAAAACCTAGTAGATCTTCTTGTGAAAGCGGGGAGCTCGAAGACTCTTCTTTTGAGAGCCCTATTTTTGGAAACTTCAGTTTTGAGAATCTGTCTCTTCGTGAGCAAAGTACCCCTAGTACTTCAGCTGTGCCAGCGATGGAAACTTTGAAAGATTACATGTTCCCAACTAGGTCCACCCGACCCTCGTGCATTAAATTGCCAGCCACTACAACTAATTTCGAGATAAAACCTAGTATTCTTCAGTTGATCCCCATATTCTTAGGGAAAGATGATGAGAACCCTTATTTTCATATTAGGGACTTTGAGGAAATTTGTGGGACAATTAGAATAAAAGATCTTACTGATGAAGTATTGAAACTTAAGATGTTTCCCTTTTCATTGAGAGATAAAGCTAAAACCTGGCTGAACAACCTACCATCTGAATCCATTGAAACATGGCAGGAACTTATTGTTGCTTTCTATATTAAATTCTACCCTAAGCATAAAACTGCAGCTGTTAGGCAGAAAATTAGTGCTAGTGTGCAACAAGAGGGAGAGTCTCTTTATAGATTTTTAGAGAGATTCAATGATCTCCTATCCCAGTGTCCTCACCATGGATTTGATAAGATGAAACTTGTAGATATTATTTATGATGGTTTAGACTATTCGACCAAAGCCATGGTCGAGTCTATGTGCGCTGGTGAGTTCACTAGTAAAAATGTTGATGATACTTTTACCTTCTTAGGAGTTGTCGCTGAAAAATCCCAACAGTGGGAGTCTTGTGTTGAACCCCCTAAGAGACTCTTGGTCAATATAAGTAGCACCAATGTGGTAGATACAAGCTTCGGGTCAGATGCTAAGTTTGCTGCTTTGTCTAGAAGGTTAGAAGCTTTGGAATTGAATCAGCCTAAACATAGGTCTCTTGTTGAACCTGATGATAGGATTAGAGCCACTCAAGTCTCTAGTTGTGGAGTAGAACCTAATATATCATTTTGGGAAGGACAGGTTTGTGAAGAACAAGCCCATGCTGTCTATAACAACTCTAGGTTTGAAAACCGTCAGAAGTTTGACCCATACTCAGAGACCTATAACCCTGGTTGGAGGAACCATCTTAATTTCTCTTGGTCTAAGGGACAGAATCAAGGCTAGTCTAGTAATTCTCAGCCCCCCCAGGTTTTTTTTATACTAAGAACTCTTCAGGTCAGGCCCAGAACCCATCTGAGAATAGAATAACTAGCTTAGAGGAATCTCTTAGTATATTAAGAAAGAGCCAGGATATGCTATCACAAAGCCATGCAATGTTAGTAAAGAGCCAGGTTAATTTTCAAGAGGAAACCAAGCAGAATTTTAAGAATAATTCCCAGTCTCTTGCTAAATTATAACTTCAAGTCGGCCAAATAGCTAAGTTTCTTAGTGAGAGAGAAGATGGAAGGTTCCCTAGTCATACTGATCCTAATCCCAAAGGAGAGAAATCGTACAATCATGTGAATTCTGTTACAACCCTTAGGAGTGGAAAGAAAGTTGACAATAAGGTTGACATGCCCGACGGTGAACATCTTTGTAGTTCACCCTTCTCCGAGCCGAGAAAATGAGGAGGCTGATAGAGTCTCTAAAGAGACCAATGAGGGTCCTGTTGAGCCCGGCTTTGTTCCCAGAGCCCCGTTCCCCCAGCTGCTAGTTCCAACTAAGAGGGAGTCCAACTTTAATGATATATTTGAGGTTTTTAAGCAGGTTACTATCAACCTCCCATTGTTAGATGTGATTAAGCAGATTCTTGCTTATGCCAAGTTCCTTAAGGATATGTGTACGCGAAAGCGAAAGCTTAGTGTCCAGAAGAAAGCCTTTCTAGCTAGTCACGTGAGTTCCATTATTCAGAATACCACTACTCCTAAGTATAAAGACCCAGGGTCCCCTACCATTTCTTGCACAATAGGTAAATACTGTGTTGAGAAAGCTTTGCTTGACTTAGGAGCCAGTGTGAACTTACTCTCATACCATGTGTACCTTAAGCTAGGACTTGGTGAGATGAAACCTACCCAGATGACACTCCAGTTAGCTGATAGGTCCGTTAAAATTCCTCGTGGTGTAATCGAGGATGTTCTTATAGAGGTAGACAAGTTTATATATCCAAGTGGATTTTGTTATCCTAGATACCCTTTGTCACGACCCGAGAGAACCAAATACCAGTGATTTTAGGTCGCCCGTTTTTAGCTACATCCAATGCGATCATTAACTGTCAAAATGGTATTATGAATTTGTCTTTTGGTAATATGACTATTGAGCTGAACACTTTTAATATTAGTAAGCTACCCTCTGAACTAGATGACTCGAACATAGAAGAGGTGAACATGATAAGAACATTAGTCGAGGAGTCATTACCAAACACTTTGTTAGAAGATCCATTAGAGAAATGCCTAGCTCACTTTGGGATTGATTTTGATGATGATAATGTGATTAATGAGGTGAATGCTTTGTTAGATTCAACCCCTTTGTTAGACACTAGTAATGGATGGAAACCTAAGTTCGAACCACTACCAGTTTCTAAGTCTACCCTAGTTCCTTCGTTAGAAGAGCCTCCTAAGTTGGACCTTAAACAACTACCAAATACCTTGAAGTATGTGTTTTTAGGCCCATCTGAAATTTTACCTGTAATTGTAGCATCCGACTTGGATAGTGATTAGGAAAGTAGGCTAGTAACCGTCCTTCAAAACAACAAGGAATCTTTAGGGTGGACCATAGCATACATTAAGGGTATAAGTCCCACTGTTTGTATGCATCAGATCTATTTAGAGAGTGACACCAAACCTTCTAGGGAGATGCAACGTAGACTGAACCCAAATATGAAAGAAGTAGTTCGAACCGAGGTTCTTAAGTTGTTAGATGCAGGCATTATCTACCCCATTTCGGACTGACAAGTGGGTCAGCCCCGTTCGGGTTGTTCCCAAGAAATCCCGGTATTCTGTAGTCAGAATGATAATAATGAGTTAATCCCAACCCGAGTGACCACGGGTTGGCGTGTTTGTATTGATTATAGGAAATTGAACAAGGTCACTAGGAAGGACCACTTTCCCCTTCCCTTCATCGACCAGATGCTAGAGAAGGGAAGGGGAAAACCACTTTTACCTGTCCCTTTGGTACCTTTGCGTATAGACGCATGCCTTTCGGGTTATGTAATGCCCCTGCGACTTTTCAGCGTTTCATGATGAGCATATTTTCAGATATGGTAGAACGGTTCTTGGAGGTATTTATGGATGATTTTTCAGTGTTTGGTTCGTCTTTCGATGAGTGCTTGCATCATTTGTCATTAGTGTTGACTAGATGTAAGGAAAACAATCTAGTACTTAATTGGGAGAAATGTCATTTCATGGTTGGATCAGGAATTTTTTTAGGGCATATCGTATCTTCTAAGGGTATAGAGGTAGATAAAGCCAAAGTTGACCTTATCAAGACTTTACAGGTCCCAAAAACCGTAAGAGATATTAGGTCATTCTTAGGGCATGCAGGTTTTTATCGTCGATTCATTAAGGATTTTCGCTTGATTTCTATACCTCTTTGTAATTTGCTTGCAAAAGATGTTAAGTTTGTCTTTGATGATGCTTGTTTAGAGGATTTTGAGAAGCTTAAGACTTTACTCACTACCGCCCCCATAGTCCAGGCACCTAACTGGAACCTACCTTTTGAGATCATGTGCGATGCTTCAGATTATGTTATTGGTGTTGCGATAGGTTAGCGAGAAAACAAATTACTTCATGTGATTTACTATGCTAGCAAAACTCTGAATGACGCCCAGTTGAACTATACCACTACAGAGAAGGAACTGTTAGCCATTGTGTTTGCCTTAGACAAGTTTAGACCATATCTCTTAGGTTCTAAGGTCGTAATATATACTGATCATGCTGCTTTGAAATATCTTTTGTCTAAGAAGGATATGAAACCTAGATTGATTTGGTGGATCCTTTTGTTGCAAGAGTTTTCTCTAGACATTTGTAGGACCAGAATATCGCGACAACAATATTTCGCGAGATTAATAAACAACTGCATCGCGAAGGAGTCGCATGAAGGTAAATAAATGACGTAATAGATGACGACAATCAGAACATGAGGAAAGTGTGAAAGACTTGGCGAGATTTAAGAGTATCGCGAAGACAAACAGTCGTATATTCGCGAGCGTTCGCGAGACGTTTCCGAAAATAAAGGACAAAGAGTATAATTTGTCACCCACTATGTAATACCCTATATAAAGGGTCGAGTAAGTCTGTTGTGGAGAGGTCTTTTTGAATGGTGAAACAAGTCATTAGGAGAGAGAAAGGAAAGAGAGGTTGTAATTTCTTTAGCTTTGCTCTACATTTCTTTGTAAATCTTTCAAGAAACAATTAATAAAACACATCATTGTTCATCTCCAAATGGATTGATTAAACAGATTTGAGTGAGGGGTGTAGTGTGGGAAATCCTGCAACTACATATGCGCTAGAAACAGGGACGAATAAAATTGAAGATTGAAGAGTACAATTAAAATCGCTTAAATCAAGAAAATAAGAAAGGAAAAGGTTAAATCAGATGAGATAGAAGAATTAAGAAGCAAGGAACATAGTGAAGAAATGGAATACAATTCAATTACAAAAGCAATGGTTAATGAATTCCATGAAAATATTAGAGGAAGAATACATAAACGAGATTTCGAAGGAAAGAAGATTATAGATGAGGAGAAGACATCGTCTTTGAAGGAATGGGAAAAACAGAAAATAACATTCACAGCCGCGGAAGTTCCTAGAGAAAGTTTGAATCATACATCTCCATTAGTGATCACGATAAATGCAAGCAAAAAAAAGAGAAGAATCGGCAAAGGTAGCGGAAGAATGGGAAATAAATAGAACTTTGGTGGATACGGGGAGTTTGGTGAGTATTATGTTTTACCATACTTACAAAAAATTAGGATATGAAGATGAAGAAATGAGTTCTCCAAGATATAATATTCATGGTTTTGGAAAATCTATAACAGTACCAAAAGGGGAGATGAAATTGCGAATTTTACTTGGAGAAATTGAAACACAAGTGACATTAAGTGTAGTGGATATGGAATCGCCATACAACATATTGTTAGGGAGACCTTGGGTACATGCGATTAAGGCAGTAGCATCAACACTTCATCAGTGCATCAAATTTCCTGTACCGAGTGGAATTGGTGAGATCAGAGGAGACATTGATAAAGGAAGAATATATTATCAAATTGAGGTAAAGCATTGTGAAGGGCAAATGAAGAAGCGAAAAGATCGCAGGAAGATGATAAAAGCAGCTAAGAAAGAAGAGGAATTTAAAATTTACATGATAAGAGCAAAAGAAGGAAAAGGAATACCTGGCGAAATCATGGGAGAAGGGAGTGAGTTCGCGAAGGAAATAAGAGGACCAACTCCTATGGGAGAGCCGAAGTCTAGCTATGTTGCAGCAGAACAAACAAAAGAAGTGAATGTTGGAACCGAGGAGGAGCCTAAAATCTTAAAAATTGGGACTAAAATGGAAGTGGATGAAGAGAAAAGAACTGTTGAGTTGTTGCGAGATTATAAAGACATTTTCGCATGGGATATGGATGAAATGCCTGGTATAGATCCATCTGTGGCTTGCCATAAATTGGAAATTGACAAGAATGTAAAACCCTTTAAACAAAGAATTAGAAAGATCGCGACAAACATATCATCCTCAAATAGAAGAAGAATTGCAGAAAATGTTGGACACAGGAATTATTAGACAAGCAAAATATCCCGAATGGATAGCAAATATGGTTATAGTTCCAAAGAAGAAAAAAGGAATAAGAATTTGTATAGATTTTACTGATCTAAATAAAGCTTGTCCTAAAGATAGTTTCCCGTTACGGATATTCCACAAATGGTTGAAGCGGGGCAGGAAATGAAAGGATATCTTCTCTTGATGGATACAAGGGTTACAATCAAATTCCTCTCGCGAAGAAGACCAAGAACATCTTTGCTTTCTTTGCTCCAAGAGGATTATCTTGTTATACAAAAATGCCATTTGGTGCGAAATGCCGGTGCGACATACCAAAGAATGGTGGAGAAGGTGTTCGCGAGATGGATACATAAAAACACTGGAGGTATATGTTGATGATATGTTAATAAAAAGTAGAAAAGCAAAAGACCACGTACAGATTTGAAAGAAATTTTTGAACAAATGCGGCAATTTAATATCAAAGTAAACCCAGAAAAATGCACCTTTGGGGTCGCCTCTGGAAAATTTTTAGGGTACATTGTATCCAAAGAAGGAATTCAAGTCGACCCAGAAAAAGTACAAGCAGTTCGCGATATGCCAACACCGGCGACAATAAAAGATGTTCAAAAGTTAAATGGGTTGCTAGCATCGCTAGGGAGGTTCATCTCGCGTTCGTCTGACAAATGCAAGCACTTTTTCAACATCCTTAGAAAGGGATCGAAGTTTAAATGGACAGATGAGTGTGAGAAAGCCTTGCAAGGAATAAAAGAACATTTAATGGACATATCAATTTTGCAAAAAGCGGAAGAAGGAGAAGAATTGTTGATCTATCTTGCGACAACTTCGCATGCATTAAGTGCAGTGTTACTACGAGTGGACGCAGGAATAGAAAAACCAATTTATTACATCAACAAAACTTTCAACTCTGCAGAAAGGAATTACTCAAAAATTGAAAAACTAATCTTAGCATTAGTTTATGCAACATTTAAGCTTCGTATAAATTTTCAAGCGCATGTTGTCAAGGTGGTGACAAAAGTACCGATAGAATCAGTGATGAAGAATTCAAAGAGGTCGGGAAGAGTTGAGAGATGGAATGCTCAAATAAGTCATTGCAAACTCAAATATGAAATACTATCTTCGCCAAAATCACGGGTTGTCGCATGAGACTTTTTGAGAATTCCCTTTGGAAGAAGATGAATCGGTAGAAGAAATGATGGATGTTGAGGAAGAACATGGAGATCCGAAAGATTTGTTAACGGAGCCGAATAGATGGGAAATATTGGTAGATGGGTCATCAAATGGAGAAGGAAATGGAATAGGAATTGTTGTAATATCGCCAGAGGGTAATAAAATAGCTCTTTCTTTCAGATTGGAGTTTGCATCAACAAATAATGAAACAGAATATGAAGCTATAATACATGCCTTGCGATTTGCAATAGAAATGAAGCTGGAGAATGTAAGGATTACTAGTGATTCACAATTGGCAATTCGCGAGATAAAAGAAGAATATGCTATAAACGAATTGTCTTTGCAAAAATATAAAAAACTTGTTGACGAGTTGTCGACGTGAGATACCAAGAATAAAGTGGAGACATATATCAAGGAGAAATAATAGACTCATGAGACGCTTTCGCTTTTATATCAAGTATGATGACAGATCCGGTTGCGAGAAATATTAAAATACAAACACTTTCGATGCCGTCAATTGACAAAGAAGAAGAACAAGAAACCGATGTAATGGCAGTAGAAGATGAAACACAAACACTCTGCGAAGAAGATTGGAGAACGGAGCTTCATGCATATTTGATGACAGGAGAAACACCAAGAAATAGATTAGAGACACACAAATTAAAAAGCCGAGCAACAAATTATGAATTAAGAGATGGAGTGCTATACCGAAGATCTTTTAACGGGCCTTCACTTAGATGTTTAACAAGAAAGGAAGGAGAAATCATATTGAAGATGTTGCATAGTGGGGATCTTTGGTAATCACAAAGCGGAGGAAGATCTTTAGCATATAAAGCAAAAATGCGGGGTTATTATTGGCCATATATGCATGAGGACTTGAAACAAGTATCAAGGCGTTGCGAGGATTGCCAAAGGCATGGGAAGAAAATACATGCACCAGGAGCTCCGTTAAATTCTTCAACAAGTGTTTGGCCATTTGGAAAGTGGGGATTAGACATTGTAGGGCCATTTTTACCAGGAACGGGACAGAGAAGATATTTGATTGTCGCTACAGATTATTTCACAAAATGGGCAGAGGTGAAAGCGGTACAACATATTCGCGATAAGGATGTTTTTACTTTTATATTTGAGAACATTATATGCAGATTTGGAGTTCCAGCACAGTTGGTATCTGACAATGGGAAGCAGTTCGAAGGACAAAATATAGAATTGCTGCTTAATGCATTTCAAATACGATGTGGGAAATCAACTCCTCTATACCCACAGGCTAATGGTCAGGCAGAAGCGACAAATAAAACAATCGCAGACATATTGAAGAAAAAGTTAGAAGGATACAATAAAGGATGGTGCGAACAAGTACCCAATGCGGTATGGGCTTATAATACAACTAGAAGAGAAGCTACAGGCATGTCCCCTTTTTGTTTAACATATGGAGTTGAAGCGGTACTCCCAACAGAAGTGAAAATTCCAACTACAAAGAAAGAAGCTTGGGAGAAAAATCTTAGTGCGGGTAACATCTTAATCAAGTTAGATGAATTAGAAGAAAAAAGAGAGAGAGCACTACAGCATATGGAGAATTACCAGCGAAGATTGGCCAGAGAATATAACAAGCGCGTCAAGATACGTGAATTTCAGCCAGGTGATTTGGTGCTGCGAGAAACACCTATATATCAGCGAGAAAATGGTGGCAAGCTGGCAAGAAAATGGGATGGACCTTATATTATCAAGGAGATAGTTGGCACAGGGGCATATAAATTAATGGATCCTGAAGGCAAAGATGTAGGGCAAAAATTAGATAGGCCGTGGAATAGGTTATATCTCAAGAAATATTATCCATAGAAAATGGGAGAAATAGAATGAGTTGGTAATGTAATGTTTTCGCGACAGAATGATTGCGAGATCAATGGAAATAAAGCGAGATTATGCGAAAACCTTCGCAGACAAATGATCGAATAACTTGATAAAATGAATGAGTGAGTGAATGGGACAAACCTTTATGGCGTACACCCTAGTTCGCGAATGATACTTCGCAAGAGGCAAATGTAAGACCTAAAGTACGTCATATAAGGGGGTATCTCTTAACATGACTCAGGTGGAAGGTTATACCGCTCCGGAAACCTGGGTCATGGAGATTTGGGGCCCATGAAAGCCTATCCGGGGGAGATACCTTGGATTTCCAACTATATATATAAGGTTATACCCTGGTTGGACGCCCGAGGGTCTTTTCCAAGGAGTCAGTGTATGACCAAGGCGCCGAGGTACACGGTTGAGTCAAGAGTGCGGGAGCATGGAACTTCCTTACCACTCTTGACAAGTCTTGGCACATCTTTGCACTCGGCCCGAAGAAAACTCCACTTAGGGTGCAGTCTCGTAACCATAAACCATATAGGTATAAGGGATAAGAGCTGCGAAAACAACTGGTTGTTGTTAAGACCGGATGGGAGGAGCTAGTCTTGTATGGCCGATGTACGCCTCCTTGAAGGGGCAACCAGGGAGAAGATAAGGGCGGCACCCTCCATTAGGGAGCTGATAAGTGTCAAAAGACGCAAATGTCATGAGGTTTTATTCTCGCAAGAAAATTTAGGCTTGTCATATTTGTGCAATGATCCTGCAGAGGCAATAATACTAACGCGAGGGTAAGATGAGATCAATGGGTTTTTACATGAAAATGTAAGAACGTCCTGCGATTTCATCGCAAAGACGACAATGTCGCGGGATTTTATGGTCGCAAGAACATTTAAACCTGTCATATTGTCGCAAATACAATATCCTGCAGAGGCAAAAATACTTAAGAAACGATAAGACAAGATCAATGAGGGGTGGAAAAATAAGACCTTTACTTAGGAAGGCAAAATAAGACCACACAAATAATGATAAGGCAAGATCAATGGGTCATTACATGAAAATGTAGAGACATCCTGCAATCTTGTCGCAATAACGGCATTCAAGAAAGATCTTTAAACATTTTTGATATAGGCAATCGAGATCTTTCTATCACGAGAAAGATTACAACAAAAGGTTTATCGGAAAATAAAGGGATTACTTGATAAGGTGGCGAGATGAGTTCTTATGATAAGAAAGAAATAGAAACTAATTCATCCAAAACCAGACTTAGTACTTTGCAATTAAAAAGAAAGATTCAACAAAGTTACAAAGAAACTTAATTCTCTACATTAACTTGCTCAGCTGAAGGAGAGGGTAAAGATTCCTCAACAATCTTATCAGTTTCACCCTCGCCAGTTAAAGGGTTTTCATCAGAAATTCTTTCGCACGGTTCCTTATTGATAACTTCATTATTAGCGAGGTCTTCGCAGCTTTCATAATCATAATCCTTTGTCGGGAGAGTTGGGTACTTCATCATCTTCAACATCCAATGGCTCAACATAGACAGGATCAAGGGATTTAGAAAGTAAGATATTATTCACAAGAACTTCAGCTTTGGGAGGAAATTGACGAAGAAGTGCTTTTTGTTGATTTCTACTCTGGATATCTTTAAGATGATTAAGGTAGTTAAACCTCCTTCTGGCTCGGTCGCGAGATTGGGCAAGAGAAGTAACTAGCGTTGCATTTTCCTTACAAATTTTAGCATGCGCCGCTTCCAAAGTAGATAGAGAAGAGTGAAGATTTTTCTCAGATTCTCGTAAGAGTAAAGGAAGACATTAAAATTATAAGATGCAAAATGGTATATAATGGAAAAAAAAAATTAGAAAAGAAAAATAATGGAAAAGGCAGTCAAATTTTATGACTACCTTCCTTCTGCGAGACAAGATATTGAGTAAGGGCCAAGCAATTATTCCCCAGATTTTCCATGGCATTATCAAAACCATCACCAACAAGACCTTTTAACCGCGACCGCAAACTCTTTTCGTTAGAAATCAATAACTTATTTTGATTCGCAAGGGAAGAATGGGATTCTTTTAACTTGGTATAATCATCCTTGAGTTGGTTGGCTTTCACACTTAGATTTATTCTATTCGAATAAGTTTATCTCTTTCGGTGGTAGTATCTTCAAGTTTATTTTTCAAGAGGCGAGATAGATTGTTCTTGCTCATTCAATGATTTTTACAAGCATCAAGTTGTTGCGAGGATATTGCCACCTTATCCAATAAAGCTCGCCTCTCAAGAGATAAAGTTCCGTTTTCATCTGATAAGGTTTCCAACTCCAAATTAGATTTATTCAAAGAATATGAGAGACGCGACACTTCACTACTTAATAATTCTTGGTTTTGAACTAAGCAGATGTTTTCTTGGGAAAGGTTATTTATTTGGTCCACGAAAACGTATGAAGATTATCTAAACGGTTATCTTTGTTCCATCCAGCGTCTCTTTCCGTTCGAGTCTCTTCCACAATAGATTCCAGTTGATATATCTCCATCTTACGTTTACGGTGCAAAACTTGAGAGGCGAACCAAGTTTCAAAAAAAAAAAAAAAAAAAAAAAAAAAAAAACGGGGGGAAGGAGAGATACCTTTTAATTCTTCATTCTTCTGCGAAGATTATCGCGATCCAACAAAGTATTATGAAGATTATTCTTCAAAGTCTTAATTTCTTGTTCCAAGGATGCTCGCGATATCGTATCGGAACCAAAGAATTTACCCAAAGACTCGAAAACGCTAGATTTGGTGGGATCGGTGGAGGCTTTTTAACATCATTCATGGTATCCGATAAAATTTTAAAAGCTATGTCTATCCCTTCCAAATTTTCTTTGCTAAGAGAGATAGATTTTGAGGAAGAAGAAATGGTAGAGGAAGAAGGAAAAGTTGAGTCACCCATAGTTATAAGAACGCCGAGTTGGAGAAACCCGATCAATAGGTGGAGGCGAGGTAAAAGTAAAAGTAGGAATAGGCATGTCTTGAAGAGTTTCACTCATGAAAGTTGAGGATTGATTTATCTGCGGTGGCACTGTAGGGAATGGTACATTATCTTGAAAAGAAGAAATGGGATTATCTTGCGAAGAAGTCTCTGAAGTAGGAGATTTGCCTTGCGAAGACACCGTAGGGAAAGAAGAATGCTTGAATCCCGAAAAGGAGCAGTTGGAGCAGCCATGAGAGGCATCTAATGTATTATGGCGAGACCTTTTGGGAGACCTGTCATCATTCTTATTATCCTGCGAATAATAAACCAACTAAGAAACAGAGGCAATAAAATTGCTATTAAAGGAGTAAATATCTCTAAAAATACCTTACTACTCGCAGGTTGTTTTTTTGAAGCCGAGAGACTTGATTGCGAAGAAGATTTGGTTGCGAACCGGTGGGGATGTTAGGGTTCACCACGGTATATTTAGAAGCTGGGTTTGTTCTTCTTGAAACAAAAATGGCGAAAGAAATATCAAAAGAAGAACAAAATCAAGATGAAGTAATTGCAATAAGGGAAATCAATCAAGAGAATCATCAAAATCAATGAAAATAACGAAACACGGATGCCATGAAAACGATAACAGAAAGATAATAAAAAGAAGAGGATGAAGATAAATAGCAGGAAATAGTTGCAGACGATGAAGAAGATATAGAAGAAGAGAAGGAATGGTTTTAACAGGCAGTTCTCCCTTAAATAGAAGAAAAAAGGGTGACCGGATAACATTAAATATACCGGTAGAAAGAGTAATTTTAGACACGTGTAAACGGTCATCCCAAGATTCAAGGAATCAAATTTCTGTGGGAAATTGAAGATATATTACTTCTTGTTCACTTCGCAAAGCTTCGGAACTTCGCAAAAGAATAGAGGCAAGTACGTACTTTTCAAGTCCAGTATTCTTTCACTCGTTCCTTCATCAACAAATGTCAAAGATCACCACAGTAACAAATTTTTCCTTAAAAATCGCTCTCCAAGCGATATTCAAGGAAAAAGAGGCAAGATGTAGGACCAGAATATCGCGACAACAATATTTCGCGAGATTAATAAACAACTGCATCGCGAAGGAGTTGCATGAAGGTAAATAAATGACGTAATAGATGACGACAATCAGAACATGAGGAAAGTGTGAAAGACTTGGCGAGATTTAAGAGTATCGCGAAGACAAACAGTCGTATATTCGCGAGTGTTCGCGAGACGTTTCCGAAAATAAAGGACAGTATAGCTGTCACCCACTATGTAATACCCTATATAAAGGGTCGAGTAAGTCTGTTGTGGAGAGGTCTTTTTGAATGGTGAAACAAGTCATTAGGAGAGAGAAAGGAAAGAGAGGTTGTAATTTTTTTAGCTTTGCTCTACATTTCTTTGTAAATCTTTCAAGAAACAATTAATAAAACACATCATTGTTCATCTCCAAATGGATTGATTAAACAGATTTGAGTGAGGGGTGTAGTGTGGGAAATCCTGCAACTACAACATTAGAGACAAAAAGGGTGCAGAAAATGTAGTAGCAGACCACTTGTCTAGGCTAGTTGTTGATTCCCCTGATGATTCCCTTCCTATAAGGGATAGCTTTCTTGAAGAACAACTGTTCTTTGTTACCCAAGCACCTTGGTATGCAAATATAGTGAATTATCTTGTTATTGGTCGAATGACCCAACATTGGGGTAAACAAGATCGTTCTAGGTTTTTAGCCGAGGTTAAGCACTTCTTTTGGGATGATCCTTATTTATTTAAGTATTGTCCAGACCAGATTATTAGGAGATGTATACCTGAGAGTGACCAGTCCGGTATTATTTCCTTTGTTCATGATCATGCTTGTGGAGGTCACTTTAGTGCTAAGAAGACTGCTGCTAAGATATTGTAGTGTGGATTCTATTGGCCTTCGTTGTTTAAAGACTCCCATAGTTACTGTGTTACTTGTGAACGTTGCCAGAAATTAGGAACCATTTCCCGTAGGAACATCATGCCCTTGAACCCGATTCTAATTGTTGAGGTCTTTGATGTGTGGGGTATTGACTTTATGGGTCCGTTTCTTAATTCTTTTGGTAACCTATACATCCTTGTCGTTGTAGACTATGTCTCTAAGTGGATTGAGGCGGTTGCGTGTAAAACCAATGACCATAGGGTTGTGATTGAGTTCTTAAAAAATAATATACTTACACGTTTTGGTACACCGCGAGCTATAATTAGTGATGGTGGGTCGCACTTTTGTAATGGACCTTTTAGGCTTTTGATGAAGAAATATGGTATAACACATAAGGTAGCTACCCCGTATCATCCACAGACTAGTGGTCAAGTATAGGTTTCCAATAGGGAGATAAAACGTATATTAGAGAAAACAGTTAATCCTAATCGGAAAGACTCGGTCGTCTAGGCTTATCGATGCCTTATGGGCTTACCAAATCTGCGTTTAAGACCCCCATTGGAATGTCGCCTTATCGGCTTGTGTATGGCAAGGCATGTCATTTACCTGTTGAGTTAGAACATAGAGCATATTGGGCTGTTAAACAGCTAAATTTTTCACTTGACAAGGCAGGAGCCCATAGGAAACTCCAGCTCCATGAGTTGGAAGAGATTCGTAGAGATGCTTACGATAGTGCTAAGGAGTATAAGAACAAAATGAAACTTGTGCATGATAGAAATATTTTAAGAAAGTCATTTTCTCCAGGTCAAAAAGTTCTTCCGTATGATACCCGCTTGCATCTTTTCCCTGGGAAGGTACGTTCTCGGTGGTCGGGTCCTTTTGTTGTTCGCACTGTCTTTCCTCATGGAGCTGTTGAGATCGAGACACCGGATGGTAGCAGTTCTTCGAAGGTTAACGGTCAGAGACTGAAACCCTTTTTAGAGCCTTTTCCTACAGATGATGTTGAAGAGGTCCCTCTGGAGGACCCTGTTTACCCTTGATTGACTATCGAGGGGATTGTATATTTATATTAGTTTTTGATTTCTCTCTTATTACAGGTACTATCTTTCCGACTTCTCTCTTTACTGATTCCTCGTGTTACTTTACTTTTTGGTATTGCTCTTTCATTAGAAACATTGAGGACAATGTTAGATTTAAGTTTGGGGGTGGGGAAGAAACTTTTTGTTAGATTTTAGTTGCAATAAATAAATTCCAGAGCCTAGAAATTTATGCCTATTAAGGTTGGCACTAACCAATCTAAGTGGATGGAACCATCTTGGTTGTAGGAGTTGAGGAACCAATCTGACTAGATGGAAACATCTATAGAGTCTATTCATAAAAGCACAGAGCTCAGGTGTTAGAAAAAAAAACATGGTAGTTTCGCCATATCCCGTTGAATCCTTTTCACTTCTGTTTTTATTTTTATTTTTAAATATGTTTCTAAGTGATTTGGTGGGGCACACGATTCAAGTTGTTACCATTGCTAGGGTGAAATAGAGTGATTGAGATACCAAAAAAAAAATGAGACCAGACCATCAGACCAACTGGAATAAATTCAATAAAGTCGACCACTGGTGCCCTTGTATATGCCAGTTATGTTGACCTAGAGTTAGGATTATCGCCCGCTGGTTCCCTTGTATTTGCCAGCTGTGTTGATATTAGTCAAACCGGTATCTCAGTCCATTAGGATAGGTTCATCCTAGTAGTGGCCTTCAGACAGATATGGGAAACACCGTTCACCTTAGTCAACATCAAAACCATCTACGTTTTTTCTACATCCATCTTCTTAATCTTTCCATGTGATTGGTTGACTCCGGTTATGATGTCCAGAAACTATCTGAGTAGAGCTCTGTCACTTATATATGAATTTTAGTATGCTTGAGTGCAAACTCGTGTACAGTAATTGGAATTTCGCATCAGGGTACTTCCTCCTATAGTCAATGATTGTATGCCAACCAAGGAGATTCTTTAGTGCCTTCCAAAGTTCAGCTTAGATAGCTAGGGTCTGGAGTAAAGGTTTTGTGGGTACACCTCTGGTAAACCCTCCCGAGACTATAACTCGGCTTTGTTGATTAGCAAATAATAAATTTGGGGGTATTTGATAGAGGCATTTATGTGTCTATTTTAATCTCAATTTTCTTTTTTGTTGGTACCCATTTGTGTATTTACTATGGATTTTTATGTCTCCGTAGGTGTTTTTGGAGAAATAAACATTTTAGGAAAATTCGGCTCGAAAAGTTGTTAAAGGCATCTCGGAGGACATTTGATAAACGGACCCCTTCTTTGGATAAGGGGCACCTCAATTACAAAGGGGCACCTCAACTGATAAGGGACACCCTCTTCACTATTTACAGCTGACTGCTAAAGACACCCCAGCTGACTGGATAAGGGGCGACCTTCTTCACCACTTTCAAAACTGGATTTTTGGCGGGAATTTTGTGCGATGGTCTGGCAACAATTAGGGTTTGAGAATTGGACGAGTTTTAAGGAGATTCAATCACTGAAACTCTTTGGGATTACTCTAATGAGCAAGCCAGGAATGGTAAGGGTGTTGGAATCAACCAGAATTGGCTGGATAATTCGATTTAAAATATCAGGGAAAGATGGGTTTTTCTCGGGTTTTTTGGTTTGAAACAGAGAATGATTTGAGAGAGATTATTTTGGTGATTTGGATCAGAATGATCCTGTTACGACAAAACAGGATGGGTATATGGGTTAAAACCGAATAACAAGGGATGAATCATTGCTTTTGATAAAACAGAGTAACACGAGTAACCCGAGTTCTGTGTGAGTGATACGATGGTTTGTGTGTGCCTGTTGCGTGTTTAACCACTCCTGGGATGTTTACTGAGTGTTTCAACATGATAAAACTGCGTGAGGATCTAAATCTGGGAAGAAAATATTCCCGAGAATATATTCTTTCACTGCCGAATAATGGAGGATTTGTTGGAGTTATGGAGGAGTATTCTCAGTGATTTGAAGCTATATAAGTTGTGGAGGAATAGTATTTGAGGTTACGAAGTGATTGGGAGCAGTTTAGAACGTCAGAGAGCCAAAAATTCAGAGTTGCAGAGAATCGCCATTTCTGTTGCTGTGAAGAACACCAAGAACATAAGACGCACAAGAGACAGTCGTTTTGCTACAGTGACAACGACAGTTAGTTATTATCGTTCTCTGTAACAGTTCGGTTTGTAACACATATAATTGTTACAAACCCGATTTTTAATTATTTTCTCCCATTTTCATCATTTGTAAACACTTTGAGCAATGAAATCAACTTTTGAGCGTGTTTCCAACATGATCAAGTATCCTACGTGGATATCCAACATGGTGATTGTGCCTAAGAAGAACGGAGGCGTACGCATTTGCATCGACTTTAAAAATCTCAACAAAGCGTGCCCCAAGGACCGCTACCCGCTGCCAAACATTGACCAACTGGTCAATGCAACCGAATGTCACCAGAGACTATCCTTCATGGACGCATACTACGGTTACAACCAAATCGCCCTTGCAGAAGAAGACCAGCAGCATACTGCGTTCTTTACCCACGAGGCTTGTACTGCTATACAAGGATGCCTTTTGAACTAAAGAACGCGGGGGCAACATACCAGCGATTGGTAGACAAAATATTTAAGCCATGGATAGGCAAGATACTGGAGGTCTACGTGGATGATATACTTGTCAAGAGAAAAGAGGCGAAAAACCACCTGTCAGACCTAAAATAAATATTCGAGGCGATGAGAAACTTTCACATGAAAGTGAACCAGGAGAAATGCACATTCGGAGTAACCTCAGGAAAATTCCTAGGATACTTGGTAACTAAGCGAGGAATAGAAGTAGACCCCGAAAGGGTCAGATCAATAATGGAAATGCCATCTCCACAAACACTAAAAGGACTACAAAAGCTGAATGGAATCTTAGCCTCCATGGGAAGATTCATAGCAAGGTCATCGGACAAATGCAAAGCATTTTTCGATACACTAAGGAAAGGAAGCAGGTTCATGTGGACCACGGAGTGCGAGCAAGCCTTCCAAAAAATCAAGGAGTACCTGGTCTCAGTACCCAGCCTACAGAAGCCGGATCCAGGTGAAATACTCACCCTATACTTAGCAGCAACAAGCTACGCTGTGAGCACAGTATTGGTACGAGACCAAGGGCAGGGAGAAAAACCCATCTACTACATCATCAAGACACTCAGCTCAGCGAAGCGAAGCGAAACTACACCAAGGTGGAGCAACTTATATATGCCTTAGTAGTGGCAACACAAAAACTAAGGATATATTTTGATGCACATACCATACGAGTCTTCACGAAGGCTCAGATTGGTCAAATCCTCGATATCACGGAGAAAATTGAAAGGGTGGCAAAATGGAATGCCATGATCAAACAGTCCCACATAATCTTTGAAACTAGGAAGGCTGAGAAATCACAAATCTTAGCAGACTTTCTGGCAGACCTACCTCTCAGCGACGAAGCGGAGATAGACGACATCCCAGGAATGGAGGAAGACAAGCAAGAACTAGAAGATCTCCTGGAACCTCAGAATTCACGGAGATAGGAGATTTTCGTAGATGGCTCCTCCAACGGAGAAGGCGCGGGCATTGGTATTGTAATAACAACCCCTACCGGAGACCGACTCATCTACGCATTCAGGTTAGAATTCGAACAATACACCAATAACATCACAGAGTATGAGGCGGTCATACATGGTCTACGCTTGGCATGGGAGCTAGGCTTATCAGATGTTCGGTTGACTAGTGACTCACAGTTGGTCATTAGACAAATCGAGCTCAAATACCAAACTTTGGATCCAGTTCTATCTTCGTACCTAAAGCTAGCTCAGGAGCATGCGTCAAAGATCAGCAACATAACATTCAAGCATGTATGTCGAAAAGATAACAGACATGCAGATGCCTTAGCATTCATATCATCAATGCTAAAGGATAAAAACACCACCGCCGTACAAATTGGAAGAATATATGAACCTTCGATAGAAGGACCTATCTCAAGTGCTGAGGAGGATTTGGCCGTTCAGACTCGAGCCATGAGAGAAGCAGATAAAGAAAAAGAAGATAAAGAAATAAGAGAATCAGATAACGAAGTCGAAGAGTCTGACAAAGACCAATCCATGTCAGATGAGGGCAACGAAGACGAAGCAGAAGATGATTGGAGGATTCCAATTCACCAGTATCTCGACAAAGGTACCTTACCAGCCAATGTTAAGGAATCTCGGAAACTCAAATCAAAAGCAGCAATGTACAACATTCGTGATGGAATACTGTTCATGAGGTCATTTCTCGGACCTCTAATGCGATGCCTCTCACGAACCGATATACACAGCGGATATGCCGGCAACCATAGCGGAAGAAGGTCCTTGGCGGTCAAAGCAAAAATGCAAGGATACTACTGGCTAAGCATGGACGAAGACTCAAAAAACGTGGCTAATCGGTGTGAAAGATGCCAACGCTTTGCCAGGAAGATCAAAGCACCAGCAACGGAGCTAACTCAGTCATCAGCCCTTGGCCATTCGTCAAATAGGGGGTTGATATTGTCGGACCCTTGATAGAGGGAACCTCGAAAAGAAAATACCTTATTGTGGCTACGGATTACTTCACCAAGTGGGTGGAAGCAAAACCTTTGGCAAAAATTAGGGACACATATGTCTTTAAATTCTTGTTTGAACAAATCATATGCAAGTTCGGAATACCAGCCGCCATAGTCTTAGACAACGACAAGCAATTGCAAGGTAAAAACATCGACATGTTGTTCGATACTTTCAACATTCAGAAAAAGAAGTCCACTCCTATATACGCTAAGAGCAATGGACAAGCGGAGGCGACCAACAAAACCATAGCAATGAACTTAAAGAAGAAGCTAGGAGCATACAAGAAGAGATGGTGCGAACAACTGCACAATGCCATATGGGCCTACTGAACTACAAGAAGAGCAGCTACGGGAGAAAGTCCATTCTTGTTGATCTACAGAGCCGAAGCCGTCATCCAACGGAGATAATACTTCCAACAACCAAAACGAAGGCATGAGAGAAGAATCTAATAACAGACTTGATGTTGGAAAAGTTGGATGACGTTTGAGAAAGAAGAGAAGTAGCTTTGCAAAAGATGGTAAACTAACAACGAAGGCTAGCTCGGGAATACAACAAGCGGGTCATCCTTAGAAACTTTGTGGTCGAAGAATACGTGTTACGTCAGATACCACCATATCAAAGAAAGAAGGAGTGGGGCAAGCTAGCTCCGACATGGGAAGGGCCCTACATTATACATGACATCGCCGGAAAAGGGTCTTACTACCTAAGGACCCCAAAAGGTGAAATATTACAACATCCTTGGAATGCAATGTACCTAAAAAAGTACTACCCGTAAGAGAATGGTGATTACTCAAGAGAATAAAGGAACATGACACAACCCACCATGTTCTATCCCTGATCAAAGGTATTATAAACCTTTACTAATTAATGAAAGAAACTTTTTGCTAAATAATTAGTTTCGATTAATACAATTGGGTTAAAATAGACACCCTCCGTCAGGATTGACGATGAGACAAGGCAAGACATAATTGCGCATATGTCAATACTCGGATCCTCGGGGCAATAGCTCCCTTCATGAGGCATAAAGAAAAAGTAAGATATCCCCTATAGAGGTACCTTTTCGAAGTAAAGCAGTCTCCGCACTGAACGCGTAGGGTTATAGGAAAACTATTGCCCACGTAGGAACCCTCGCCACCACGGTACCTTCTGGCCAAAGGATACTTAGGTAGGACGATGAATGTTCCACCAAAGGTTAAGCATACCTTAGCACCTTGTGATAACTTGATTGTGCGATGAATTAGACACAATACGTCTACAAACAAAATATTCATGCCATAACATAGGTGAAATAATAATGTTACCAAAATACGACAGACATGTCTTGAAAGTTGCAGATAAAAAAGGTTCAAACCATTACAAAGCATTGTTTCAAAGAAAGGAGACAACACAAGGACACCTCAACTGAGGGAATAATACAACAAAGAGCCTGGCTAAGCTAAGCTGGATACGACAGGGTCAAGGATAAGGAAGGCGAGGAAAGATAACTCCTTCAGCTTGGAGCTCGGCCTCAACAAAGGCATTGTTGATGTAATCAATAGCCAAACACTCGAGTTTCGCCTTCATTTGAGAAGCCCGAGCCTCCAGATCCGAAGCTTATTTTTGACGAAGCTCCATCATCTGAGCGCTAAGTTGATCGTTAGCCTGCTGGAGAGCCTCAGCCTTGAACTTAGTGGCGGCATCGAATTGACGAGATATCTCCAATGAATATATTTGGCCCTGAAGACGGTTAATCTTGGAATTTGCACCCACCAGCTGCTCCTGGATACCTGCAGATACGGAAAGTGTAAGCAATAAGAAAAAGCAGCAAGGGGCACAAAGAATGCTGCTGGAACACAAGAACCCTAAGGTACCTCCGGCATGGCCAAGGGATTCTTCTAAACTATGCTGGGCCTTGGCAAGGTCAACCTCAACGACATCGAGATCCTCCACAAGGGTATCTCGTTCAGTCCGGATATCCTCAACATCAATCTGGAGCGAAGCATTCTCAAAGGATAAAACTTGGTAAACATTCTCTAACTCTTCCAATCTCTTAACCAAAGATGCACGGGACATGGAAGAAGACGCGGAGCCAGCCTCGACAAGTTTATTCTTAAGAGAACAGACCTCAGAAGACAAAACATTACGCTCTGCAGTAACCTAATTAGCCAAGGAAGCACAGGCATCTTCGAAATCCGCATGATACTTTTTGCGGATGACTTCTTGGGTTGAGAGGCGTCTCTCAACTAAGGCAATGTCCTTCTTTTGCTTTGAAATAAGACCCTTTTTCCACTTAAGGGCTTCATCATATTCTTTACGGAGCAAAGCCATCTGCTTTACAAGATCTGCGTTATGAGCAGATTCAAGAGAAATTTGGGCCTCGTTGTGAACAGTCACATTCATCAACCTGTCAGACTTCTTCTGATAGTACCAAACATCGGAGGACAACTTGGCTACCTGCTCCAGGAGATGTCTAAGCTCACTAGAGCTACTAGCTGGCAGGCATAGGTTGTCTCAGGACTATACTACCAAACAAAAACAAAGACAGAGTTAAGGAAAAGGAGAAACGAACCTATGCCTTTGGAGGACTTAGCAGTCAGAGCAGAATCAGCAGCTTTGCGCCCATCCTCAACAACTTTAACAGCATTGTTAGCTCTCTCAAGAGCCAACAAACAAGCCTCCAAAGATCTCTGAGTCTTCTTCAGATCATCCTTCAACGAAGATACTTTAGCAGCAGAGGTAGTATCACGGGACGAAGGCTACTGTGCACTAGCAAAGACATAGTCTTGACGAGCACGCTCCAACAAAGCACTCAAGTGAGTACACTTAGCCCTGTAGAACTTGAAAAAGGTACAACCAACATCGATTTGTTTGCAAAGCTGCAAACAACGGAGCATAAGAACATACGGAGGTTCAAAACAAAGCAAGAAGCAATAAGGTACGAATCACTTACTGAGAACAGTGAAAGACGAGGAAGGAAATCAGCGTAGGTGTCCATGAAGGTCTCCATCTCTTGGATGCTACCCCTGCGTATTTCACCAAAGCTCTGTCTAGAGCGAAGGCAGTCCGGGTCAAAGAATAGATCCTTAGACACACGATACTGAGCAGACAGAACATCTAGCTGTGAAGCTATCTCCAAAGAACCAGCCAGTTGGTAACGATCAAACTCAATAGAAAAGGGACCCTTTGAATCTCGCAGAATGACTTCAAGGATAGCATCGTCAGAACTCCCAAGGCTCAAGCTCTCAGGCAGCTTACCCTTCTCAGACTCAGTAACAACTCCACCAATCGCTTGAGAGCGAGCGTGGGGCACGAGTACTGAACCCTCACCACGACGAAGAGATGGCATGGTGGACGAGCTGGGAACCAAAGAAAAAGCTTGAGCACCACCTAAGTACATATCACCAGCAGAAGGAAGATTTCCCAATACGGTCCAATTTGGTGATGAAGGTGGAGGTCCAACAACCTTGCTAACAGGGGCAGTAGAAACATACTGAGCGATCCCCAATGAGGTGGGAGTAGCATTGAAGGAGAAGCTAGCCAGTGAAATCACAACCTTCTTCTTCGGCTGAGAGTCTGAGCTACTAACCCTCACCACCGGAGTAACATTCTTCGCAAACGAACCATTCGAATAGAGCTAAGTAGCAGGAGATGATGGAAGGCTCTTGGAAGATACGACTACAACACCAGTAGTAGCCAAGACAACATGCAGTATACCGCTAGGAGCAGAAAACGAAGGTACCTCAGGCAACGAAGCAGGAGTTACAGCTTGAACACTAATTGGGTTCACCATTAAAGTATCACCACCAACTGGGAGGTTCTAACCCTCCACTGATCCAGCACGGATAGGACTAGGGATATTCTTGGAAAAATCTTCCTCAATATCGTCCAAATGGGGACTAAGGGCAGTATCCTCAACATCCTCCATGTCTTCGTCATCCAACAACTCCTCACCAGCCTTGGGATCCTCATCGGATTCCTCAAGATCAATCACAGCCTTCAATTTGCCTTTTCTCTTGGAAGACTGTGGAAAAACACATGCGTAAGCCAAGGATTAGGGGCAAGATACTAGGAAAGCATACAAGCACACAAGCACAACGATATGGCTAGGCTATAATCCTTACCTCCACAGGTGTTGGTGTAGCTGCGTCAGCCGAAGCCTTTCTTTTCCTAGTCCTAGTGGCTACAGAATTACCAGCAGAGCCCGGAGCAGTCCTAGCAACAGAACTCGGGAACATTCACAGAAGAAAGCGGGCGAGACTACAAAAGAAGGCCATCAGAATACCAAACAAAGATTGCAAAGCAAAAAATAAGATGAAAAACCTCCAAAGAAAGCGAAGGTTACCTCATGAGAAGCGGCAGGGTTGAAAACCCAAGGTTGATATCCATCATACGTTGGGATCTGCGGTAGTAAAACCGTAGGCCCAAGGACCCACCACACGAAGAGGAGTACGAGCCCGGTGATCATCATGATCAAGACGGATGCGGTCAGGATTCGGCAAAGGTATCTTAGCATAATAAGGGATAACAGTCAGACCAGTCTTATCAATCTCCTCGAACAGACGAAGGCTGTTACCCTCCCTAATCGGCTTAGCAGTAACATGGATACGACGGAGGCCAACGCTCCAAGGAAGAAGATTACTTTTCTGAATAGCATCAGCGTACGTAGCATTGAAGTTGGCAGGGGTGTAATCATCTTGCTTAGACCTCCCAGCAGCAAAAGGTTCATAAAACTTCAAAGTAGTCTTTCCCTTACTACGGTACCAGTACTCACAAAGGGCGCGCCATTAATTACCAGTGTATTGCATGACTCCTCGGACCTGAGTCTTGTTCGCTGGTTCATCCCTGGAGGACAAAACGTCATAGTAGAATTGATCCTTTCTACTAAACAAAGGAAGGAGAATACATGCGGCCAACTGGCCAACACTAATCAAAAGGTTGTTCTCATCGTAAGGAAATTCCCGGATTAGGGACTCGGTGAGAACATCAGGGCCATTGACAAAGGAGATCTCAAACTTATGGAGGCGAAAATACTTGGTGATCTCATCTAAGGACAAGTGGGCATAGCTATCTTTGTCACGCAGTTGAATCCTTTGAAGCTCATAGTGAGGCAGATGAGGAGGAAGATCCTCAACAGCAACCTCTTCAGCCTCAGGGACCACAGCCATCTTAGTACCAGCAGGTACCTCAGTGTCCTCAAGAGGTGGAGAAGGTGTAGCGTCAGGATGATCAATCCGCGGAGGTGCCTCAGTTGACGACCTAGGCTTCGGATCTCTACGCACAGGCTTCTTCGGGAGTCTCATTGTTTCTAACATCAGCAGGAAGAACAGTCCATCAACAATGGCGGACCAAAATTGCAGTTGACCCAAAAACAAGTTGGGGGCAAAGACAAACATACTTTGGGCATGGGTTTGCTTGAACCAACCAAGGGAAACAACACAATTCTTCTATGGAGCGAAACAGAGGATGATTCAACATGATAAGAAGAGTTGCAGACGAAGAACAATCATGGCACAATCATTGTTGAAATTCGAAATGAGAACAAACCCAAGTACTCATACAACATAAAGAAGTAAAAGAGAATTGAAATTCTCACATGCAAACACAACAGCCACTTCGAACAACCAAAAAAGGGAAGACAGAATTGGGCATGGAAAAACGAAAAGCAACAGCGACAGAGCAAAAGCTTACTAACCTGAAAATGGCGATAGAAGCGCTGAGGAGCAAGAGCTTTTGGGAGTAGGCAGTTGAAGGAAAAATAGACATAAGAAATCTCTGAGAAAGGGAGAGAAAGCGACAGTTCGAGAGGAGAAAAGAAAGTTAATGAAATTTCTTCTCTTTATTCCCTTCTTACAGGCGGCTTGAGAATCCAAAAATTTGGATGTCCCGAAATTCAATGGGAAGTTATTGCATGAAGAGACATGTGGGGACCACCCAACCGATACTTGCAAAAATGGCGGCGTTACGGAAGTTTTTTCTTCCAATCCTACCAAACGGTAGAATATGAAAGAAAATGGGAAAACTGTGAATACCAATATTCTGTGGAGCATGTGTCACGGTTTCAGTGGCCGCATACAAGATAATTGTATAACCCTCGCTATACAGAGAAACCTGAGTAGCAGAAGATACCTTCGCATATTTACTTTATCTTATCCCAAGAAGGGATACCTCGATGGACAAGATAGAAAAATAAAGCCTAGTCTAGAGAGAGGCAGCTGGCAAAGGGACAGAGGTAGATGACATATCTAATCATCATTAAATGCACAAATCTTTTATATACATGCATAATCAAAGCACGTGGAGATAGATGATGTGGCAGGTTCTAACTGGCGAAGAATAGCGGTGAACGAAGGTACAATCTATACTGAGGCTGGGAAGTTCCCGAAGGAATGTGGGTCAGCTGAGGTGGCAGAGTCCGACTGGAGAAAGCGCGCGGTGAACGAAGGTACCATTTGTACGGAAGGTATATCAGGGAACGATGGACCCAAAGGCAGCAAATATATACCTAGAGCAAAAGGGGCTATAAATACCAAGCTTCACCAACAAATTAAGGGCATTCAATATCTAGGAGAAGAAGATCTAGTCTTAAGCTTATACCTCTTTAATGTTCAGAACTTAAGTATTTACTTCAACTTGAGTTCTCTCTATTATTTTGGGAAGCATTTAAGATCTTTGTAACCACAACAACTTAATACAAACAAATCACTCATTACTCCGTGGACGTAGACAAAAGTCGAACCACGTAATCTCTTGTGTATCGTGATAACTTAGTAGCATTTACATTACATTAGTGTTCTTTGTTATTTTCGTGATCTTGGATATCTTTTATTACTTAGCATTATCAGTTCAACAGAGGTATCAATACTACTTAGTATCTGATCCTCCGAGTTGTACACATTATGTAGACTATGGGAAAACGAGTAGTCACAATAAACCCTCGAACTCTCCTACGACTAACCCCCTGCAGGTTTTAAAGAAGTACTGCAAAGAATATATGTAACAAGTAAATAAAAAATTGGTTCATGGTATGCTCGCATGCCTACCATGTCTTGGAAGTAGACATGGTATGATCGACTATTCTATTACCGAGAGACTTGGTTCCTTTCTGACACCTTCATCGATATATTCAATTATACGTCTGTAAAGTAATATTATTAAATTACACGATATTTTCTTTTTTACTGCCTTAGCTAACGTCTATGATTTATTGATTTTTTTTTCCTTTTATTCTCGTGCGGTTCTTTTCTTACGAGAGTACATAATAGAGACACCAAATTTCTTAAACCGTCAATGATGTTAAATGTTAAATAGTTTTTTATTTTGTTTTGTTTTTCGTTTGGATCAATCATTCTTAATTGACTTTTTATTTATTGTTTATAGAGCACAAGCTGTAAAAGAGACGCGTAAATTAAAATTTTAAGTTTTTCTTTTTCCTTAAATTGCATTTCATCTAATGTTCTCATATTTTAATTTCATTTTTTTTCTTTTTCTTTCGGAGTGTCTATCACCATAAAATGACAATAAAGCTATACTAGGTGAAACCAAAACCGAGAAGACATTAGACTGTCTATCAAACATTACCTATAAAATTTATGGATGTCAAGGCTCGAGATTCCCTTGGTACTTTCATTTACACTTTCTAATTATTTTTTCATGTTCAGTCTTCAACCAACTTTTTTATACCTTTCATCCTGAAAGTCGGATTTTCTACCCAAATTTTCGAATTCTTCTGTTTCACCGCATATACAACTTTTATCCAATACAAGAAGATCATCGCTCACGATAGAGAAGAAAGTAAAAGAATTAAAGAGTAAAATTTTATAACTTTAGTTGCTGATATATAGACTCCAATCCCATTTTGTGTATGATTTAATATTATTTGTTAAAATATTCCAAACTAGCTAATAGTGTTGCAAGTAGTGTGCTGAACGTGGTGTACCAGAGTGTAATACACTTGTCAATTAAGCTAATGAGTCAATCTAATGTGCCACGAGTGCACAAGAATGTCGATCTGATAAATAGTGTGAGTGTGGGAATAATCCATTTGTGTTTATACATACGATCTGTAATGATTATTTAACCAGTGGAAGAATTGGTTCATCAGGACGAAAAACTAATAACACGGAGTACTAAGTGATGCCTTTGATGAATACTGTTTGCTAGTAATTTAGTTTGATAATTCAAGACCAAAATGGCATACAAGGTCTGGTTTCTGAAAATTGTAATGAAGGTTAAACAAAAGAGGAAGGATCCATGGATAATCTTACATGTACATTATCCATACAAGATTAAACAAAAAAAAAAAAAATTAGAGTCCAAACGAAGAGCCTGATATTTTGACTATATGTTCTCCTTATTAAACTCTAGATTCCAACTAAAACTAAGCATAATACGAGACGTATAACACCATATACCACTTTGAAAATTAACCATTGAAAATTGACGTTCGAAATTTAAGTCGGTAGATGGTGAGGTTTGACATAACGGATTGTGCTCATTTTTGGTAGAAATCTAGAGTTTAATAATAGCAACATATCATCAAAATATTGAGTTCAAATTCATTTTCATTTGGACTCTAAAGAAAAATTGGTTCAATCTTGTATGGATAGTGTACGTATAAGATTGTTCATGGATCCTCCTCTAAACAAAATTGACAAGAACGTAATTTGTTATCCAGATCTCATTTAAACCGAAAGAAAGGAGCCAAGTAATTCGTAAGTCATACATCAAATATTTTGTTAAATGTAGGTCATTTGGATGCAAGTGTCAGCAACTGATAGTACCAAGGGTGTTCAAATAGGACACAAATACTTTTGACTAAAAAAAAAAGTTCCCTCGAGATCACATCAAACCTTTGTAGTAAGCGAAACTTGTCCCACAATTATAGCATGACCTTGAAAGTTTAACCGAGTTTGAACCCAGAATTTTGGTGAAATAAATTGAAGTTCCAACGGCTCTTTTTCTCTCTCCTTGCTCGGGAGATTTTCATGGCGTCCTAGTAATCTTCTTTCTGTAATAAATCCTTAGCCTGAGGGGAAGAGGTTTTCAGGTCGGTTTCAGTTAGAAACTAAAACCTTTTGGTTTTAGGTCATGATCTTAGTTTTTCGTATTAGATGAGATGGGACTTTGCCAATTTTTCCCTTTTATTTTCTTCACTTTTCATTTATGTTTGTTTTTCTTATCATAATTGTTAAGTTATAGTTTATGTGTCCTGCTTGCTTAATATTTTTAGTTTCTCCAGCCATTAATGGCTCCCTAGTCATTGTATTATTGTTAATTGTTTGTTTGTTTAGCCTAATTTTCATTTCATTCATCTTTTTAGAAATTTTAACTTTTTATACTCCTCTCTCTGAATCCTAGTCCCTTTAGTCTAGATTTCATGTCTGCTAATCAGTCTATTTCTCCTTTATAATCGATCAATCTTCTATATCTTTTGTCATTTCTTTGGATTAAAAAGTTAGTTTCTGAAAAAGCGGGGGTCTAACAACCACACCCAATATTTCGTTCGGCAATCTGTATGGACTAACTCCAATATAATTCCAAGAGAATCAACTAGACAGTGACAATCAGACTCAATCAAGGAAATATATCCAAGAGTTATATCTTTGTTTCTCAATGTAATCAGCAAATCAAATAGATAAAATCCGTGAGCCTGATTATTACGAGAAACAACTTGAACGGTACCAAAGGCCAATGTTCAAGTGTCAATAAATTTCAATCAACAAACAAAGGTTGGATTTACCAATTGATTGAACTACAGACAAAATTATATAAACTAATATAATGCGGAAAAGAAATAACACAGACACCAGCAGTTCTGTTAACGAGGAAACCGCAAATGCAGAAAAATCATGGGACCTAGTCTAGAGTTGAACACCACACTATATTAAGCCGCCACAGAAACTAGCCAACTACAAGTTAACTTCCGATTGGAATGTAGTTGAGCCCTAACCAAGTTTCACACCGATTAAGGTACAGTCGCGTTCCTTACATCTCTGAATCCCAACAGGAATCTACGCACTTGATTCCCTTAACTGATCTCACCCACAACTAAGAGTTCCTACGACCCAAATTCGAAGACTTTATAAACAAATCTGTCTCCCACAGAAATACCTACGAAGTTTTTGTTCCGTCTTTTGATAAACCAAGGTGATTAGGAACCAATTGATAATGTGGTCTTATATTCCCGAAGAACAACCTAGAAATATCAATCACCTCAGAATAACTTAACTATATGGTAGTAGAAAATTTATTGTGGAATCACAAAGAATGAAACGAAGAGCTTTGTGATTATTTTTTATATCTCACCTATCGGATATAAATCTCGAGCAAATCTTAGAGAAGATAGTACTCAATACGATAGAACAAGTAAGATCAGAACACGCAACTACAGAGAAAATAGTTGGGTCTGGCTTCAAAATCCCAATGAAGTCTTTAAGTCGTTAACATATAATGGTTTTGAAAAACATAGGTTAAAGGAGAATCGACTCTAGTCGCAACTAGTATCACACATGAGGTGTGGGGATTAGGTTTTCCAGTTGCTAAAGTTCTCCCTTATACAGTCTTCAAATCAGGGTTTGATAGCTTTGAAACAAAGCAATCAATACTCACCGTTAGATGAAATCCTAATCGTTAGCTGGTCTTAGCTTGTTACACACAAATGATATATACCTTCATTTGGATATGGGTAACCGTACCTAAACGTGTATATTGAGTTGGCTCAATAAAAGTTAACCGAAGTTAGCCATATGAACACTTTTGTATTAACCACATTCATCTAACACTTCTAGATCAAATGATAATAAAATGAATCTAATTGTGTTACTCATAGAGTTGTTCAATTGTTTATATTATCATAGAAGTATACAAGACACAATTGAAACAAAATCGGAGTGATTCAAGAGAATCAGTTCATAAACATTTTAGCCATGGTTTGCAAAGATTGCATTCCTTAATTTATAAATGTATTTGTTCATGAGTTTGAAATCATACTTAACCGATTTTATAACTTAAACCAACTTAGTTTGCAAACGGGTACGCAAACTTAAGTTCCGGACTTTGGTCATGTACGACAGTTCGCAAACATGTACGCATATTATCGTTCCGGACCGAACTCAGGTGAAACAGTTTGCAAACGGTATGCAAACTTGGTTCCCAGACTTTAACAGTTAAAACAGTCCGCATACGGGTATGCATACTTGGTTTTCGGACCTGAATCATACTACAACAGTTTGCATACTGGTATGCATACTATGCTATATCCAGACAATGGTTATTTGTTCTAAACTCCCATTTTAATCATTGAAACATCCTTAGAAGACGATAATTGCTGTCTTACACAAACTATTAGCTTATAAGTAATTTTCAAGTGATCCAATGATCAATACGAAACATTCTGAGTCTACATCAAATGACTGTCTCACACAAATCATGTAAGATGTTGCAAGGCGATTTTCACATGATCATCTTGACACATAATTTAGTTCCCAACAAATAAATAGTTTCCAACTAAACTCGTCAAGAATAATGATGAACGTACTTAACGTAAAAAGCTTTCCAACACATATTTCGAGAAAGATATAAGCGAGTTAAACTCAGCTCGAAATATCAAATGTGTATAATGTAAAAGTCTATATAGCTATACGACTTAGTCTCAATAGGAGATAGAATAGAATAGACTTCTGAGTGATAGATGAGTTTAAGTCTCCACATACCTTTTGTTGATGAAGTTCCTCCAAGCTCCCCTTAGTAGATCTTCGTCTTCAATCGATGAACGCCGTGAAGTCTAAAGCTCAACAACACATTCTATCCTAATCCGAGACATAGCTATAAGTAGACTAGAAATCAAAACTTATAGTTTTGATCACCTAAACTTGACAAACAAGCTTGAGATAACAACGCTTGCGAGTTCGACCGAGCAGTGCTCTAACAATGTCTGGAATGGATGATCTCTCCTCTCTTTGTAGAAATGGCCAAATTTCTATTCTTAGTTGACATTTTCATTGTTTTCCTTTAAGCCTTGATGTTTATGATTGATATAAAAGGTCGTGATAATCTCCTAATTATGCTTGGTATATAGAATTGCTAACGACCGAGTTTTCATTCCTTAATACCCATATCTAAATAATATTTGAATAAATACAAAATCCCATTTGGAAAACGCTAGTAAAATATCAAATTTAAACAAGTGCATCACAGACTTAAGGAAGTTCTTAAACATTGCTTCAGTAGATTCACAGATAATCCAGCCGAAAGAAAATTTAACAAAAAATAAACAAACATAATTTATTCATAGACTAATATATATTCCCTTCATTCGTGCCTCAACTTACCTTATTATGATCAAGCTTCTCTCATTTCTGTAGATATTGAGTCTCCTTCACATGTGCATAGGTGATATCCATCTCGGGAGGCATCTCTTTGTTGAGAATTGATATTTCAATAGGACTTGGTTTCTCCAACTTTACCCGTATCCTCTCGGTGGTATTTTTCCCAAGTTGCTCCTTATTGAGGGTCAAAATTTCCGAAGGCCAATATATTTCCTTGCTTAGGATGTAAAAATGCTTCCCTCTCACATATATGACATATATATTACTGAATACGGTGTAGATGCTTGTCACGGAAATGCGTAACTCTAGTGGTGAAATCTTGGCATCTTTAGGCAGCATTTTTAGACAAGGCAGAAAGCAACACTCAATCTCGGGTTGAGATAACCAACCAATTCACACCACGGGGAGCAATACATGTGAAATTTCAAGGTCGAAATTATGCACACAAAGATTCAATAAAGATTTCCGGTGAAACAGTGTGACTCATCGACAACGGGGAATGATGTTCTTGGTTTTTCACAAAGGTTATGCTCAAGACTTGGTTGACCTAATATAACATGCTCAAGGTAATAGGCTGTGATGGTGTCAATACACACAGCTGATGTCAACGAGTAAGCTCGGGGTTTAACACAAATTCTCGAGGCATTGACATATTTGGCTTAGCTCTAATTTAGCAAAATGCACATATAATTGGTTCTCGCAGGTTATGCGGGGAGGCAGATGGCTCACAGGGCGGTGGCATCAACAAGCTTGCCCGAGTTGATGTCAAACTGGGATTTCTCACGAGGTTAAGCTCGGGGGTTTGTCAAGCGGGCTGTAACAAACTTGAAGCCTCAAGTGGAGCTCAAATTAGTGGATTTCGGCTCGAGCATTGCACAAACACTACAGGGGCAGATAGAATTGGCTCACTTAGCTTGGGGGTGGTTACCTAGCAAGGTAGCTAATCATGGGGGCACCAGGCGACCTAGTTTGCAACTTCATGCAATGAAAGTGATTCATTTAACGTGGTCAAGCATTCATGGCAATTAGCTCGGGTGAAACACAATCAACTAAGTCAGGCTATCATACAACCAAGCATGTTATTCAAATATGAAATTCCAGCACTTTTATCGACACTAAACATGCACGATGCACAAATGCTCGGTAATCATGCACAAGTTATCTTGGCTCGGGATTGCGGCTTAAATGGCTCTCAACTGGCGGCTCAACTCTCTGGATTGAGCACGGGGGTATCGAAGGATGAGCTGGGGTATATCCACGAGAACACCTAATCGTGGAATTCGGGTAAAAGAGAATTGCTCAAGCATCACGAAATGTTCAGGCGATTAGGTTGATAGACAATTAGTGATTATTGCTCAGCGGGTTAGCTAATTTTTGTCTTGTGAACAGGCCCAACACTCAACATAACACAAAGTTAACACCGATATTCAGCATGCAAAGGTGAGACTCGGGGGTGGATTCTCCTCACAAGGCACATGGTAGACTTTAGCACGGGGCACCAAGTCTGCGCTTTCCTTGTCTCCTTTTGGTTTGTCGACTTATGTTCGCAAACCATTCTATTTCTCTCTTATGTTTTAACTATCTGAATTTCAATTTGTTGGTCTGTCGACATTCGCTGTTTTACTTGATTTATAGAACAAAACTTATCTCTATTTATTGCATCCGTACATATTTTCTCCTTTTAAATTTCTTGTATATATCTACTTGTGATTTACGATACACGCTTCTGTCCCTCCAATTACCTAACCCTAGACCGTCGATTAAGGGTATATGTCCCTTAATTGTCTCTCTGAATTGTCCCTATACTTGTATTCTTTTACGAGAGTCTCTAAAATTTGTCAAACATTAGAAAATTACAAATACCTACAACTTTTTTTTTTACCACTCGTTTATTTCAAAACCTAGTATTATCGCTTTATGTCAGTCTATTTTAGCCAACTTTTATATGACCTCGTACCTCTTCCGAACGGCCCTTCACCTTAATCGATGCATCCTCTGTTGTGTGTTTATTAGAGCTTTTTCTATGATAAATAAAAATCCTTTCACAGGTTTAGATGGTCATACTTTTTTTTTTAGTGTATTTCAAATTTGAGATATTAAGATTAAGCTTTAGTGTTTTAGCTTTATATTGGACTCTTTCTTCATACCCTTTAAGCTCTATTCTCTTCTCTACTTCTTCTCTTACGCTCATCTTTCTTTTGTTTTTCTCTGTCTAGAATATTTTCTTATGGTTAGACCAGATGAGCTTTATCAACATCTTAGTGGTCTTTCTCTTACACAATGGTTTGCAAATTATTTGTTGGCCTCTTACCAGTTACCAACATCATTTGATTTCATTGGAGATTTTTGCATTAGAAAACAGTATTTTAGCTAGAATTTTCTCTAGTGAACTTTTTAAATCCTGGGGACTAAAAAGAGTATTGGCATATTTTTGGGGACCTAATATCCCATTTCAGATTAGAGAAGTGGATACTAATATATATGTTTATCATTTCCTTTCAAGCTTTAGTTGATTTCTTTTGGGTTACTTCAAATGGCCCCTGGTATCCATTCAGAAATGTTTTAGCAACAATCAAAGCTTATCCTGACATGAATATCTCCACTCACCGATAGTCGGAAGAAAACTATCATATTCTTCTTATGAAAATGCTAGAGATTCATTTGAATCCCCAATTTCAGTTTCCTCTTCTTATGCCATTCGTAATTCCTTTTTATCCCATGGATTCTCTCCAAAGCCGGGTTTTAGAATTTCTTTATCTGTTTTTCCCGTTGCAACTTCTGAACCCGTTTTTCGTATTTTGATTCATGATTTTTTGGTTTCTACTGAGTCTGAAAACTCTTTTTCTATCACATCAGAATAAGGTAAGGTTCTTAATATTGGACAATATGGATATACGAAAGAACACCGAAAGGCAACTGAATCTTACCTTCCCTTATCCTTCTCATTATCTCCCATATCAGAGTGACAAGAGGTATTGCAGGTTTTTTCTCTCAGAACTTATAGATTTAATTGTTAATTATTATTTCTTGTTACTTGATCATAATTTAGTTTTTTCTTTAGTCATACTTGCAATTAGATCTCTTTATCTGTTTGACCCCAATTAATTTTAATTTTTCTTAGCTCTTAAGTTTAAATCAACACTCCTCCTTCATTAGGTACTGCTTTGGGGTTGGGTCCTACCCCTAATTAAATTCTCTTTCTTTGATTATTGTTCACTAACTAATAGCTTCTGGAATATTATCTTTAATTTTTCTTGCATTGTTCATTGGAACTCACGCGATAGGATGAAACTCTTAGTATGGAATGTTCAAGGATGTGGTAACCCCTTCATACAAAACCACCTTAAACAACCGATTCAAAAGGAAAAACCAGAAATACTCTTTCTATCTGAGACTAAGTCTCAAAGACCCCTAGTTAAATCTTTGGTATCTTCGCTCCCTAATTACCATATAGCTGATCCAATAGGTTTGGCAATAGGTAAATGGTTTTGTAGAAATTGACGTTTAGTCCCAAAGTTAGTGGGCTTTGGACGCTTTAGTCCTGCCATCTCAGGCCTAATACTAGGGGATCCAAATTTACCAAATTTCGTACGGGTTAATCCTTTCTGGAACGATTCAGTCCAAAACCATTTTCTCATGGGCGAAAATACCCCACAGCTAAATGATCTTCGTAGTTCAGTTTCCATTTTTTCCATTTTCATTTCATGGAAACAACTCTCCCTGGCGAAGAAAGAAAAATCATAAAATCGAATCTCGTCATTTCAATGTAATTGAATCTTCAAACCTAATTTTGATAATCGAACATCACTGGATTCGTCTTTGAAAAACCTAAATCGTCGTCATTCGTTCCTTTTCTCGAAGATTAAATCAAAATCGATAGATTTTAGCAAATCAATTTGAAGATTTCATCATTTGGAAGCGATTTGAAAGATGAGAACATGTTCTTATCATTTAATTTGAGTTAATCTCCCTCCCTCCCCATAGAAAAAAAAAAGAGAGAAGATCTTATTCTCCTTCATCAGATCTGAAAATTTAGAGAAATAATTTTTGTTTTGGTTAATTGAAAATGGAGGTCATAGACAGATTATTGAGCATGGATCTAATGCGTTTGGAGAAGATGTCATTTTTTCAGCTTATATTTCCTGTCAAATCTGCTCATAGAGCCGTTTCTTATCCATGAGATATTGAACTCCTTCGATTCAAATATGTAAGTAGTAGTAATAATAATCTAATTTTGACATTAGATCTCACTCTAATGGGATTTTTGGTTTTGATTTATGTGCATTGGATCGAAATTTCTTATGGTTTTGGTTGAATTTGTATTAGCAGGCTAAATTTTTTGTAATTAGGTTGAATCTGTTTAATTGTGGATGTGTTGATAGTAGCTTAGGAATTTATGTCTAATTTTTTTTTGCTAGGTTCAGGTCTTACTTGCAGTGTATGCATACAATGCTATTTCTGCTGCAACCGCAACTAGTTTACGTGCTGATTAACTTCAACTCACCTCATTGCAGTGATTGCTTTCTTCTCTCGTCAAACTCTGCAAGTGAAGGATGAATGGTTGTTTGTGTATATAAATAAATGCAAGGTAGATTAGGCGCTTGCTGGTTGTTTGTTTCTATAAATTACATCTCTGGATGTAGGAATTTATTTTTCAGTAGTTTTTGAGTTCAAATGTTGTTGTTCTATCACATACTTCTTCAGAATTGCAGTATTTTTACTATAACCATTTGGGGTCGACGTTGTTCCAGTGGCAGCTCCAATCCACGACAATCCTGTAGGGACTCCTGTCTCTAATTTTCTTGTATGGTTATGTAGAGCTAGTGCTGCACTTGAAAATCCAAGGTGCAAGAACGGGTTAGGTGGCATCTTAACTTCTGAGCCTCTCTGTAAAATCTCCACCACACTACCCATTGAAAAAGAAATCACCACACTACCGTTTATCTTGCTTAGGTGCGGGGTTCTAAAATGGCAAGTAAAAAAAAGAAAGATAGGATCTTGTGTGTATTTGAAACTAAGGTTGGTTTTTGAGTATTTGAATATGTCTTGTGTGTATCTGGCATGTTTAATAGTTTTGGAATTAACATTTGATTATACGTGTTACAGGATTCAATGGTTACGTCTTCAAGATTATGGGAAGATGTGACAAACAAGGTTTCCCAATGAAGCAGGGAGTCCTCACTCTTGAACACCTTCGTCTCTTGTTGTACATAGGTAATTGGTTGCTTTTGGTTTATAAAAATAGTACTCACTGAGAAGGAGAAAATACATACATGAAGGGACCTTCTATATAATATTAATAATTAGGTTAATATGTCACCTTTACAGAAAAATACCTTCATATACCATCATCGTTAGTCCCTAGATTCTTAATCTTAATGTCAGAAGTTAAAATAATATAACAAGCAGAACGGCAGTAATTCAAATGTGTACATAATTGTACATATGTTGAGATTAAATGTGTACATAATTGTGCACATGCATGTTGATTATTAATGTGCAGATAGTTTAATGTGTACATAATTGTACACTTGTTTATTATCAATGTGTACATAGTTGTACACATTAATATTTTTTTATTTTCTTGCTTGTTTTTTAGATTAATATTTTTGGGTATGGATGTTGGATTTTTTAGATTTTTTATTGAAGTTGTCTGCAATTTCTTAGTTATCTGAGTAGTTTATCATAGTTTATCACCGTATTTCACCAGTGGCCCTTTGTTATTGAATTCTTAGTGTGTACATAACTGTACACATGTTGAGTCTTAATGTGTACATAATTGTACACATCTAGATTCTTAATGCACATAGTTGTACACCTATTGAACGTTAATGTGCACATGTTGATTTTTTTTGTTTTCTTTTTAAGGCGGAACTCCAAGAAAATTAAAAAGTTGTTGGCCTGTGCCCTTTTGAGATATCATATGGTTTTAGGTTTGTCACAGTTCTAGATCGGTCCTTCCATAATATAGTCGGTACTGATACGGGAATCTCTCGCAGACGGACCCCTCCACCCCTAGAGAATGAGCGGGCCATGGCGGGATGGAGCAAGGAACTTTTACATAGGGACGCTGAGATGATTGTGAGGGTGGCTGAGATGATTGTGAGGGTGGCCAGTGATAGCATCGTAATAGAAAATTTAGAACTGCTAAGACAGCAGAATGAATTATAAAATTTTCCAGGGATTTTTTTTTTTTTTTGAAAGAAATGATCTTTAGGTAATAGAATTTTGGAGGTCACCAATGTACACCTGCTATTGTTAATGTGTACATAAATGTACACCTGCTATTGTTAACATGTACATAAATGTTCACCTGTTGATTTTAATGTGTATATAGTTGAACCACATGATGATTTTTGAAACTTTTAGGTTTGAAAGATATTAATCGATCTCCTTCTTGATTTTAATGTACACTTGTTGATTTTAATGTGTATATAGTTTCCAATCGCTGAAGATGCAGACTCTATGATCGTCTTTAGTATGGCAGAGGCATGGTAGCGGAGCTGAGCTAGCAAATACAATGGATGTTGTTTCCACTAATATAATGCATGGCAAAAGAACCGAGGTATATATATCCTGTTTTTCATCTTACTGTATTTGTTTGGAGCTATACAATTGGTGTTCATGTAAATTACCTAGTTGTTAGCGAAACTGTAGCATTCTTGTTTGACTAGGCCATGCAAGTTAAAGAACGACATATGTTTTTGCATTTTATGTGTGTTTGAGCACGGATACCAAGTGCATGAGGTTGACATCAATGAAAAACCCACTTTTTGTTATTACGAATATTGGATTTAACTAGCTCTCAATGAAGTTGCCATAGCTGTGTTGTCTGTGAACTTTCCATTTTTACAATGTTTCCATGTAGTTGCAAATTTCGGTTAAATCATATTATCATTTATTTAGCACCTCGGGTGGAAGATGAGATTTTTTATAGATCACTATTTGTGGACTTGTTAAATTTGTCCTTCTGGCTTGGATATTGTCTTTGTTAGTTGTTACTGAGTATAGGCTCCCATGAAACTAGGGTGTACAAACTAGTGCACATGTGAATAACTAAGGTGTACATAATTGTACACATGTTGGTTCTTAATGTGTACATAATTGTACACCTGTTGTATGTGTTTCTCTCTGTCTATATGTGCTTGTTTTGTTTTACATGTACTAAGTTTTTGTCCGATTGTAGTTGTATTACAGGATATTCAAAAATGAGGATATTATATCCTTAATATGAATGTGAATTACATGATATTCAAAAATGAGGATATTATATCCCTGAGGTCCACATCTTCGTGATTATAGTTGGAACTACCATGTCTTGTTAGAATAGCTTAGAGTTTAGCTTCTTCAAAACTTTAGGAGACACCACGAATTCATTCAATTGTGTTAAATTTCGAGGTAATTTTCGCTCTGCACCCTTTTAATCTCCATATGCTTCTGTACTAGTACTTTATTAGTTTCGTAAAGTCTTTCTTGCAGTGCGTCTTGTTATATCTGGTACAGATTTAACTTCATTTTCTCCATGCACTCTCTAGCATCCACTGTTTTATATTCATATCGTTTTAGACAATATTTTTTTTTCTTGTCACAAAATTCTTGATGTAGAACATACAGGTTCCTCTAGGTTATTTTTGTTCCTTGGAAATGTGCACAATTGTTGCCTGCAGATTTTCTGCTTAATTTACTATGACAGTATGTTGATATGTATCTAACATTTTTTTTTCTTCAGAATATGGTAACAGGATGATGGCACTGCATTGCTAGAGCAAGCACTAAACGACCGTCAGTCTATTCCATCTGGTGGATTATCATTGGAAGACATCGATGAATTTTTGTAGATGTGTACATGTTTGTACACATTTGTAGACTAAGTTTGTACACCAATGTAAACTAAGTTTTTTTAAAAATGAGAATTATATAGTCATATGGGTACTCTTTTTGTAGCTCTTGGAAAGAGCTTTCCAAATATATAAAGTTTGCGAATTTTGGACAAACGGTTCGAAAGATAAAAAAAATTTAATTTTTTTTTTTATATTATTTAAAATTGCTGACATCACCATGAGTCATTTTGGACTAAACTGTAAATATTTGGACTAAATTGTAAATCCGGAAGGTTATTTGTGTACTTTCATTGAAAAAGGACTAATTTGTACCTAGTTGAATGGGTCAGGACTAATTAGTATATTTGGATGGAATTTTGGACTAAACCGTATTTTTCCCAATGGTTTTTTCTTTGATGTAGTACAATGGAATATTAACATAATAAATATCATTGTCAAAACTAATTTTGATTCCAAGGAATGGTCAATGGGTCTCTTACTTGCTTTTATGAGAGTCCCTATCTTGCAAATAAAAATGTAGTTTGGACTTTTTTTTTTTTTTTTTTTTTTTTTTTTTTTTTATGCCAAAGAAATATTATTAACTAAGAAACCATATCAATGTCTGACAAGAGATAACTTTCAAGAAAACTAGGTGGTACGTCAGACCACTCTCTAGAAATACCATTCTTCCTGCTATACTTTGCTAATTCATCAGCAGGTTTATTACAAATTCTAGGGATAAAACGACATTCCCAATGTGAGATGTTTGTTAAACTTTCAATTCCTTGATGTAACGATCAATTCCTTGCAAGTCTGTCTCAAACACAATGTGTGTATATCGTAACTCCACTCCCCATTTGACTGCATCAAGAAAAGCCAGACACTCTGCATGTTCCGAACTCTTTACTCATGCATAGCACTTGGATTTGCATCCCCAGCATCTCCCTGCAAAATCACGCACAATAATAGCGATACCTGTTAGTCCAGTATTCACATCATAAGAGGCATCACAATTAAAAGCAAAAAAGGGAGAAGCAGGTGGTTTCCACTTTGGTATCACTCTACCAGTTAGCAGACCTAAGCTATGCGTGACTGAAACATTAGAATTACGCTTATCAATATAAGTTGCAAAAGAAAGGGCTCTATTAGCGGTCACTAGAGGATCAACTTTTTTATCCTGAAATACGGCTTCACATCTCTCATTCCAGATTGTCCAGGCAACAATCATTGCTGTGTTCATTCCAATGGATTGATTCAACTGATGTTGAGATTGCAGCATCCAACTTTCAAACAAAGCAGTGATATCATTAGAAGTCCCAGCCAAAATACTTGCTCCTCCAGGAATCTGCATCCAAACTGCTCTAGAGAAAGGACAAAAAAATAGGATATGCATTAGGGATTCATCAAACTGCTTGCAGAAAGGGCAAAGACAGTTTATGTAGCTGCAGTTCCTAGCAAGCCTGACTCTTGTTGGTAAGGAATCAGAGAGACATTTCCACCAGAAATGTTTTACTCTAGGCCACGTCTGTATGCATCAAAATTTCTTCCAGCTGATAGTTGAGTTGGGTATCTTGTCAGAAAGCTGCAGGTTACCCAAACTTATTTCGTGTAATTTGTTATATGCAGATTTCAGGGAGAAAACTCCATTATCTGTTAAACTCCAAATAAGTTTGTCATCAGTTGCCATAGGGATTCTCATGCTCAAAATCAAAGCCACTGTATTAGCATCAAACAGATGTTGCAGCAGCTCGTTATTCCACCGTCTTCTGTCTTGAGTGAACAGATCCTGAACCCATATATATTGCTCACTGTTGATAACTCCCTGCTTTGGAATAGGTGGTGAATCCATACCAGATATCCAAACATCCATCCAGATCTTGATTTTGTTTCCTCTCCCTAACCTCCATCTGCAATGCTGCTTTATAAAATTAATTTGCTTTTGAATACCCTTCCATGCCCATGAACAATCGTATTTAATACTTGCATGTAGTTTGGACTTCTTAGAAGAAATAATAAGTACACAGGTGTTGATGGGTGAAAACTACTCCTGCAGAATTTGGTAATTTGGGGTGTGGATGAGGAATGAATCTAAACCTTCAACAAATGCTTTGCGCGGTGAGTGCTTGTAGATTCGAGAGATCAATCCTGTGCAAGTCCGGCCTAAACCAAGAAATGGCCGTTCCGGACTTGTTTCGGTCACAAAGTGAAGGAGATGGGGTTGATCTTAGGGAGGGAAGCGAAGAAGGTGTTGAGATTGTGAAGGTGTTGGCTTGCTTATGACTTGTAATGAAGGGACGAGCAAGCTTACGGTTGATGCAAGCGGTGCTACGAGTGTTTGAATACGGTTTTTTGTATTAACACTTGGTTTTGTAAATGTCTGAACTTGTGTTGTTCTCCGTTATTCCTTGTTGTTGGAAATATGGCGGAGAACCTATTTATACAAGTCATTGAGCCTCATTCACGTTTCTCGTGGGAAGTGGAGGTAGTGGAATGATGGAGTAGTGGAGTTGTGTGTCGGTAACACATGACCAGTCTTGCCCACTTTTCTGTTCATCTCTAACCGTCCATGACTTCCTAACACGTTCTTGTGATGGCGTGTTGCACGCCGCACGCTGTTGTAAAACCGCAGACCAATACCCCAAAGTATGTATCCCCGAGTTTGTGACATGATTGATGTACGGAATGTGGATCGTGGATCCACGAGAGATAGCATGTAATCTTGAATTGAATAACCGCATTATTCGAGAAAGTCGATACTTGTGAAGTATCGTGTGTATTTTATGCAGTCTTGCATTACGGTGTGGTAAAGTGATGGGTAATGACTCCTCACTAACCAAATAACTCGACCTGTGGTTGTATAACCAAGTGGTGAAGTCGGACGAATGAGATGATGTTTGAGATACTCATCTGCGGCCGTTGATGAAATTAGGGTTTTAAAAGAGGTGCGCAAGCATCACTCTTGACTTGGTCGAAACCAAGCATGGGAAGGGTTTTGAAGAGGACCGACCGGGCATGTGTGTAGACAACACGCCGGTGTGCACGTCCATACTTCACTTTCCCAAGAAGGCGCGATCTAAGCCACTCGGTTTGACCGGTAAAGTTGAGTGGTTGAGATCGATTTGCGATAGGAGTTTGATGCCGCAAGGAGTCGCGCACCATACCCTTTTCAGCGTGTTTTCCAAGATGACCTGACTTGGTCGGTCTTGGCGGTTGGTTTGGCGTGTAGACGGTAGGCTGATGTTCACGCCTATGTCCTACCGTCTCATGAAACGTGATCTAAGCCACCCAATTCATCCGGTGAAGTTGAGTGGTCGAGATCGATTTGCAATTTGGGAAGTGTATCCACGCATGTTTGAGCGGGCGTTTTGGATTGGCCAGGCATGATATGCCTTGGCCGACCGCATGAGGAGGTAGATGGGCTCACGGTGGTCATGCTTTGGTGTGACCGACCCTTGCTCAATCTAATCTGTGACCCTCCATTCGTCTTAGGGAGAAGATGGACGCGCGTGATGGCTTGAACCTAATTTTGGCTTGCAAAGCCGTGCGACCATGCTCTTTCAGGCGGACGAATTTGTTGTAACCAATCATGGTTGGTTTTGACCGACTGGTCATGTATGTAGGCGGTCACATGGTGATTGTGTCGACATGCTCCGGGTCCTTTGAGTCTGCATCTACACCCTCCATCTATACTGCGAAGATGGATGGTTGAGACCGTTTTGCGGCACATGTAATATGCCGCAAACCCTAATTTAGGGTTTTCCGCCCATAATGCTTGGTATGGACGGTTTCTTGGCAAGCAAAGGCCAATGGTCGACCATGCGGGGTCGGCCGTGTGTATTCCATACCTGCTTGGGGGTGATGGAATTGATGCGGGGTCGTCCAATCATGCTTGTGGAGTTGGATGACTGCGATCGATCATATCCAGGACTGATATGGTCGGTGCCGGATGCTCAATCGGGCTAGTATAACACACCGAGAGGGGCTCAATCGGGCTAGTATAACACACCGAGAGGGCTCGGGCTAGTATAACACACCGAGAATCGCACTGTCACGGGTATTTCGTACATGGTTTCATTATAGTGTTTGGAGGTTCGTGTTACTCTGTAAGAGTAACACTCGGTCGTCATGCCACACTCGATAATGATTCATTATAGTGCTTGGAGGTTCGTGTTACTCTGTAAGAGTAACACTCAGTCGTCATGCCACACTGATAATGAGTACAGGAAATACAAGGCTGATATGAAATTTCACAGGAAGGGATTGTTGCTACATGCTCCAACTGGAGGAATTTCATGTATTCACGAGAATGGGATTGTTGCTACGTGCTCCATTCTTGGTGAATTAAGTGAGGAGTATCCGTCACTTATAAACGGCTTTATCTTTTACAAGATGTCAGCGCATGATTTTCTGGTTACTTACGAATTTAACCTTAAACGAAAATCCACCATCAACATTAAGTCCCCTGCCTAGCACATAATGGTTACATTATTGTGTGGTAGGCATGAGATGGTGACATACATACGTGAGAAAGACAGGATAAAAGTAGTTTACCCGGAAGAGTGTTGGCCGACCGCTAGTTCCCCACGCCCGTCACGCTTGTATGGAATCCTCTGGTGGGGCCGGTTTCTTTCTTTGGGTATTTGAATCAAAAGAGGAAACCAAATAAGAGAGGAATCCTTTTTCTAGTGGGATTCTTCTAATTTTTGTCTATAAAAGAGACCAAGACTCCTTTCTTTTCCTCACGATTTTTTTTTTATTTTTGTTCTCGTCCGCAACCTTGCTGCTGCCGTCGACTGCTGCTGTTGCTGCTGCCGGAATCGTTGCCGGAAACCGCCGCCGTCCGTTGCCGGAGTTGCTCCCGTCCGGCTGCTCAAGGTAGGTTTCGCTCCCCTTTTTTTTTTTTTTTTTAACGGTCAAACCCTAGTTTTGTTAGGTAAATACCTTTTGTAAGACATGTGCATGCTTAGCTTTTTCCACCATTTGGCTTGAATCCCGTAGACACGATTCCCATGAATAAAGAAAATCGTGTTATGATGCATGCGGATGAATGTGGGCCCGCCGTGTATGCCGGAACGTGGGTCTTATTCACACATGTTTGAATGAAATTTACACCGAGCTTGGAACTTGTACCGGACTTGAAAACAATACCAGACCGACTTGAAAGTTATACCAGAGAACTTGAAATCAATACCGAAACTTGTATGATGTTTGGACCGGCCATTGTGTGAGTCGTGTCTTGCCGTGTGTGACTACACTTCTCATATGCTTTCATACAAGTTCTAACTCCTGTCTTTTATTTTATTGTGGTAGAAAAGAACTTCTGTCGGTATGTCTTCTGAAGATAACGCTGATTCCAAGTCGGGAAGTGTTGATAGCTTCAAAGATATGCCGAACATCAATGATGAGTTGTTCACCTCGCCTTTTCCGAACATTAGGAGACATCCTTCCCATAAGATAGTCTTGCTTTCCGGTTCAGAAAATATGGAAGTCGATCCATTCTCTTCTTCAGCACTTGTGATGAGATTTTGTCTCCAGAGAAACCAATATCCGCCTTCTCCTATTGACTTCAAAACTTGCCATACTCCTTTGGGTTCTTACGAAGGATGGATGAGATGTATGTTGAGTAATAAGGGCATTAAGGAAAATTTTACCAAAGCGCAAATTCTCAATGCGGTCATGGCATCTGCTACCCTCGAAATTATAAAAGACATCGCGGGCTTGATTACCTTCATTTCTCGGTGGCGTATTTCTACTCACACAGACCATATCTAGGTGGGGAGAAATGACTATTACTCCGGAGAGTGTAGCTGCATTAATGAACACGCCTCGTTCTTTGGAAGTCTTTCTTACGAGCTCTCGATGCGGAACAAAGCAATTATAACGCTATCCTTCGAAAGGTGGAGGAATTCGACGGTCTGGGCAAGGAGGAGAAGAAAGATGCAAGATGTTTTTACACTGGTGGGTGTTGGAGTGGTCCCCTGCAGACCGGGCCGGATGAGCTCGGTGTGATTGCGTTCTGTCTTTATGGCTATCCGAGAGATGTATTTGATGATGGTTCGGAAAGAAGACTATTAGAAATGACCTTGTCAAGATTGCTATAAGATCGGCGAAGGGTGAAGTTCTTCCTCTGGGCTCATTGTTCCTCGGATCACTTTATTCTCATTTGGACGCTTTAGCAATGGATATGCATGTTTCTAATGGGTACAAGAAGGTGGAGTCGCACATTCACTTCGCTTTTCTTGAGCGCTCTTATGGGAACACTTCAAAAGTTACGCTCCTATTCCCGGAAATTCGCTCAATGACTTGTACGGTGGCTCTAGAATACTTCGATGGAATAAGAAGCGTCCCGAGTGGGGCGTGAGACTTGTGGACGTATTTGACAATGTGTCTTCCGTAGATTTTCGTCCATGGGGGCCAGTCCACCATTCCATTGTTCGACCCGAGAGACTTTTGCTACCACTTCCGACGGTTACGATGTTGTGTTGGGTACCGATGTCGAAACTATGAAGTCTGGAGAATTTATTTACTGCGCACTGCATTCCAGGATATGTCCCGTCTCTATTTAACGAGAGGATTTTACGTGACTCCGTACAATATTGACGAAGTGGCTGCTCGTCAAATGGGATTCGATCGGGGTGTCCCATTTATTCGTTCACCAGGGGTTAGGAAGAATCTCTCCCAAGTATTCTTAACGTTAATGTGTTCTTAGACCGGGTGAGCCTTCCCTTCGGCCTATTGGGAGAAACCCGGTGATAACCGATAAGTATAAGGAATTTTGGAGTAGACAAGCTGTCGGTTTTCCGTAAATTTTCGGAGAGTGTTGTGACAGATCCTCGTGGTGAACCATCTTCGACGTCTTGACGAAGCATTTCCGGTTGAAGCCGCTTCCGACCAAACGGACCAGAGCCGAGGATTGCGGTCCCCAAGTAGGAGAGAGACCTAAGAGGCAAACACGTGGTCAGTAATCCTCAATTCTTCCAATATGCAGGTATTTAAATTTCTTCCCGTCGGTTCTTTCATTTCTCCAGTGTAAATTCTTAAAACGATCCTTGCTTGAAATCAGGGAATTTCGAAAGATAATGCTTTCACGAGGTTGGCACGCATCCAAAACGAGAAGGTTGGCGGTCTTGGTCTTCATGCTAAGGAGTGCAGCGGTGCGACCTTCATCTTTGAGAAGTCCGGCGGTCCGACCTTCATGCTGAGAAGTCTGGAGAAACCGCTCCTTTTTCTGACTACGACAGAGATGATGAAAGCTCGGTGGAACAAGGCGCTTCCCTTAGTGATCTTGTCGACGGGGCTGTGATGGAAATTAGCACCCAGAGTGAAAGAGAGGCGGCATCTGCTGTAGTTGGGGCGGCTCCCCTCGAAATTCGTCCTGAACAGGCTCCGGTCAATATGGCCATTGTGGTGACTCCTTCTGAAAAGCCCTCTGCACCTGACAAGGTTCCCGCGGTTGGTGAATTACTGGTGATGCAACCTGGGGCTTTGTTCGATCCTCCTTTTGATATCCCTTATCCAGGCCATGTGTTGGTTGGTGGATTGACGTCTTGCGGTCCGATTCGAAAAGTTGTATACGACAACTGGGAGAAACACGGCCATGTTGCTACCACCACGAAGCTCAAGAGTCGTCTTTGCACTGGTCAACCGCGTCCAAGAAGCTTTAGTTTCTATCCGGGGATGAGCGCTGCGACCCGGTGGAACGGTTTCGAAGAGGTGATTGAAGATTGGCGGTGCCATCCGGACGTGTTTGCGTGAGACGGCTTCAATGCTCCTTGGTTCTTCGAAGGGTTCTCCAAGATTCGGGAGCTCCGAAATTCCAAGATGAAGTCCCTTCATGGATCTGTATTGCTCGCCAGGAAGAAGAGGTTGGGAGGCTGTCTAAGGAACTGGAGCTGAAACAGGCTGTACTCCAAAGAATGAAAGCCTCTCTTGCCCAGAAGGACGAATTGCTGTTGAAAGACTTCCCTTGAAAGATTGTAGCTACCGATTTGTCTTTTCTTTTAGATGCTTTTGAGTGATAGTGAGGGTTTTCTTTTGACTTAGGTTTTGAATTTAATAGGTAATTGAATTGGCTTATTTTGAGATAGTTTTGTGAACAACCTTTTTGAAAGAGATTATGTTAAATGAGATTTGCATCTTGGTCATGAATGATTGCACATATATGAAGTTGCAAATGTTATGTAAAAGGGAGGTACGAATGGAAACAAACATGGCGTTTGATCACTGAGCCTCTTTCTCCACGTGCGGGATGCTAAGTCCCCAGTGAATTCTAAACTATCTTTCTTGTAAAGTTGTTGAGTAAAACTTACTTGCCTTTTGAAGCCTCACGTATATCAAACCGGAGTAGTCTCTCTAAGAAAATCCTATGCAAGCTATCTCTCTGAACCAAGCTTCTCCTGAACAATGCGCTTCAAAGCGTTGCATTCACCGGTGGGGTGATGAAGGAACCGGTGGTAATGACAGTACCTCGGGTCCATTACTTCTTGATCAGTAGGCGGACGCCATACCGGGGGGTAGCTCCACTTCTCCATTTCGCACCCACGTCTCCAGCAGCTCCAGAATCTCCTTTATTGGGGAGGGGAAATGTAAGTACCTTGAGTCCAGCTTTTCCTGCGTTAGCGGGCGTTGCAATGTCTCCCCGTGGCTTTGATGTGGAGCAGGAGACGAGGTTGGAAGACTTGCGGGCGCCATCATATCTGCGGGTTGCCTTCCTAAGTAGAGGGATGTGGAAGGTGTCGTAATGTCACTGCTGAGTGGCTGAATTGAACGCTCCCATCCTCTGTATTCAGGCATTTCTTGATTGATTTCTCCTTCCTCAAGCGTTTCTCCAGTTGGTTGGAAGGCCGACGCGGATTGGACAGTCTTCCGGGCTTCGACAAGAGTTTTGAGGTATAAATCCTCTAGCGAGGCTCCATAGGCTGTAGGTTCCCCTTCTTTATCTGGCAGACATTGTAGTATTCCGGATAAGTCTCTTTTCCTGTGGAGTTGCCTCGGATCTTCATTGTCGACTGGACCATGTTGTTCATCTTTCCTGAGTCTCCTGCGATTACGCGCTCTTTTTGCCTCTCCACCGGTAAAGGTGTGACTCCTGGATAATGATTCAACATTTCTTGTGCTGCCTGAGTAGATGCTCGTCGACCCTTCTTGTAATTGTGCCGCTATATCATTCAAAAGGCGAAATGTCTCGCTCTGCCTCCTGGTGATACCGGCTTGATTTGCCAAGACATCCTCCGGACTCAGCTATGCTTCCCATGATATCCGAACCGCCTTTGTAGTTTCCGGATACATTGCGAGATGGAAAGCGAAAAATTGAGAATTCAATTTTATGCAACCGATAGATCAATCTCCCACTTGTGGTCGCCAATTGTTGATGGGTGAAAACTACTCTGCGAGAATTTGGTAATTTGGGGTGTGGATGAGGAATGAATCTAAACCTTCAACAAATGCACTGCGCGGTGAGTGCTTGTAGATTCGAGAGATCAATCTGTGCAAGTCCGGCCTAAACCAAGAAATGGCCGTTCAGACTTGTTTCGGTCACAAAGTGAAGGAGATGGGGTTGATCTTAGGGAGGGAAGCGAAGAAGGTGTTGAGATTGTGAAGGTGTTGGCTTGCTTATGACTTGTATGAGAAGGACGAGCAAGCTTACGGTTGATGCAAGCGAGGCTCGAGTGTTTGAATACGGTTTTTGTATTAACACTTGGTTTTACGTAAATCGAACTTGTGTTGTTCTCCGTTATTCCTTGTTGTTGGAAATATGGCGGAGAACCTATTTATACAAGTCATTGAGCCTCATTCACGTTTTCGTGGGAAGTGGAGGTAGTGGAATGATGGAGTAGTGGAGTTGTGTGTCGGTAACACATGACCAGTCTTGCCCACTTTTCTGTTCATCTCTAACCGTCCATGACTTCCTAACACGTTCTTGTGATGGCGTGTTGCACGCCGCACGCTGTAAACCGCTGAGACCAATACCCCAGTATGTATCCCCCAGTTTGTGACATGATTGATGTACGGAATGTGGATCGTGGATCCACGAGAGATAGCATGTAATCTTTGAATTGAATAATCTGCGTTATTGAAAGTCGATACTTGTGAAGTATCGTGTGTATTTTATATGCAGTCGCATTACGGTGTGGTAAAGTGATGGGTAATGACTCCTCACTAACCAAATAACTCCCGACCGGGGTTGTATAACCAAGCTGGTGAAGTCGGACGGATGAGATGATGTTTGAGATACTCATCTGCGACCAGTTGATGAAATTAGGGTTTTAAAAGAGGTGCGCAAGCATCACTCTTGACTTGGTCGAAACCAAGCATGGGAAGGGTTTTGAAGAGGACCGACCGGGCATGTGTGTAGACAACACGCCGGTGTGCACGTCCATACTTCACTTTCCCAAGAAGGCGCGATCTAAGCCACTCAGTTTGACCGGTAAAGTTGAGTGGTTGAGATCGATTTGCGATAGGAGTTTGATGCCGCAAGGAGTCGCGCACCATACCCTTTTCCGGCGTGTTTTCCAAGATGACCTGACTTGGTCGGTCTTGGCCGGTTGGTTTGGCGTGTAGACGGTAGGCTGATGTTCACGCCTATGTCCTACCGTCTCATGAAACGTGATCTAAGCCACCCAATTCATCCGGTGAAGTTGAGTGGTCGAGATCGATTTGCAATTTGGGAAGTGTATCCACGCATGTTTGAGCGGGCGTTTTGGATTGGCCAGGCATGATATGCCTTGGCCGACCGCATGAGGAGGTAGATGGGCTCACGGTGGTCATGCTGGTGTGACCGACCCTTGCTCAATCTAATCTGTGACCCTCCATTCGTGCCGGAGAAGATGGACGCGCGTGATGGTTTGAACCCTAATTTTGGCTTGCAAAGCCGTGCGACCATGCTCTTTCAGGCGGACGAATTTGTTGTAACCAATCATGGTTGGTTTTGACCGACTGGTCATGTATGTAGGCGGTCACATGGTGATTGTGTCGACATGCTCCGGGCCCTTTGAGTCTGCATCTACACCCTCCATCTATACCTGCGAAGATGGATGGTTGAGACCGTTTGCGGCACATGTAATATGCCGCAAACCCTAATTTAGGGTTTTCCGCCCATAATGCTTGGTATGGACGGTTTCTTGGCAAGCAAAGGCCAATGGTCGACCATGCGGGGTCGGCCGTGTGTATTCCATACCTGCTTGGGGGTGATGGAATTGATGCGGGGTCGTCCAATCATGCTTGTGGAGTTGGATGGCTGCGATCGAGATCATATCCGGACCGATATGGTCGGTCTTGGGATGCTCAATCGGGCTAGTATAACACACCGAGAGGGGCTCAATCGGGCTAGTATAACACACCGAGAGGGCTCGGGCTAGTATAACACACCGAGAATCGGCACTGTACGGGTATTTCGTACATGGTTTCATTATAGTGTTTGGAGGTTCGTGTTACTCGTAAGAGTAACACTCGGTCGTCATGCCACAGCGATAATGATTCATTATAGTGCTTGGAGGTTCGTGTTACTCTGTAAGAGTAACACTCAGTCGTCATGCCACACTGATAATGAGTACATGAAATACAAGGCTGATATGAAATTTCACAGGAAGGGATTGTTGCTACATGCTCCAACCTGGAGGAATTTCATGTATTCACAGAATGGGATTGTTGCTACGTGCTCCATTCTTGGTGAATTAAGTGAGGAGTATCCGTCACTTATAAACGGCTTTATCTTTTACAAGATGTCAGCGCATGATTTTCTGGTTACTTACGAATTTAACCTTAAACGAAAATCCACCATCAACAACAGGTTAACAACAGGAATATTCCTTGGAACGCATCGGTGAAACTTGGTTTATCAACCCTCAAATATGCTTTCACTAGGAATTCATAAACTAAAATCATCAGGTTATGATTGATGTATAATTAATAATGCATGGTAGCACAGATAACCAGGTATAACTCATTGCAACGAGAACGAATTCAGGGGCAGTGGTTGAAAGTTTCATGAGTTTTTCTTGCGAAAACTTCTGGTTTTTTTTTTTACATGAATGCAAGAGTAAGCACGTGAGCATAAACATTCAAGATTTAGTGTTAGATAATGAAGATGATGGGTTAATATCACTGGGTACATCGTCGAGAGTGAATCGACCAAGTTTACCCATTCTAAACAGAGCAAGGAACTTCTTCGATACCATCCTCCGAGCGTCATCTGATGCCTTATGAGCAGGTATTTTAAATGCTTTTTGAAGAGCTGCAAACTGCTTCTCTATCAGACACTCTAAATCACTTTCATCCTCCAAATTACCATTGAATTCTGACAGAGTGACGTACAATGCACACTGGACTTCTGATACAACATCCTATAAAGAAACAGAGGAGAATCAAAGAAATTTAGCTTCTCAAAATTAGTCTAACAAGACCCATGTTACATAGAGAAACGCATTGTCAGTGACAGGCTGATAGCACTAGAGAAATATCATGCATTACCTCAATATAATGGACATCACCCGCATTTTGCTGTATTCCTTTTTTCGGTTTATACTCCTTTCCATTGTCTCCACACAAAGACGCTTCGAGTCGTCTGTTGTTCAAGTTCTTCCAGTGAAGGGGTGTGCTTCGAATGTTTAAAATAGCCAGTAGGTATTGCGTAATACGTTCTTCACCAACCACCGAATCTTTAACAGATCCTACATTATTGAGATGAATTCAATGCTCTGTCACTATATGACCAAATGATGAATTTGCATATATATTCACAATGAAAGTCATTTCTTTTAGTTTACAGAAAAAACATAATTTCTCAAGTAGAAGCATATTTTATGACAAGCAGGTAACAAATTCTTAAAACCTTCCTGACAAATTCTTAAAACCTTCCTAACAAATTCTTAAAACCTTCCTGCCAGTAGGTTGCTATTAATATCGCACACTTGCAGAAATAAAATGGATACTGCCGAAAAGTATGACAGAAATGGTTGAATGCAACTCATAACAGAAAAAATACCTGTTAGTGCAAGCTTTAGCCCTGTCTCTATATTGGGGATACTTGGAACAAGTATACCTGGAGTATCAAGAACATATATGCTAGGGTGATGTGCAATCTGTATGTTCATGGTCAAAGTTAGCAGACGACCGCAAATAAAAAGAACCACACTTGAGGTAGCACTGCAAATTACATAGTGATTGTCAAAATGACGTATCGGTAACAAAGTATGAAATGTACTACACCTTAAATCCTGCAATATCTTGAGTTACGCCTGGTAAAGGTCCCACTGTAGCCCGTTTCAGCTTCTGCTGTGCTATGAAAAATTAATACATAATCATGCTCAACGAAATATTTCAAACTAGAAGGTATTGGAAGGTAATAAACTCAGTTCCTAGTGGCCATATGTCGACACAAACACTAATTTATTGGCGAGACCCTCGAAAAAGGTTACCAGGAAAGCGTGCAGATGCGATCTGGTGGATGCAGTTAATAAGCGACGACTTGCCAAGATTAGGAACACCAACCACCATAATTATAAGTGTGGGTTCCTTAGAAATCTTTTCCTTCAGCTTCAGTTCCGCAAATTCCAGAAGCTGTGATACATTTAAAGTTAACGCGAAATTTGATCAAAGGCATAAATTACTCCATGATCTAAATAACATAGTTAGGTTTCCAAACTACGTGATGAACTCAGCATGTTTAAGCAAATCATAAGGGCGATGTTAACCGTAAGTCACAGAAAAGTCGTTAAATCATCAACTAACCTTCTTGACGGAGTTTTGGCTGTGTGCATTTATTGTCATGCAATCTTGTTTAAGTGAAGCAAAATATCCAGTCCATCGCTGTGAAAATTACAAAAGATTAGGAGAAGAAAAAGGATTAGAAGTAGATAAATAAAGAGGAATAATCAACACTTACATGCATTATATTGGGATTGGCCAAATCCTTCTTGTTGAGAGCAATAACTCGGTTTTTGCTAGATAGAACATCCTGAAGATCTCCATTCACAGATGATAACGGAATCTGTAGGGTTCCAACGCTTCATTATCAGTCAAATTTTATAAGAAATGCATGCGCAAGGAGAAATTAAGATCAGTGCATATGAAAGAGAACTGACACGAGCATCGCGAACTTCAATAACAAGGTCAGCAAGTTTGAGCCGGTCACGAATGGCGCGAGTTGCAGAAGCCATGTGACCAGGAAACCAATTGACAGGTCCACCACTCATGTTGAACCCCATCTCTCCTAAATTTTTCTTCACTAATCTTCCCATCACATTGCCCATCTTTATTGTTCCAACCATTCTAAATACTTACTTCCCCCCTTTTTTTTCTCCGTGAGATTGTGTTGCTTCAAGAAAAGATTAAACTTCAACAAATTAGACGTCATTCAGTAAAAGAAAAAAACATCTTTTGATGACTAAACTCTTAGTAACTAATTATCAAAATGGTCTATATGGTAAACTAGGTGATATTGACCAGACAGTTCGATAATCCTTGCATTGGAAAAAACAATTTTACTACAGACCCCCAAAATGCTGTTGAGCTCCATGAATGTATCTATTCTTTCATCATCAGTTCTCTTCCCTATGAGCTTACTAGAGGCCATTTCATCACAAGCACTCAATTTCCCAACCAACACAACAGGGCTAGTGTCTACTTCAACGCTTCCATCATCCTAGCTAAACGTCGAGTTGTCAATACAAAGAAAAAAAAATAAACGAACAATTCGCATGAAGTATTCTCTTTTCCAATTTCCACATTTCCAGAACCTAGGTAATACGCATTTTAAACAATTTATTTTCTCCAGATAATTTCCTCAATCAGTTACATTCCTTCGGACTTGCAATAACCAAAAAAGAAACCCCTGAACACGAAACGACATGATCTATCTATCTATCAATAACAAACAAAACCCTTAAATGAACAATTGAAAACAAACATACCTCCTCCCCTGTGTGCGTAGTTCGTTCTTCTAAGTGGAAGAGGGTCAAATATCCTAGTAGACACAATCAAATCACTACTGATTGGAAGCAATCACTACTGATCGGAAGCAAACATGAATTTCTGTCGTCTCTGTTAATTGACCAGCTAGAACTGTATTTGTCCACCGAAGAAGAATTACTAAAACCCTAGGACTATAAAATATTCGGGTGGAAATAGCCACGAACCAGGTATATGGGCTCGAAATAAAACGAAACCCTGTCATTTCCACCCGAATTTCTGAAGGGAAACCCAAAATTTACTTTTTAGAGCAAGGGCTATAGAATGAGTGTTTTTAACAGTCACTCACTGCCAAACTGATTGGGCGACCTAGTGAAAGAGTGTTTTTCTGATCATGGGAGTCTAAATTTATAGACTAAGCGGCTAATCTTTATCCAAACGGCTAAACATATGCCTCCTCGTAGCTTTTTTCTCTTTTTTAATAATAAAACCTAATTGTGGGTCCCGCATCTAAGAGTTTTAAATTAATAAAACTCTAAAAATAGGTTTGGGAGGCAGATTTTCAGGCGCTCAATGTGTTTTTTTTTCCAAACGGCCAAAAATCAGCCGCTTAGTCTCCCCTTTAGCACACTCATTCGTTCCAGTGAGTGCATGAGTGATTATTGATGAATGAGTGTGTACTCTCACTCCATAGTAGCATCTAATTTGATCAAATTCAGTTTATACTCATTCATATTGAATGAGAACACTCACTCCATAGCGTTTGCTCTTAGTCGTCCTTACCATTTACCAATTTCACCGGTTCTAAACAAATATTCTTCTCAAATCACGATGAGAAATAAAAACTACAAAGTCCACACTACATTAATATTTTATTAATCGACTTTTGTTTGATTTTCTTTTCTTTTAACTAATTGATAAGGTATTTTAAAAAATAAATAAAACTAATTGATAAGGTTTCTATAAATTATTAATTGTTATTGCAATTCGTGAAGATTTTCAAAAAACACAATAATTTGTTTAACTTTAATCAGTTATCAATTTATATAGTGATGATGAATGTCGCGAAAAGAATCAAACACTCAAGATTTTGACTGATCATTTGGGTATGTGACTTGGGCAAGATCATGGCAACTACCGTTTCAAAATTTTGTTTTGAGATGATTTATCGTGAAAGAAATCTAATGAGTTGGAGTAGAGTAATGGTGATTACGAAAATGTTTTGACATTCTACACGGAAGCATTAAAGAAAAACAGTGATCGTAGTGTGAAGGTAATCTCATCAAACCTCCCTTTAGATTGCAGAATTAGTATTTTGTTCCACCCTGATTTTCTTGCACAAACAATAGTCAGGTGGACAAATTTGAATTTTATTTATATACCAAGTCATGTGCTAGCTAAAAAGCTATAGGGGATCAAGTTCTTTATCGAATGAAAATAGGTTAGAGATCTGCAAATGGAGGTTGTGAAAAGGAGAGGGTACCAAGTACACCACCAACTTCTTCGTTCAAACCTATAAAACAAAACCTAATACTATCAACAAGTATATTCTGAAAAGATCCTTCAATATAATTGTATATAAGATTTATATTTCTTCCACAATCAGTGGTATATAACAAAGATCTGGGTATCCGATTGTATACAAGAACTCCTGGACGATCTCATAAATCAATATCCAAGATCGACCTAGTATATATAGGAACTGTATAAGAACCGAATTTCTACGAGTACAAGTTTGGTAAAGTCAAGTCTTGTAATTTGAACTTGTGCTTAATTGGTGTATATTTGCGGGGAGTGCGACTGTGGAATTATAGGAGATGACTGCATCTTTATCCTCCTTGATGAAGATGGTATGTTATCTTTAGTCTGGATAACTCTTTTGCGTAGTTCACTAAGATCCCTTATCTTTCACCTTTGTTAATTTAGTTGACAAAAAGGGGGGAAATTATTTAGCAGTATTTTACTATAATGTATGGCTTCACGGAGCATTATACACATATATATATAATAGGTTTCTACCTATTATGCAAAAGAGACAATTAAGGACTAAGAGGGAGAATATATCAATGTAGTATTTGAAATGCCGAGGGTACCTAGTACACCACAATCTTTTCGATATCCACCTATAAGTCTGATACCTTGTGTGATCTGACATAGACAGAGACTCTCAAGAAGATAGCAAACCACAAGGTATATACTTGGTATATAGTTCAAGTCTGAAACTGGACACAACCATATGGGATCAACCCAAGTGTTGGATTAACGTACCAGTGCAAATACTTTAATTATAATTTCAACAATAATTATAATGCGAAAAGTAAAGTAAAAGCACACAATGGGATTTTTTTAACGAGGAAGCCGCATATGCAGAAAAACGTCGGGACCTAGTCCAATTTTGAATACTCTCAGAATTAAGCCGTTATACAAAAAACACTACCAACTTCGTATTATAGATCTTCAATGAAAACTGGACCTTTAATCTTGTTGATTTCTTTCAACTATGAAGCAAGTTCGTACATTTACTTCTTTAAGCTCATGTGATTAAACATAACTTTCTAGGCATGAAATCAAACTGAAGTTCACTACACAATCTAATAACGAGTTACAAAGATTATGTTGATGTCGCAATTACGAAGTTCAAAAGTAAAACGTTATACTTCGTAATTCAATATACCTTAAGTTTTAAAACAACTTGCATACTGATCATTGATACTTTTACCATAAAAAGATCAAGTATCTAATACTAGAGTATTATAAATATAACTTCGCATGTTATGTTTTCAATCTAAACGACTCGAAAGTAACTTAATAGAATGGAAACAAGTCAAGTCTTGTATTACTAACCTCAAGTATAAGGATGATGTCTTCATTGGTGCCGACACGTCTTCATATTCTTCGGGTCTTCATAGTAATACTTGTATGTCTCAACATTTCTAGATATTCTAGTTTAACCTAACAAAGTTGACTCTAGTAGTTCTAACCAACCGATTTTTGGGTTTTGATACTAAAATATGACAACCAACCTTGACAAACCAACGCTTGGTAGGTTCGACCGAGCAATGCTCTAACAATATTTCGTCAAAGTTTGGTACAATTGGACCTCGAGGTAAGTAAAAGTACTGTGCACTGATATAACACCCATTTAGTATATTGACTTGTCATTCTAGAAAAGCTCTAAACGAGTTTTCTCATAAGTTTTTATTCACTATGGATATTCAACAACAATGGTGCAGAAACAATCACATGCAGAACCATGAAAGAACTCGAAGTACGGAGAATTCAAGCAGATGTTGAAGATTCAAGAAATCAAGCAGTATGGAAATTGAAATGAAAGGTTTATTTTATTGTTCCATATGTATTCATTGTTTTGTCACTAACATTCAAAGGGGAAGATTCTTAGAGCATAACTCGGTCGAACTCGAAAGTTTTTCTATCTCAAGATTGTTGTCAATGTTGGATGTATAACACTATATCTTAATTTCTAGTCTAATAAAGTCAAATCTCGGACTAGGATTAAAGTATGGTAGTTGAGTATCAGACATCACTAAATAACCCTCGAAGATTGAAGACTAAATACGAAGACATTTGAGAGAACTTCATCAACAAATAGGTATGTGAAGACTGACCTATCCTCTTTACTCACACATTTACCGTTCCATCTTATCAGACTATGTTGTATGATTTTAGTAGATTTAATATTTCAAAGAAGAAATTTTGAATCCAAGCTTGTCTTGGTTAAACTATCGAAATATGATTCAAGCAATGGATGTCCATAGATCCTTAACAATCTTAGTCAAAATAATTTATTGTTTACAAACTATTTTTGTTTCAGTTTGAACATTTTGAAATTTCCTAAGCAACAATGCATGCTGTCAATATATGGCTATTGGGAATGTTTCAAATTTAGTAATGAGAGATTTAGAACTACTTGGCGCAATACCCAAGTTAGTATGAATTCCGCAGACCTTTTGCAAACCCAGTTTGCGAACCCTTTACATCTGATTTACGGAACAAGGGTAGGTTTGCAAACCCCTTGAATCTGACTTTGCGAACTTCAAGGTTTCCATTAGGGCCTGACTTCGTGAACTGTCAACGGTTTGCAAACCTATACGGTTACAATTTAGCATAAGGTCACAAACTATTCTATATGACTATGTTCGCTTTTGATACAACTCTCATAGACACTTCTAAGACAACTTTATTCACATAATCAGTTTGGGCTTGTGGATAATTGTTTAGTCTTGAGTTTTATTGAACATCGCTAAGTGCTTGTAAGTTTAAAGGAATACTTCGCTATAAACTTGTGTATGGTTCCAGAACCCTGGACCATAATGCATATTCTTCTGTGTAATTTTAAGGCGGACTTTTCCACAATGTTACATGAATTCTTAATAAGAATTTCATCTAAACTTAGAAAAATTTGTTTGGATCTCAATCAATCTTAGCATGAAGTCAAAGCTACACGGAGCCTTGAAAGTAGTCTATAAATAAAGAGATTTTTGCAACATGATATCTCAATCCAGACACTCTTATGTCCTAGTTGAAAAACTATAGTCGTCCTCTATAACTTAGGTTCTTCGTAGAACTGTATTCTAGGTTACAACTTTAATTAAATACTTTAGTTAGATATTTGTGAAGCCCGATCAGACTATCTTTTACCTGATTGTCTAGTATGAACAAGATAGATATAAATCACAAAGTTCTCTTCGTCTAAAGACTTTTTGATTCCTCATTATAGATATCTAAACTCTTCTTTAATTTTTTGGATTGTTCTTGAGAGGGTGTTAGTAATCCAGGCTATCTCTGCTAACAGAATGTAAGTGTTTCAGACTCGTGAGGTTTGTTGGACTTGTCTACTACAAACAGATTTCCAAACGTAAATTAAAATATATCAACAAGGAAATCAAATAGGCTTGTATGTTAAAGGCATGGTATCAAAAGTCTTCACTGAGGTTGAAGCAACTCTAAGGATGTAAAGGACGTCAACTAAGGGATTCAAGTGCGTAAAATCTCTAGAGGTTCAAGAGACGCAAGAAAAACGACTGCAATTGAATTGCTTGGAGGGTTGATTCCGTCTTAACTACATTCCAATTCGAAGTCTGATAGTAGGCTAGTGTTTGTAACGGTTTAATACAATGTGGTGTTCAAAGCTAGACGAGGTCCCAGGGTTTTGTAAGTTAACTTTTTATCGTTAACAAAATTGTGTTTGTGCTTTTTTACTTTTTCGCATTAAAAGTTGTTAAAAGTACCACACATGTTCATACTCCTATCAAACGAAAAAGTTGGCGGTTTACTTTGTACCTTCTCATTTTCAGATATAATTGGTGTAAAAGGTGCGGTTTACAAAAAAATACCTCTCTTTTGTTGATACTCAAAATCAAATTAATAACTTGGCATGTGATCACCATTACATGTAAATCAAACCCCTTCACCTTATTGGTAAAAAACAACTCCAAACCTCGGATTTAAGTTATGGCTTATGTTATTCTGCAGTAAAGAAAATAAAAAAAGGAGAAGGAAAAATCGATGATCTGTTTGGGGAAAATATTTGGGCGAGATATGAATCCTCGCAGTCAACTAGGTTGAACAATCAATCGAGATTTAAATCCTCGCTTTTTACTCCTTCTTTTTTTCTTGCGGCGAGATATAATGTCTCGCTTATTCCAGAATTCCCTTCCCAGTTGTAACGCTTAGGCATCCCATCTGGCTTACGTGGTAGCACTATACAAGTGGTAGTTTCCCTCCCCCATAAGACTTAGCCTTTGATATGTCTCCCAGCATATACAAATATTTCTTTTGTTAGTAAAAGACACCCCAAACTCAAGAAAATGTCGAGCCAAACTTATCATTTTTCTTTCTCGATACTATGATTACAATGAGTGTTACTGAAGTAAAATTATATTGCGTGTATTTTGGTTTCTTGAATGAATTGTGAATGTGGCTTATAACTTTATATACATGATCGACGACTCTTCACAATCATGAAAAGATTACATCCGAATGAGACTCTTCGTGTAAAATCACATCCATTGGAAGAGTAATTTCAAAATCAAATTGAAAGGATTTCGTGAATGGATACAACCCTTCACATTTTAGTAGTCATCACTAATATTTTTCTTTCTATAAGGATGTGTATTTTTTTTAGAAATAATTATTTGGAATGTATAGTTAGTGAGAGTTGACATTCAACTGGATCTTGTCCGAAATGTTAGTGATTGTTGGAGTAGCCAATCAAACTTCGATGACATAAAAAAAAATGAGTGATAACATGGCTTCACCAAAATAAAAAATAATTGTGGCGGCATGATGTGAGGACTTGTATTCTCTTATTATATAAAAAGATTACTTAGTATTAAATCTAATAAATCACTATAAAGGATTTTTAGAGAGTATATAATTTGGGATAGATTTTTGTTAGAGGGAGAGCAAGAAATGATCTGAGGAGAGCAAAAATCATAGTCAACTCATTAACAAGGTCGTTTCAATAACTTTTTTCGGCTCGGACCAGAATACCCTTATTCGCACACGTCAATTTCACATGCCCACAGCCAAACCAAATCGCAAGTTAAAAAAAATCAGAAACACCACCAAGCTTGATCGAAATATCATTCTTCCTCACCTTCCACGACTTCTGAACCCAAGTGCGAAAATCGAAAACGAGTTGAAATACCAATTGACTAATTAAAATGTTCTCTCTCTAAACAATTAAGATTCGATTGTACATTGCTATTTGAGTCACTACACGAAGCTAATGATTACTAGAAACAAAGCAAAAAATACAAAATTTGGGATTATTTTCGATAATCTCATCTTGAGTTTTTGAGTATTTGGCTTCTTTCTCGCACCGTATCTCTGTAAGTCCGTGCCAAACAGAAGGAGCATACATCTTTTAGCACAGACAAAAAAATCTAGTATTAAAACTATTCACTCGATCTATTTTTTTGATCGGCATATTATTGGGGATCATGATGGAACAATAAACTGTATTATCGTAGATTTTTCTTAACTTGAGCTTATAATTAGGTTAAATTAGAAGAGGGGTATTTTTGGTCCGAAAAAAAATGAAACTTGACTCACTAGTAGGATCGGCTTAGTTAGCGAGTCGACAACGATTTTTGCTCTCCTCGGATCCGCTTTTGGTCTCCCTTTAACAAAAATCTTTGGGATAAATATTTGAAACGGGAAAACTCATTTTTCATAAATGAAGGGACTCAGAGAGTCCACAATGGATGAGCAAAAGATGGAGCAAAACCAAATATGGTCAAAAAATCAATCGTAATGGTGCAGACTATAACCAAGGGTTTAGGAGCATATTTGGTTTGGAACCCCGACCCAGATTATATTTGCTCGAGTGGAGGTATAATGAGCGTTTGAGAGTACGCGCATGTATAACCGGCATCTCATAACAGGCGCAGAGTGAAGCATCCTCTTGATAGCGGAGCGGAGATATTAAGTTCTCTTAACCAACTACACTGCCATCAGGCGCAAGTATGATGTTCGCTTGATCACCAAGCCTAACCAACTACACTAGCATCAGGCGAAGGTATAATGTTTGCCCCACATCAAGCGCAAGTATAATATGCACATGACTAAATTTATTCTTTTTCTCATTGCGCTTCACGTCTAAAAATACCAAAATGAGTTTGGTGTTTGCTCTGTCTCATGATCGTGAACACTCTCGGAGTATATGTGTAATTTAATACTTCATGATTACATGATTAAGATTACAAATGCACTATTTATAATAAAAAAAAAAAAGTATAATGTAACACAACATACTGAATTGCTAATTCCATGTGCGAACAAACTACTATGAATTTTCTCTCGTATCATAGCTAAAAATCAAAAAAGAAAAAGAACATGGTAATAATACCCATCAAATTCTGAGGAGGAAAATACTGAGTTCCGGTCCTCCAGTTCCATCCGGACTCAGCATATAAAACGCTTCAGAGTCTCGACTTCCCACGACTCGGTCAAACTTTGCTCTCATGTACATAAGTTCTCCGTCTGACCAATTCTCCATCCGAGTTTTATCCATAGGTATTACACCGGCACCAGCTGAAACTGTTTGAATGGTATTCAAAACATGCCAATCTGATTCATTGCATGTCCGGGAAACCGCATACCCATATTTCTTTCCGTTACAATACATAGTCCACATAGGTTCGTGAAAAATCTTACTGGTGGACCGGCCCCGTCCACCATTAGTTTGATCGGATGGTTTCTTCTCGCATTCTAGCGCAATTCGAACCAGCCCAGATGACATCTCCTTCACTAGCATGGCCGTGGAGGTTCCTAATTCAAGTAACAAAACAGGTTCGGATTTTGGGTCATGCTGAACGGCGAAGTTAACATGACCCTTCTTGTGTCCATAGAGGGTGCCCGTAAATTTACGCCCTAAATTTGGTGAGGATGAAGATGGAGCAATAGCTAAGACTTTGGAAGGGAGGGTAATCCAGTGACATGAATAGCTAGGGAATAGTTTACAGATAGAAGTGCAACGGAAAAATGATCTGATTATTGAGAAGAATGTTAAGGGTCCGCCCTTAGTAACATTAGGTAGTTTCTGTTTTGCATGAGGAGAACCTCCGGATTTACGTGGGACTAATGAAGCTTCGGTATTAGTTGATGATGATGATATCGAGAAATTATAATCAATATGATCGCGATCGATGTCGTAAGAATATTGGTATTGGTGATTCACTGATGCTGATGAATTTGATGTTCTTGTTGTCGTTGTTGATGACGAAGATGATCGACTCATGATATAATTGTATGGAATGATTTTATGATTATTATGATGAGTATGGCTTCTTGAACTGATGATACTGTTGTTTCTATGCAACCTAATAACTTCTTCTGATTTCATTTTGTTTAATATAGGGCTTAAGAAGTTTATGATCGATCACAACTCTAGAAAGGCAAGAGGTGATTATTGGCTAGCTAGACAGTGTTAATGATACTGTCGGAAGGTGGCTATTACAAATAGGTGGAGTATATGTATATTTTATATGTGCGTGATGATGTTGATAGGGGACATACACCTCGGACGTGCAAAGCACCATGTACAAACGTACTCGTGATGATAAAGGTTTAAAAGCTAGCACAGCCAACAAATTACTTTCCCATTTTGGTTTTGTTAGGTTTGTTGACGACTAAGCTGCCTAGCTACAACCGTTTCACTGTAAACTCCAACTTAAATGAAAAGGTTTTACAAGGTATGGGAACTGGATACTAAAAGCCTAAAAGCTCAAATTATATGTTTTTGAGACAAGTATTGTATAACTTCTGTACAGAGAATTATTGTTAAACAGAGGTTATTCATTTTGATAAAATGAAATATTAACTCTAATTTTAATGAGGAGGGATCCCCTCATACTTTTTTGAAGCTAAAATTTTGGGGATATGTTCCTCTTACCAAGTTCTACATACCTACCAAAAATGAGCGTATTCCGAGACATATAACACCACCATCTACTACTTTGAAAATGAGCCGTTGAAAATCAATGGATTTCTGGCCGTCGAAATTAAGACCGGTAGATTATGAGGTTTCATATTTCGGAATGTGCTCATTTTTGGTAGGGATATAGAACTTGGTAAGAGGAATATATCCCTAAAATATTAGCTTCAAATCTATTACGGTTTGATTTTTATTCGCAAAATGACGGCCAACGTGCGAGATAGTGTGATAATAAAAGTGTAAGGGGATCTCCCTCAATTTTAATACATCTATACTTACTCATACTTAAATGCCCTATCTACACTGCCAAATCTATTATGGCTGTGTTGGAGTACTAATTTACCAGGAGAATACTAAATTCTATATACCCTAGGGTAAACCACTTTAGCATTTTGTCCTGTTCAGTGTTTGGTATCCGACGGGATCTCCCCTGTATCCTATTAGCAATATTCAAGTCCATAAATCATTTTCTTTTCGTTTTTAGGAGAGTGATTACGTTTGATTTTTTTTTTTTTTTTTTTTTTTTTTTTTGAAGTAATTAAGTTTGATGATTACATGGGGAAGGCAAAAAAGAAAAAAGAAATAAAAATAAATTAAGAAATAATGATTAAACACGGATGATGAGCAAATTGACACTTCTTACACGTCAAAATTTGTGGCGTACATGAACCACCCATAGTGAGAATTGATGGGGCATTATATGTATGTATTTTAATTACTGTATGGGTTACTTTTTTCTCAACCAGATGATGTATTATCATTATCTCTACAAAATTAGAAGTAGGGTTAGGGTACTTATCATTGACAAACAAGCTTTGAAGAAGCAGAAGAGGGAGCTAGAGAGGTGCATGACAGAGATGGCGATCCTTAAAGAAATTAAAATACATGGTTCAGGGTAATGATATGGGAGTGGTGATGATGTTTTCTCATAAAACTAATTGAATAACGCCATGAGGGGGTGGAAGTCAAAGGGATTGATGCCTTTGTCCCTTCCAAGTCTCTAATGGTTAATTAGCACTGTTAACTTGCTTGCTTGGTTTATCATTTCTAATGATTGAGCAAGGATTTTGTCGAACTTGTCAGACAACAACAAGGTTGGCCGTGTTTGGTGATCCTTGGGCCATAACGTACCCTTTGCTTAATAACTCAGTCCCTTAACCAAACATTCCAGACACTCAATCTTTTGGTAGAATATATATGCAGACACTAAACAAACCCTGGTATCGATATGTTGAAATGTTTAAATAGGACTATTACATGTTAATCTTTGGATTATTTCACTACCCATATATCGAAAGCGGTGGCGATAATGTCTTGGAACAGCTTAATTAAAATAAACATGCCAAGGTTCCTAACAAGATGGCCATCTGTATACTATGGGAAGAAGCACTTAATTTCAATTCAAAATGCTTGGTAAGTAACAAACATCTCCAGACTTGAAGATTTACTCTAATGTCATGGTACAAACTTGATCAACCGAAATGGGATAAAGATCTGTGGGGTTTAGCACAAGCACCGTCTTCTTATTCAACGATGGGATTGCTGGGATTTAGATGGTAAGAGGTCATTGACAAACAAAGATTAGCAATATTATTCAAGAATTAGAATGGTTTTGTTCTAAAGTGGAATGAATGGTTTAGTTATGAAAGATGAATGTTGCTTGTGGGAGTGGTGAGATGTTTTTGATATATTTTTGGTATCAACAATGAATTGATACCAAAAAAAACAAAAAATTAATTGATGAAAAAATTGGTTTCACATAAAGTAAAGTGAATGGGTCTTGGTAGTAAGAATTAAGGGTATGCGACTCATGGTATCAAATATACGGTTGTATAATCCTGCCGTGTTTGGTGTCTTCCCAATCCTTTTATGGAATTGGGCCACCAACCAGGTAATGTCCTAGCATCCAAATACCCCTATACTTTTTTCTCAAGCTTGCATCCGTGGTGTAATGAATTCCACTTACTATACAACACCAACTAGTTCTTCTCCATTTACATAGCACGAATACAATCCACAAAATTCAGATAACACTATTAAAAGCAATATTCGAGGTGTTCTCACCCCACCTTTCTCCTTGGTTGCCGGTTCTCAAATGGGAATCAAGCTTGAGATTGCTCAAACTCTTGGCGGGCAGAAAATTTCTCCTTTCATTGCAAGAAGACTTCAAACAAACAAGCTTACCCTGGAACAGAACATTACCTTTCATGTGGTACAAACAAAAAGAATTGGTATCAACAAACAGGTCAACAAATCGCTTTGATCAACAAAGCAAAATATGGGCATGGAATAGTAGTTGATGGGTCAACAACTACTATTATGGATCAACAACAATGATTGTGATCAACAACTACAGAGTATCAACAACTACAAAAGAGGTCAACAAGCGCGATCCCAAAATATGGGATTTAAATGGAATCAACAAGCGCAAAATGGTATTACAAAAAAGGTAATGGATCAACAACAAACAATTATGGTATCAACAAGCGCATTTTAGTGGGAATGGTAAATTATGTCATCAACAAATGCAAAAGAAGATATGTCATCAACAACTGCAAATTATGAACAACAAGAGTTGATGAGAAAAAGTCAACAACTGCAATAATGGGATAAACAAAACAACATTTGAAATGATATAATGCGTCAACAATAATTATTATGATCAAACAAATGATTATGGGATGACCAGTTATGTGATTCATAGAATATATCGATTCAAACTAAACAAAGACTTAATACTTAAAAGAAGAGAAAAAAGGGTAAGACCTCCTTTAAACTTCATTGAGGAAAGTGTCACGGCCAGTTTATTGAATCCAAGAATTGAAGATGCTACGTCTTATCAAACACACCATTAGAATTATGAAACCTCAATTACAAGATTGAGTTTCATGGTTAACACATCTGATAAAGGTAACGTGTCTTGTCGCTCTTACGTACGCCAAGTTTATAACCACTATGATATTCATACTTCTAACACTATCACGACAATGGATTTTATTATCAAAAACCCCTTACTACTCCGGTTAAGATGTTTGCCCAAGCATCGACTTTGGGACCCTTTATGACCATTTCACCGCATCACCTTTGGAGATACAATAGTGAATGAAAAACCTCAACTCAAGATCGTGATTAATCACATGAAATTCCATCAGCGGTGTAACCAAAGAGTCTGAGGTCTTGGGATATTGAGGGGAATTTTTGACCACACTAATCAACTTGTGAAGTCCAAACGACGCGCGATAAGGTCAAATTGGATAAAGTGAACTCTGAACAACCATCTTTGGCCCGCAACAATACAAATAATCAAAATGGATCAACAAATCTAATAAAAACAAGTTGACACCCTAATCATTAACATACATCGGCAAATTGTCAAGTTATTGCATCAATAACGAAAAGTTGATCCAACAAAACATGAATCAACAACCAATGTTGATATAACAAAACAAACATAACAACCATAATCACAAATTTATGGAGGTTTTTTTGCATCAACAATGAAACAATGTTGATACAAATAATCTATATCAAAGAATAAAAATTCTATGTCACAACAAGGACTGTAATACAAAAACAAAGATAAAACATCATCATATACGAGTCGCATCGCATCCGCTGTGCAAAATGAAAACTACATTAACATACATGCTCCTTGATAAAAAAATCGAGAAAATCATAAGAAAAAAGCCTAAACCAAACCTAAGCTTAACCAGAGCAAGAATTGCTTGCTTAATAACTCAGTCCCTTAACCAAACATTCCAGACACTCAATCTTTTGGTAGAATATATATGCAGACACTAAACAAACCCTGGTATCCGAGTTAGATGTGAGTCAACTGATACAAGCCACCAAACGAAACAAAAAAAAACCACTAATAATGTTGCTTAAGTTTAATAATTCAGCTTCTTTGAAGAAATAGTTTGAACGAACATATAGATAACCATATCATACATATGGACGGATGGACGGTTCCAACTACATGAGGTTAATGGCTCAGTTCTGAGTTCTGATTCAATTCAGTTCGTTGACCTACTGTTTTAACGGCCTTGATAGTTTCCGCGTGTACCGACCCACGTCAACATTAAGTAGACAAACCTTCCCAGCCAATTATATACATTATCATCGTCATCAGAATCACTATCACTATATTTGGTCCTTCGAGCTGAACAAGTCGATCGACATGATGAATTAAGGTTGTTTTCCTGAGAGAAGATAACTTATAATATCACATGCTATAATTTTATAAGATTGCTCGAAATAAAGAAATTATCATGTTTTCCATTTTGATGATACCTTTGCACTAAAATTTGAGAACTAAGAAGAAGTATGATACTAGACCTTGCTAATTACCACGTACCAACTGCAACCGTTTAGCCTGTACTGGATTAGCTAAACCTGCATTGCGTTTATGATTTAAGTTCCAGGGATATGCTCAATCCGTTATATACATATCACTATAGACTATAATAATTTGTGCTGTGACTGGTTACACTGGTTTGTAATGCAAGGAACAACGTGACGTCGTTGTTGTTCTTTGTGTTATCGAAGTAAAAGAGACAATTTGGAAGTTGTGAGGAAATTTACAGCAATTTACAGTGATTTTATGTTTGCAAATCTTTGAGAAAATATTTGATGGGGGCAAATTTGGATGGGTGTGGGGGACAAGTAGAAAATCGAAATGTGTCAACAGTATTTTGAGAGTTTTTAATGAATAAATACTCTGATCTTATACTACCAAATTTACCCATCTTTCAATTCTCCCAATTTTAGTAACCGTATATAAATTATTCTATAAATAAATGTTTCAAAAAAATAGGCCGGTTCCTAATTGAGAAAGTCAAATGTTCTTCAATTTTAAAGGCCACTCTTCTCTTAACTTCTTTTGATGACAAGTCCATTTTTCTCGATTCTTTTTAGGGACCATTTCACTTTACTTCTTTTCTTTGACAAGTGTCATGGGGACCATTTCACTTCACTTCTTTTATTGACAAGTGTCATGAGGACCACTTTCAATGATTAGTTCTCTTAATTTCCTTAATTTTCTAAAAACAAAACCAGCCTATTAAAAAAGAACGGAGGGAGTACTAGATTTTGTGCCCATGCTACGCACCGGGCGGACCCGAAAACTATCTACCATCATTTTCTTTTACTTTTAACCATATTTTTGGTTTGGTGTGATGTGGCTTCGCCTCGTCCCACCGTGCATTTTTATTTGGTGTCGCGGGGCTTCTCCCTGCCCCATCGATTAAGACTTTTGATTTGGTGTGGCTCGGCTTCGCCTCGCCCGGTCCTAATGAATGCTTAGGATTTCTGGATTGACGTGGCTCGACTTCGTCTCGCCTCGCCCCGTTCCAATACATTTTTGTTTTAATGTGGCTCGGCTTCGCCCGTCCGGTCCCTATACATGCTTATGATTTTTGATTTGGTAAGCCGCACGTTGCTTTCTACCACATCGTTTTAAACGAATCACTTAGGATTTTGAATTGGTGTGGCTCAGCTTCGCTTCGCCCGTCACATGGGATTTTTGAATTGGTGTGGCGTGACTTCGCCTCGCCCCCGTCACCTATCTCACTGCATATAGATGATGCACAATAAAAAAATTAATAATTTTCACCCATCCCCTGTCATATTTATTTCGTTTGCATTTGTTATCTTTCTTTTTTTCATTTTTATTTATAGATGGACGGATCATCAGTTGTCTATTTTTGTTGTTTCGATTTCCCTTTGCTCCGAGCTTGCATGGCTGTACGGAGTTAAGTTATGCAGCTTGGACTTGGTTAACTCCTTTATAAATTTTACTATAATACTATTTGACTTTTTATGATAAGACAGTTGGAAAGAATCAACTATAAGAGCCGTCAAATCACCTGTATAAAGAGATCAAAAAAAAAAAAAAAAACAAATCTATCATTCTTTGCTTCTCAAAATCATACACTCTTCAATTTTTTTTCTTATTCTGTGCAGTGTTACTATAGGTATGAGCAACTGCAGTGGTGCGATCATAACCAAAGACCAAAAAAAAAGATCAAAATTTGGGTTTAGTCCGTGTTGCAACGCTACGACATAAGACTAAATTTGGTGGAGCGTACGTTATAAGTTCGCCCATTGGTGGAGCGTACATTATAAGTTCGCCTGATGGGGCAGAGATATAAAACACGAATAAAAAAAAATGGGGCGGAGGTATAAACCACGCCCCACTAAAGAAAAAAAAAAAATGGGGCGGTTGTATAGTTCACGCCCCACTAAAGAGAAAAAAAAAATGGGCCGGAGGTATAAAGCACGCCTGGTGTGGGGCGTGAACTTTATGCACGCCTGGTGTGGGGCGTGAACTTTATGCACGCCTGGTGTGGAGGCGAACATTATACGTTCGCTCGACTATATTTGGGTTTAGTCTTGGTCCCCGACCAAATATAGTCTGGGATTTGGTTTTGGTCCGGATTTTAATCGATAGTCTGTCCCGCTGTGTCTCGTTTTTTGACCAAATATTTGGTTATACTCGCCCACTGTGGTTGCTCTAAATCATAGTATTGGACTACTCATTTATACAATTCTGTAGCTCATCGAATGCAAAAACCAACTGTTATAAAGTTGCTACAATTTATGGCTCCAGGAGGAGTTAAAGACAACGTCATCATAAACCAAGATCCAACTCTTCAAGCAAGTATCTACAAACATCAACTCTTCCTTCAGCAGCAGCAAAACCAAGAGATCCTCTTCCTTCTCCATCCACAACATCGAGTTAGTGATGCAACGTTGTAGTCAGATTTGTATTCACAACACGATGTTTAACACTATAATGATCATACTCTTTAAGTATTCACGTTCGTATGCCCACCTTAGGCTTGAGCTGACTTGAATTCTCGTGCAAAAAAGTTCATGTGTAAGATCTAGGAGACCAGAGGTCCAGATGAATATACTGCAAAGCCTTGTTCTTGCCAATTATTGGCTTCATAGGCAACTACGTCGTTGGATCTCACTGTATTGGATCTTCATCCACATCAACTATTTGGCTGAATCTTCCATAAATACACCACTCTTGATGACATGAGTTGTACAGATAGCATGTGCATCTATCATGCATGTATTAATCAAGTGAACTGAATGTGTTTCCGTACAAAACCCAAGTGCCCAGGAAGTAATGTCAAACCAACAATCAAAACTGGGAAATATGTAGAATCTGTGGTTGTTTTTAACTGATATTGGGTTAGTATTTATGCATATAATATCATCATTTCCAAAAGAAGCGTATATTAGACGTATAAACACTAACCCGATTCAGTTAACAGATGTTCCTTCCTCTTCATACTGCGTAGAGCACCACCAATATTGTGAAGATCGTATTTCATCTTCTTCTGAACCCATTGCCATCTAAAAGAAACTTATAATTTAACTGCAGTAATAGAGCAAGAATATAAGAATACAACTTGATTTTACACTAAAAAATGTCAATGGTGGCAGCTGATCACTCTTAAGGAAATGACAAAATTAAAGAAGTGATGAAACAAAAAGTTTTATAAATAAGAGCCACAGAAAGTGATTATCAATAAACTTCTAACTCAGAGATTTATTGGATTCCGAAAATCACTCATGGTTACCATATATCAACACTATAAAGACAATGTCGTGTACCTGGCTCATATCAAGTTTCCATTAGAACAAAATCCAACTTTTTTCAAACATGCCCGAGGAAGATTTTTTGTAATCACCTGCCTATGAATGAGACTCTGAGATATCTACTATGACAGTACCTATGTTATCACGTAGTTGCAGCGGATGCTTGTGACTGCATCATTTAAACCTATAGATAATTGAAAAACATGTTTTAGCAAAATGATTCATAATTCCTAGATATTAACAGACCCATAGAACCAAATATATCATGTACAACCATAAGAATATTACAAAAATGACGGTAGTGAGAGATATTGAGAGGATATGGAATCAACAAAATACTATTATCAGGTTCTCTAGTACCTCTTTGTTGCACCAGGTCCACAATCTCCACAATCAGCATAACCACCACCAAACTTAGGAGCATCTTGTGCAGTTTCAACCTTAAGAATGCCAGAAAGATTCATCTTTTCTACCTAGTAACATGCTTATTTCGAAAGTCCATAGCTCAATTCTGACATTCCATGGCTGGGTATATCATCTAGGATATCTCAGGGTAATTTGTGTAGACACAATTGCCTCTGGCGAACGATTGCACACTCCTTTCCTTTAAGTTCTGCTTCTGGTTTTAAGAGATCAGCAGAGCTGCAAAAAAGAACAACACATGATTTTCACTTCTTTTCTATACGTTGATAACAAATGCACCCAATAATTACAAAATCCAAACAAATTTAGATTCGGATGAATTTTGTTCTACTAAAGTTGTCAAGGATGACATGAGGATAAGCTTCCATTGTTTGTTGAACTCAATCCACATTGTCCATGCCTAGTCTAAGCAAAAGACATTCTGACTTCAGTCACCACCACTATATGATCTCTACTTGTGCCTGTTTTGATTATTGTTTTCATGCAGCCACCAATAATGTTGCCCGTAGTTGTTGACAAACAAACAGTCGATTGTTCACCGTTTGGCCATCAGTAGTAATTCTAGAAAGAGAAGGTAAGTTTAAATAGCCTCATGGAAATGTTATTACATGATCCATGACTTCCATAGGTATTGCTAATATGAACTTTGAAATAAAGGAATTCTTGAACTTGCATAGTTTCAAAATCTTGCCATAATATGCAACTGATGCACAAAAAGAAAGAATATACATGATGGTGTTCAAGAGAGAGGGACAAATCATCAGACGAAGCAGAAAGCATTCTGGTTTCATTCAATCCAATCCACGAAATATGTATCTTTTTAGAAACAATAATGATTAGGACGATAGAAGTTTAGGAAGTTTTCTGACTCAACTTTAGGAAGTTCGGATGAAACCTCTAGCCTTCTCGACTTACTTTGATGTCTGTAGTAAAATGTAAGCTCTTGATGCTGCACTGCTCTTTTCATACTATAATTGGCTACATATGTGATTCATAAGGTTTATCTGTATTACTTGCTGATAAAATGAAATAGAAGTGAACATGAAATTTCTCTTTCTAGAACAATAAAGATCACACTAATCAAAGTTGTGGACATATTAATAAAAGATGGTATCTGAATTTTTCTCATAGTTCTTGTTCTGTACCTTACAGTTGCTCCATATGTTTACTCTAATTGGTGTTCATGCATCCTTCTCGCATTGTTACTTTGTTCATCTAGAATGAGTTTCAAAGAAAGCTATTCAGTTTCATACTTTCATGGTGTTATACTGTTATTTGAGAAAATTTTGCCTCGACTCAGCACTGCAAGGAAACTTCAGTATCTGATAAATTTCATGTATGCAGCCACACCTGAAATATGAGGGAAATATGCCAACACATGGAGCTGCTAAGTCTGGCTGAAAAACAATGAACCAGGTTAGATCGATATGTTTCATGTATTGTCTACCTAACTGGCCTATAGTCAAAAATACAAAATTCTAAAATGAGATTTAGTAAACAAACCCTTTTAAATCAATGGATATCGAGTATAATAGATTGTAGTGGACAATCTAATCACACATGTTATGTGCACTATAAGATAGCTAGTATTTTTCTCTAAATCAATGGATTAATACTGAAATCTAAAATGAATATTGAAGTTCTAATTAGAAAAGTGAACATTCGAATTTCGATTTGCAATATTGATTCTACTTCCAAAAATTGGGTTGATCAATAAATCAGAGTTAATATACAAATTTTAACCTGAAGAAGGAAAAAGTATTAGAACTTGATGTATTGGAATTGAAAAAGGGTTACCTGATCGAAGGCTTAAAAACTCAGAAAAAGTCTCTGAGTATATGGCGTGGAAAATGCTCTCCCGCGCGGCAGCGCATGGAGTATTTATAAGCTAGCGCATGACAACCGTTGGATAATAAGTTAGTTTTATTCTCAGCCGTTGGTAATGAAACAGATAGTTGTGGATAAATATATTTCCAAACAAGCCCTTTATTTAGTTTGGCGAGTTAAAACAATCCTTTATGAGTTTTAATATTTCATTTTAGAGACCTTTTCTTCAAGATAAACAAATCTCTGCTTTTTGCCTCTTTCAGCTGCGTACTGTTTTTAAAGTAATGAGTCCTTACTGATATCTAGCAAATTAAGCTCTGGTGAATTCCTTGCCGAGGCCATTTGGGAGAAATCACAGGCCAAGAATGGCCATAATCTCGATGCAAAAATTAGAAGTCTCTAGATTAGATGCAAAAGTAACCATCAATAAGCAATGAGCAGTTGATTTTTCTTTTAGTTCAAATGTTTCGATTGATAATTATTTGAATTAGCTGACAAGTATTTTGGTTTATATTATGAAATATCTTTTCATTCATCAAATTCTACACAGTCCACTTTGCATCAAAATTATAATTGTGCAACCGATTTATGTTTTGTTGAGTTAGGCTACCGTGGTGTTGGACCGTTGGGTGCTCCCTCATGTGGTAAAGGGTGTCGTTCGGAACCAACCTACCCTAATACTACAACTTCTACGACTAATAGCGTCTTTTTTATTGGTATTGTTGCACGTGTGATAGCATAAGTGTCCATATTAAGGTCAAGCTGTCCATGAAATGCTTATCATGAAGAGAATGAGACGCTTGCTTAGCTATGTGAATGTGAGACCACCTACATTTTGGCACATGAGCTTGTTCGCTGTTGGAATAAGATACAGAGTGTTCTTGAATTGTTTTTGAACTTTTCGCGAGAGGGAACAAAAATGGGAAAAGAGTCCAAGTCAAAATCGTTTGTTATTCCATAAGTGGAGCGAGTGATGAATACAGACTAAATTTGAGGGTCCACTTGAAATTATATATGTTTTAGATAGTTGTCGCCAGCTGTAACTTTATAAAAGAAACAAGAAATGGAGATCTTAACATATCCAACGGTTGTCACATGCTAGCTTATAAACCATTTGTACAATGTCGCGTGGGGTAGCACAGCCCATATGGCGTTGGAGCGGCAGCTAGGGTTAGCTGTTGAAGAGGAAAACAGTAGGAACAGTTAAGTATGGCAGGGGTTTCTCATTATATGGCGTTAGATTTCTCATTTAGGTTTAGCAACAGTAACGAATGTATTGTCCACCTAATTGGCGTTAATAACGTACAGTTAAGTTTTTGGTGTAAACCAAGTGTAAGTTATTAGTTAGCTGTAAATTCTCACATAAGTGTCGTATACCCACGTTATTGCTAACGGTGTTACAAACGGCCAGTTAAATACGGGGTGTGAACAAAGTGTAATTCATGTTTTAATGTCTCTGCCAATAGAGTCCTGCCACTTGTCATCACCAGGATTGCTCTTCCTCAAAACTTTTATCTAATTTAATTTGAGGGAGGTGTCACACTCACCGTGCAACGTGGGAGCTCATATGACTTATCATTTTAAAGGAGGGGAGTGATGAGTGCCAAATAGTGCATATTTATACACCTTTTATTGGCATTTTACTCATCTTTTGTGCTTAGAAATCAGATATTATCCCAAATTCTGTATTTTCTTTGTTTTCAAGAATAAATATTTGTACTAATTAATTTTGTGTTTTTAGGTAATAAATAAAGCTCGGAGAAATTGAGGAGCCAAAAGAGCAAAGAATTGGAGACGAGCATCTATGGAGCAGATAGCCAAAGCCCGCGCGCGAATTAGTTGCAACCCAACAAGGAAGACATGGGCTAGAGCTACCCATGACCCGGATTCGAGCCCGTTCTCCCCGAGCCGTTCAGATCGCATCTACCTACATCCTACGGTCGCTCCTTCGCTCACATCATTTCTCGATGCCTCCGCTCAACACCAAATCAACCCAATACTTCCTCAGCCGTTCAGATCTTCTCCAGCTAAATCCAACGCTCGCTACAACATTTCCATCATCCGTCGCTACACCGCTTCACAGCAAAACTACCTATCCCTATACCCCTCGAGCAACACCCATTCTCTCTTCTCCATTTCTCTTTCTTCTCCACCATACCTCTGCAAAACCCATTCCCCTCTTCCCCGACCATACCCAACCCTCACTCACCACCATCTCTCCCGCCACAGCCCGCCTTCCACAGCCTACCAACCGCATGACCACACCTCCGCCATCACTCTCCTAATGCTTTTTATCTCACTCATAGCTTCTTCTCTAGAAGCTACGTGAGAGATATAAAGAGTTAGGTTAGGGTTAGGTTTGTGAGTGAAAGGAAATCGAGTATGGAGTTCTCGTGAGCCGCACAAGCAGAGGCGACCAATGATTCAGAGGCGATTGAAGCATGGGTTTGTGTTTAATTTCTGTTTTTGAAAGAATTTAGGGTTTTTAGTCATTGCATGTATAAATAGAATGGAACTATGGCTGTTAGAATTTTATGCCTGGACTAGCCAGAGCACCAATTTAGGTTTAATTTGTAGTTTAATTGTGTTTTTGATGTTTTAATTTAGTGTGCTAGGGTTTCATTGAAACCCTAATTCTATGTTGTGTTAAACTCTGTTGAACTATTCTTGAGTGCTATATTATATCAGACAACTTCAATTTTAACACCTCAATGCTTTTCTCTCACAATGCATGCCAAGTATACATTGTAGTTAGGTTGTATCTGTGTTGAATGTGTTTCAGCTCTTACTTCAATTACTATTGCTAATTCTTTTGACTAGTTGTGCTTAATTAGACAACTAGTGCTCTAGGTTAGTGCCTTAGCTGTTATTTGAAGCTTTACATGGAGAAACCCCTTAGATAGGTGGTGGAATTGACACCCGCCTTTATCGGTCACAGGACAAGAAAGCTCAACCGAGTTGAACTCATAATAGGAGTTAGTGGTGGATTTGAAGACCCTAGTATCCCCACTTGTCACTATCTTATACCTTAGTTTAGAGTCACTTCATTTCATCTCGCCGCTTCGACAACAAACCATAATTGTGTTACCATCACCGAAATCGTAAGTAGTAAGCCTTTAGATCAATCAGAGCACCACAAGTCTCTGTGGTTCGACCCGTACTTGCCACGTCTCCGATAGACGTCGTGCACTTGCGGTTATTACATGTAGGCACATAAAACATACACATTTCCAGGCCTACCAAGTTTTTGGCGCCGCTGCCGGGGACTTAGCGTGTGCTAAGTTGATAATTTGCTTCCTCTACTGATTTACACTCACCCCTGTATATACTCACCCTGCATTGTTGTTTTTAGCCCTGCATTGTAGTGTAACTTAGCTTCCATCATTCTTTGCATTGTAGTTCTTATTTTATCATTGCATTCTTTGCATAAGTTCTCTGTTGAAGCATCTTTCTTCTAAGTAGTAAGTTCAAGCATCTTTCTTCACTCTTGTATTGTTGTAATTTTCGCTTTTGCATTCTTGCATCATTCACTACAAATCTGTTGCATATCTGTAGTATCATTGCCCTGTATATTAGTGTTACTTGAAATTCTTGAACCCAGTCAGTCCAAGTAACCAATCTTATCACCCTGTCAAATCCATGTCAATCCAAATACTGATCTCTTTGCCTTAACATGCACCTTTCTTGGAATGTTGAGCTAACAGGTGCATGGGGTACACAACTGAGCCAACCCAAGGAAAACCAAGGAGCGGAGAAACACAGCCATTGTGGCTACTGGTAGGTTGGTCATTCTCAAAGCTTGTTATACTCTATACCTGCATGAATATATTTGAGCTTATTTTAGATAGACTTGTTATTTGTGCATTGCATGAGGTGTGAAACTAGCATAGTACTGCCCTGCCGAGCTTGGTTCACCTGGTAAGCTAGATACCCTGCTGAGCGCAACCCTGACGGCATGATAGCTTGACCTGAGAATGCTAACTGAGAATGCTATAACTTGTGCATGATTGAAAGTAAGCTGAGCATCTTTGTTTGTGCACCTGTGTGATTGTGTGTAACCCTGAGAATTTGTGTGAGCTGTAGATTGCAAACCCTGCTGCCATCACCTGAGCATAACTCAGCCCCTGTTGTTGCTTGCCTTGGCTGTAGCTTGTACTCATGTGCACCTGCTTTTCTTCCCTGAAGCTGTGAGTTGAGCTACAACTGAGGCTTCCAAGTTTGTTACAAGCCCAGTTGACAAACCCCTGAGCATGACCTGTGAACACTAAGGTCAACTGACCCTGCGAGCATCAATCTGTGCATATGTTACAGGTCAAGAGTGACGGACATTCATGTTTGATTAGCTTGCCATCTGTGTAACCCTGCTAGATCTGTGAATTTATATCTACACTGAGCATATTGTAAAATGATAGCTTTGTGAATTGCTGATAACCCTGAGCATGCTGTGAAATGTTTATACCCTGCTAATAACTGTATACTCTGTGTATGATCCTGAGCATATTGTTAAGTGCAAGCTTTGATATTTGCTGATTCACCAGCCATCTGTGTAGCAATAATCTTGAAATTGTGCTTCTGATGCTATTTATATCTGTGCACCTTGCTTTAGCTATATCTGTGTACTTGCATCTATAACTTTTGTGTGATCTTGTGGTGCCTGAGTGAGTTGTTGAATAGAATAGCATTAGCAGTAACTTGTTGATTTTCAAAATACACACCCTGGCACATGCTTCACCAAAGACACATAACTTTGTCTTTGTGACACGCTAAGATGTCTTTGTGTAGTTCCAAACAATAGAAGCACTACGTTGTGCTTAGTTACGTGGGAAAGTCTGTCATTTTGTGCTAGTCTGTGTTACCCCGTGAGTGTGCATTTGCTAACTTTGTGGAGAGATTGAGATGCACTCAAACCGAGTGTCTTTGTGTAAGTTTGAACTGCACACCATCGGCCTAGAACCCGGTTTCACTAGGTTTCCCACAACTGGGCCGCATGATTGTCACCATACACTGGTGAACCCTTAACAGACAAGCCCACATCGGTTGAGCTTTTGGGCCGAGCACATCACCGAGCCCAATCATCCGGGCTCTACATACAACCTAAGCCTCGAACCTACACAAAATCGGGTGTATAACCACTGAAGCCCAACCACTAGGCTGTACCTTAATCTGGGCTTTACACATCCAAAGTGCAAACAACCTGGGCTCTGCAACAAACCAAACAAGGAGCCCACATAAGCTGAGCTGCTGGGCTACTTACAAACAAAAAGCCCACAAAACCAAACAACTAATCCCAATAAACCAAATGAAACCCAATAAACCAAACTGAACCCACTACAACTGGGCTTTGAGTTCAATTTGAGTTGTTAAATCATGTCAGGATTTTGGTCTGCGACTGGGGATGAAAACAAATCCATTAGAGAGCTTGCTTACGGGCATGCTTCACCATATGAAACCCCCACAGACCATAATGATTTTAGGGAGTATTATGAGCCTTCTCAGGGCCCTGACCTTGGATACTCATACCCTAACCATCATGAGCACATGTATCAGTCACCACAGTGGGGAGTTGAACAATTTTATACTCCCCCGACTCCTTGTTTACAATCACTAATGGAAACGCTCATGGAGCAAAATGCTAGGCTTGAACTGAATGCAATACATGACCATCCATATAGCAACATGTCTGAATTTCCCTTCTCTAGTGAACCTCATGCTCAACCATACAATGAATATCCATATGAGGAATGCATACCCACTAGTGAAGACTCTCCTTCAATAGAACAACTCACTATGATTCTTCAAAGGAACTCGATTGAGTTACAAAATGAAGATTGGAAGGAAACTTATGATAGGATGTTTGTTATTCCCGATGATTTTGTAAATAGTGTTTCTAGGCCTACTCATGCAACTAACACTGAATATCAACCTAATCTAGAGGTAGATGAGTACACTAAAAATGCTACAATTTTGAATGGAGAGATGAATTTTTGCTATGATGATGATGATGATGAATATGAAGAGCATGTGTATTTTGAAAATGTAGTGGAATCTTTAGGTTCAGAGACGTTAGGCGTCTCTTCTGTGAACCCTATGAATGATACTTCTTCTAACATTCATATATGTGATGTTGATTCTGAGCTTGGGTTTGTGAAATTCTTGATGAATGTGAGCATGCTACACAACTTGTTTGTGACTTAGGAAAAGATGAATCTTCTGTTGACACTAATGTTCTTTTGGATCATGATATTATTGTTGTGTATGATTCCCTGCCCATGTCACAACATGTTGCCTCCTCTCGATGAGTATGACATGGTGATTGATGAATTGTTCTATCTTTGGTGAGCATGATTTACCCTCTTCGACCTTAGGAAAGTATGTGATGGTGCAAATGATTTTATACATGAACACAACTTAGATGTACCTAATCTCTCTCCTAAGGCACATATTGCAACTCCTCCACCAAACCTAGGTGTAGTTTGTAACAAAATTGCAAAACCAACTTTTCTGAAAATGCCTAATTTAGGCCTAGAGCTTTGTGCTTCCCAAGTCCTCTTGGACTATTTTGCATCAAAATATAACACTTTTAAGGAACCACAGTTGGAATATGTATGTCTGCCTGTTCTTAGAAAAACTCACTTTGAGTTAGACCTTTTGCATGATGTACCTTTAAAATTGCAAGATTTTGTGCTCTCAAACGCACCTGTTGACAAGTTTAGGTTTGGGGGAAACTCATTCACATATGCAGTCTTACTTGCACTCTCATTTTATATTTGTGTAAGGCTGTTGATGTTTGTATATATTTTCTATTGGGTTGATCCTCAATTCTTTAGACTGTTGGTATATGGTGAATTTTTGTATATAATCCAGTAGGACTTGTTAAATTTTTCTTTTCTTGAATCGGTTGAGTCTTATTGTGCATATATTGTGCTAATCCGATATGATCTCCGCTGAGAATGTTGGATTCTAGCCTTGATTAATGAAGCTCCAACCTTGCTCCCACCGATATCCGGTAATCTCTTCCCTTTTCTCTTATCAGCATAGTTCTCATGGTATGTGACTGTTTAAATTTAGATTATATGTTGACACATTGAGGACAATGTTTGATTTAGGTTGGGGGTGTATTTGCATTTAGAGTTTTTAGTCTTTTATTTCCAAAAAAAAAAAAAAAAAAAAAAAAAATATTCAAAACTTTTTGCAAATAAAAACCTCCAACTTTTAGAGATTTTAGAGTCACTAGCATGCTTCTAGCTATGTTTACATAGAGAGTCTGGCCGAAATAACAGAAATTGGAAGTACTAGAAAACGCAATCGGGTTTCTTAGTTGATTAGAGCGTTAAAGTTGGATTTAACCATACCCGGAGAGCGAATTAGGTGTTGTTTAGATATTCGGTAGTAGAATTGTGATCACCCATAGTGGAGACTACCCATTTTACATCAAGTGAGGCACCAACCTTCAATTTTTGTAACTTTCTAGAAAAGTTGTTAGAGTGTGTGTCATCGTACGTCAATTAGGGTAGGAATGGTGAGCTACCCAACTTCGCACCAATTTCAGCACTACTTTTGATCTCTTGAGTGCTAGGTTTTGTCAATCATGAGGGTGACGTCTAAAGATGAAAACTTCTTCTAAATATCGATTTGCAGTTAACATCACTCTCTCTCTCAATCAACAGACCCATAGAAACACATCATCGTCAGCAAACGGAGCATCATCAGAATATTGGAAGAAATGTTGATATAGTCCAAGGTTTACAAGCAACAAAGAAAAGAAAAGAAAATAGGATGAGAATTAATGAATTTTGTGAAAAATTGAGTTTTATTGTTTTATTATTTATGTTAAAAAAAAAAAAAAAAAAAAATTGTCAAGTTTTTGTAAAGTTCAGAAGTTCGTCATCTGGTTGAAGACCAGAAGATTGAAGACGTTTCTATGGTCTTATGAGAGAGTGATATTAATTGCCGATCGGGTGAGAAGGTAAGTGAGTACTCCCATCCTTGCTAATGGTTGATTTCCTTTCTTAGAGATCATCAGAAAAAGATTCTTTTTGTCCACACCTCTGTGGAGTCTCCAGATTTTATTTCGGAAGGTTATCCTTCTTACCTACAACGTGTGCAGGATTTCTCTCTTTATTCCTGCCTGCACACATGAGAGACTAAAAAAGCGATCTTTTTGAGTGCAATTATCATAAAACCCTAATGGTGAGGCAGAAGTCGAGGCTTACGATCACAATCGAATCCGAATTCTTTCATATGGTATGGTTACTTCTCGCTCAACACTTAAGGATGAGAATGCGTTCTTTGGTAGTTCTAACTTCTTGTTACTAGCATGCAGAAATTCTATGTCCTCATAGCTCCTTGGATGCTTGAGACTCTTTTACACTCTTATGTTGGAGAAGGTTTTGTGAGTACACCTATGGTAAACCCTCACGAGACTACAACTCGTCCACTAGGGACACCTAGGGGTTTAAAGGCTTAGTGCATACGCTAAATGCATTCGAGAGACCTGCGACGGGGGTATAATTAGGATTTCTTCATTTTGTTTCACTTGAGGACAAGTAAAATTCAGGTTTGGGGGTATTTGATGAGTACCAAATAGTGCATATTTATACACCTTTTTATTGGCATTTTACTCATCTTTTGTGCTTAGAAATCATATATTATCCCAAATTCTGTATTTTCTTTGTTTTCAAGAATAAATATTTGTACTAATTAATTTTGTGTTTTTATGTAATAAATAAAGCTCGGAGAAATTGAGGAGCCAAAAGAGCAAAGAATTGGAGACGAGCATCTATGGAGCAGATAGCCAAAGCCCGCGCGCGAATTAGTTGCAACCCAACAAGGAAGACATGGGCTAGAGCTACCCATGACCCGGATTCGAGCCCGTTCTCCCCGAGCCGTTCAGAACGCATCTAGCTACATCCTACGGTCGCTCCTTCGCTCACATCATTTCTCGATGCCTCTGCTCAACACCAAATCAACCCAATACTTCCTCGGCCTGTTCGGATCTTCTCCGGCTAAATCCAACGCTCGCTACAAACATTTCCATCATCCGTCGCTACACCTGCTTCACAGCAAAACTACCTATCCCTATACCCCTCGAGCAACACCCATTCTCTCTTCTCCATTTCTCTTTCTTCTCCACCATACCTCTGCAAAACCCATTCCCCTCTTCCCCGACCATACCTGAACCCTCACCACCACCATCTCCTGCCACAACCGCCTTCCACAGCTACCAACTGCACAGCCACCTCCGCCATCACCTCCTAATGCTTTTTATCTCACTCATAGCTTCTTCTCTAGAAGCTACGTGAGAGATATAAAGAGTTAGGTTAGGGTTAGGGTTTGACAGTGAAAGGAAATCAGAGTATGGAGTTCTCAGAGCCGCACAAGCAGAGGCGACCAATGATTCAGAGGCGATTGAAGCATGGGTTTGTGTTTAATTTATGTTTTTGAAAGAATTTAGGGTTTTTAGTCATTGCATGTATAAATAGAATGGAACTATGGCTGTTAGAATTTTATGCCTGGACTAGCCAGAGCACCAATTTAGGTTTAATTTGTAGTTTAATTGTGTTTTTGATGTTTTAATTTAGTATGCTAGGGTTTCATTGAAACCCTAATTCTATGTTGTGTTAAACTCGTTGAACTATTCTTGAGTGCTAAATTATATCGACAACTTCAATTTTAACACCTCAATGCTTTTCTCTCACAATGCATGCCAAGTATACATTGTAGTTAGGTTGTATCTGTGTTGAATGTGTTTCAGCTCTTACTTCAATTACTATTGCTAATTCTTTTGACTAGTTGTGCTTAATTAGACAACTAGTGCTCTAGGTTAGTGCCTTAGCTGTTATTTGAAGCTTTACATGGAGAAACCCCTTAGATAGGTGGTGGAATTGACACCCTGCCCCTATCAGTCACAGGACAAGAAAGCTCAACTGAGTTGAACTCATAATAGGAGTTAGTGGTGGATTTGAAGACCCTAGTATCCCCCCCGTCTTGTCACTATCTTATACCTTAGTTTAGAGTCACTTCATTTCATCTCAGTCGCTTCGACAACAAACCATAATTGTGTTACCATCACCAGGAGAAATCAGTAAGTAGTAAGCCTTTAGATCAATCAGAGCACCACAAGTCTCTGTGGTTCGACCAAGAAATGAACTTGCCACGTCTCCGATGACGCAAATTTGTGCACTTGCAAAATAGAAGATCGCGGTTATTACATGTAGGCACATAAAACATACACATTTCCAGGCCTACCAGGGAGATTAATGGTAATTTTTTCAACACCAAAATTCCAAATACAGTTTAAAAGGAAAAATCTATTACATAATTATCCTGGAGGAGGGATCCCCTCACACCTTTTTTATCACACTATCTCACACGTTGGGCGTCAATTTTGCGAATAAAAACCAAACTAGTATGGGAAGAGAGATGCCACCACTAAATGCTGTAACGGATTTGAAGCTAATATTTTGGGGATATGTTCCTCTTACCTTGTGCAAAATTGTATTCTTTTTACTGTGAAGAAAAATAAAAAGGTTATTAAGATATAAATTAAAACCAGAAGTCACAATCATTTAAGAAGCTAGGGATACAGATCTAGAAACCCCTTTGAAAGAGTCATTGCCATCCAAAGAGCGGTGTAGCATTACATATGGCGGCGAGGCTCCGGTGAGTATCTCCAATTCCTTGAAGAGAATCCGAGAAGATCTTGAACAAATCCATAGGAGAATTGGCCGATTGAGCTTCATTTGGAAAGTTGAATCAAAACATTATCATTATCATCCTCATGGAAGATTCGCACTTGAGCTTGAGAGGAAGGTTGATCGCTTAGATGAGCGAAGCACATTGCTATGTAAGGTCCACTTAAGAGCAAAGGTTTGGTTATCTTTTTCTCTTCAACCGAGCGCCCAAATGTAGATTTCTTACACCTATTACTTCATAATTTTCAAAAAAGTTTTCGAGTATCTCTTGATTATTTCTAAATTTACATAACGTTAGGATATAAAGATTCTTTGCCGACACGGGTAAACTCAAGCATTAAGCGGATAGCCAATGGCGGCTGGAATTTGAAGATCTGGATCCTAGAAACAATAATCTTGTGATCATCCCCACTGAACACTATCTTATACGAATCTTAGTTTAGAAGCCATTATCACGAGAATTAAGATATAATTCATTTCATCGGAGAAGAAAGAAGATTAAAAAAAGAAAAGTTGCGAGGGAAAAGCGAAAGAGGAAAAGAAAGATATGAAAATTATATATAAAGAGCCGAAACGAGAGAGCATTTAATGCGAGAGGGACGTGAATGGTCAAGAATAAAAACGCGATTGAAAGAGACAACAAACGGAGGAGTAGACATAATTCAAACAAACGTAGGTGTTCAAAGTATGTGATTTCGCGGACATTCTCTCCTTCAGAGAGAAGACATGAGAAGAGGCGAATGAGGGATCGAATATCGCGACAACAAAATTAAGCCTTTAGATTGGCGAAAGTTAAGAATCGAGTATGAATACTTGAGCACCACAAGTCACTATGTATTACCATATATAAAGGGATGAGTGAATTTGTTGTGGTAAGTCGAGAGAGAATGTTTGTAAGTTCTTAAGTGTAATTCCATTTTCTAAAGATTTCAAAGAAAGTTATTAATAAACATTCATAATTGTTCTCTATTATCTTTGAATGGATTAGTTAAACAAAATATAAAGATTAAAGAAAAGTTGCAGAGGGAAAACGAAGAGAAAAGAGAAAGATATGAAAATTATATTACATGCATTTAATAGGACATGGTCAGAATAAACGAAAACGTGAATGGGGAATGGAGGATAGACACATTTCAAATGTAGGTGCCTACTTTCGTAGAGAAGACATGAGAAGAGGTAAGGAGATTAATGGTAATTTTTTCAACACCAAAATTCCAAATACGCACTTTCTGAAAATAAAGGAAAAATCTATTAAAGGGACATAATTATCTGGAGGAGGGATCCCCGTAAAATTTCACACCATAATTGTTTTTTATCACACTATCTCACACGTTGTCACTATCTTATACCTTAGTTTAGAGCGACAAAACAAACCATAAATTTTGCTTTAGATCAATAAAACCAAAGCACATAAAACATACACATTTCCAAGGCCTACCGGGAGATTTGAAGCTAATATTTTGGGATATGTTCAGTTCTCTTACCAAGTTCAACATACCTACCAAAAATGAGCGTATTCCGAAACATATAACACCACCATCTATTACTTTGAAAATGAGCCGTTGAAAATCAACGGATTTCTGGCCGTCGAAATTAAGACCGGTAGATTGTGAGGTTTCACTACACCAAATTCCCGGAATCGTAACAGGCATTCGTAACGGCTTATGAGCGTGCCAAATGGCCAAATTTCCCGTTACAAATGGCCGTTACAAAAAATTCGTAACAGGCTGAAGCCGTTACTAAATTTTTTTTACTTCGTAACAGAGCCAAGCCGTTACGAATTTTTTTAAAAGCGTGCCACTCACACTCTTGATCACACCAGGGTCGTAACACCCTGAGTATATGCGCGTGCCACTCACACGCCTAGCTTTATATTTCCACCCACGATTAATTACACGAGAGGATATTTCCTCCCACGAGTGTGCCGTTCACATGCGGGAGTTCCATGGATAAGATAATCAGAATTCTCTCTGTACTTCCATTTTTCATTTCTCTCGAGTCTCTTCTGCTCCTCTGCATCTCAGGCGAAGAAATTAGGGTTTCATCACTTCGATTTTTCATTTCTCTCTCGAGTCTCTTTTTCCGAGAAACATAACAGAAATCTCTTGAATCTTTCAATACCTTTCCATTAGCAGAGAACTGTGTAAGTGTTAATCGTTAGAAGTTTTTCGATTTTTAGGGTTTCATATTTTTTTAATCGATCTGTTTTTTATGGCTTCATTTCATCTTTATCTTCCATTTTTTCATCGATCTGTGTAAGTGTTAATCGTCAGAGTTATGTTTTGTTAATCTTCTTCATATAAATCTAATTCCATTTTTTTTTTCTAATTTCCTGTTAGGGTTTTAAGACTTGAAGATTGAAGAATTTTGAAGACTTATAAGGTATAAGTTTCGAAACATTGAACTGATTTTAGGGTTTTATGTTAATTTCGAAATTTTCTATTTTTTTTTTACTTTGTAACCTAATTTCTAGTTTGTAATCTAATTTCAATAAGTTCTAAATTATAAGTTGTTGGTGCTGATTGACATCATTAGCTTCACTTGTCTATTCTAGTTTTTGATCTGTTCTAGTTTTTGATCCACTAGTCCTGTGTAAAGATGCATGTTGCTGTTAGACATGGTGTAGTTTTTTTTTGCCTTAGAAGCATACTAAGTTGAGTAGGCAGAGTGCTACATGATAAAGTCTTATATAATCTTGGAAGGTTTGATGAGAGCTAGACAGACTTGGACCTAGCTAGCCGTGTAACAACAGAGCGTGCATGGGTATGGCAGAGCGTGATTGATTAGTGTGTGTTGTTGTGACATATGCTTCAAAGTCGATACATTTTAAAAGTTTGACTAATGTTGTTCTATATCTTGGTCTTTGCAGAGCCAGGAGAGGATCCTTTTGGCAAGAGACAAATAGAAAAGAAGCACCGGCTACGGAATCTGTTAAGGTAGTAACCTAAATTCCAGTTTGTATGTTCTATAAATATGCTCATCATGATTTGAACTTTAGTTTCATATTAAGGTAGTTTTTCAAGTTTAAATGAACTAAAGTTATGAAGTTTGTTTTGATATTGACTGATTCTAAGTGAGCATGATGATAACTGTCCTAGAGGTGATTTACAAAAGCTACTTTTAGCTCAATCTCTCTTCTTTGAGGGGATGTTTATGTCGCTAACTTGCAGGGCTTCGGCAACCCTGCACCACTAGGACTAAGTTATTTTATTTTGTATGTTAAGATGTGTATAAACGAGTCTGGTTTTATGTACTCTGTGAGCATAATGATAACAATCCTAGTGGTGATTTACAAAAGCTACTTATAGCTCATTCTCTCCTCTTTGAGAGGATGTTACTGTCGCTAACCTCATGGGCTTCGGCAACCCTACCACTAGAACTAAGTGATTTTATTTGATTCTTTTAAATATCAATTTTGAAGGGTAATATGTCATCTGAAGTGATCAAGAAATGGTTGAAGTGTCCTCGTAAGTCTTTAGAATACATATCTTTTTGTTATACTTGCGCAGTTCAAACTTTTGTACGTATCTTTGACCGATACGCATACTCCTAGGATCTTTTTTTTGATTTTTTTGGCAGTTCACACTTTTGTACGTATGCTAACCGATGCGCATACTCTTATGCATTTGTGCATAAAAAGAGCTTTACTGAAGCAACTTTTTTTGGTCCAATGTAACTTTTTTCTATATATGTGAACACAAATCGGCTTATGAATGGGTATTTTCTTTCAGTTCATCATTTTTTTTATATATATGTAGGTGGTTTTTGTTATGTTATATGTAAATGCACATGGACTTCACACAAGGTCAGTTGAAGCAGTAGTAGCCAGTCGGGGAAATATCAATCCCTGGTAAGTACTTCACTTGGTTATTATACTTAAACTATTAAGTTTAAATTTGTGGCTTTGACACTCGGTTTATACTTGCGAGGTATTGCGCTGGTAGGAAGAATCAACAAAATTCCGATACAAGTAAGTTGTTTTTCTGGTTAGTTGTTTTTTGGTGAACAACCATGGTACCATTGCAAGGTCTGGAACTAAAGAATTCATGTAAGTTGTGGTCTGTTGGTGCTTTGATGTCGTAAGTTGCATGCTCCACCTCTCTTACTACCTGGCAGCAGTAACCTCACAATTTCTCCCCTCTAGTTTTGTTGTGCATACTTCCGACATCTAAATAGATATTTTTGTGTTTGCGGAGTTAATTGAATTGATGCTCTGTTGCAAGTTTGGAGCGAGAAATGTTGGAGAACAAGGCAGTCATTAGGTTGGAGAGCGGATGCAAGTTTTGTAAGTTTCTATGTGTTTCTAAGTTAGATGAGTTTGTGAACATAAGAATTTCTATGAACTGATACTTAGTATCCCCCTAGTATTTCATACTTAACAAAAATTTTGATACTTAGAAGAATTTAAGTTCTTTTTTGTATTAAGCTATTTGAATGTGATAAGAATTGATTGAATGTGAGATGAATTTGATTGAAGAAAATATTGTTGATTGTGGAGGATGAAATGAAAGGTGTATGCATGTAGTTTTTTGGAATTACGGCTTATTTCCTGAGAAAATGAAGCTAGGTCGGCCTTGACAGTCAAAATTGGTCAAGATCTGACCAATTTTGACCAGGTCAAGGTTGACCAGCGATAATTTTTTTGTTACAAAAAAAGTTAAGAACGGCCCTGAGCTGTTACAACATCCTTGTTGCAAAAAAAATTCGTAACGGCCCTGAGCTGTTACCACGTGGAAAATTCGTAACGGCTCAAGCCTGTTACGAGGGCCATTACAAAAAAAATGTAACACCCACTTTTGCAACAGGCGAGGGCCGTTACAACCCGTTTTTGTAACGGCATGGTTTTGTTTCTAATCCCAGAATTTGGTGTAGTGTTTTATATTTCGGAATGTGCTCATTTTTGGTAGGCATGTAGAACTTGGTAAGAGGAACATATCCCCTAAATAGTAGCTTCAAATCCGTTACGGTTTGATTTTTATTCGCAAAAATGACGCCCAACATGTGAGATAGTGTGATAATAAAGGTGTGAGGGGATCCTTCCTCATTATCTTGTATGCCCAGAATTCCCTTTGCCCCCGTTCCCACAAATCACTGCTTTAATTTGTTAACTAATACTAAATAATAACCCGTGCTTCGCATCGGGTGACACTCCTAATATGAAGAGTAGCTACTCCTGACCCGACACTTTCGGTTACATTGATAGTCTTTTGCTTATGCAGATAATTATAGATCGTTTACACAGTTAAACAATATTGTGATTTATGTTCTAAAGGCATGTGAAAAATATTAAAAGGAAACCAAGAATCAGCTGTTTCTTTATGTACCCCTAGAAAATACTAACGGTACCCCCAATGATTAGTTAAGTTAGTTATAATTTGGTTGATACAAACATTCTGAAATTATTCGAAATTTTCGATACACATACCCCTCTAAATTTGTAGCATAATCGTATATAAGTCGTATAAGAAAAGAAAAGAAAAGATGAAATGGATTTGGAAATCGAATAATTAATACTTATAATCGCCTCAAAATGATAGCGATGGGTTAAAATTATATGTTCAACCTTTCTGGTTTGGAAATGGTTTTACAAAGATCAGATTTAGATGGTTTTTTCTTTAAAAAACCCTAAAAAAAAAAATTAAAGACCCTTTCTCTCTCTTTCTCTAACAATCTCTCTTCCGTAATTAGTATAAAAAATGGATAGTAATGAGAATGAATTTGGGAAACAATATGTTCTAAAGGTCTAACACCACTGATTGAAGATTTACTAGCAATCTTCAGTTGTGGTTTTGTCTTTCATGAAGTATGATTTGTTACTCGTCTACAACAAGATTTAATATTGTAATGATAACTGGTAAGAAAACAAAACGTGCAGTATGTAAATAGAAATGTTGTCAAGAAGAAGATCCTAGTGAATACATTAAAAGGTATTAAATTTGTTTTTGAAGAAAAAGATGATCCCTAGGGCGTCGGATATCAAAATAAAAAAGTTAGGAGCTATGGTTTTCAGACTTGAGGGCAAGAGAAGGAATTGAAAGAGTGGTATCTCAAAATATGATCAGAGTAAGTTCTCAAGTTTGTTGATTTGATTTACCGCTGAGATTAAAATTACGCAAGACGGAATACATATAGGTCTTTGTGTTTCAGTTTCTCTCGGGGGTATAGGAATTTAACAGATCTGATGGGGTAGGTAGATAACTATTGGGGGTATGTTGATAAAGGGGTACCATTAGTATTTCTGGGGTATACCGAAGAACACCCATATTATTTACTTACGGTGAAGGGGAAAGTCAAAAATCTTTATTCCCTTGAGCGGGGCATATAATCTACTTTTCATTCTTTTATCATTATGTTTGCAAGTGGTATATTGTGCGTAGGGATACTAAATAACACGCCGGGAAGCAAGGAAAAAATTCGGCTACCATCGTTTCACATCGGATAGTTTTATCCTGCATATACTTTATTTTATAGCTACATAGCAACATAATTAAGTAAAAGTAATTAATTTATCTTAAAGTTTGAGAAATATATCAAAGCAAATCATATGCTTAATGGTTAAAAAGAAAAAAAAACAATATTACAGATTTTTAAGTACAGTATGTGCTATATAACTTAAGCCAAAATCATGATATACAAAAAAATATATGTCATCTTGCTACATACGATACTAATTTTTAATGTTGTGCACTTCTTGTGGCACTCTGAATGATATTATTGCAGGATCGTAATTGAATCAAACTTTTTAACTCTTTTGAACTTGGTTAACATTAAATCAGTACCATGTTTCATCCTTCTCTTGGTGCTTCTTTGATTCCTGATCATCTTAATACCGCCTAGTAAGTAGTCTAGCCTTCTCAAGGTCCCTGTTCATTGTCCAACTTACATCGTCAGAAGGTTCGGCAAACCTGCAATATTGTCTTCCGCATAACGGATACAATCAAGTTGAGCTGGATGCTTACTTTGTTGGTCTCTCCCTGAAGGTTCACATAACTATTGACATTGTAAATGTTGTAAATTCTCATTTCGTATAATATCTAATCGTACATGCTCAGATTCCATTGCTACAATCAGGAACCTTGCTTCCATCAGATCATTCTCGGCTTGCATTGTCATTGCAAATTACTCCTTTCATATAATATCTAAGCGTACCTGCTCAGATTCCATTGCTACCATCAGGAATCTTGCTTCCAATCAGATCATTCTCGGCTTTCACTAAGCTGAAAAGCCAATTCAGGTCTTTTATAAAACTCTTCTAAGCTTTGTTAACATTAGGTCAGCACTCTTTGTATATTGCATCCTTGTTGCCGGAGATTAACCATTAACCATTCCATTTGTTTCATGTCACGCCTCAAATATCTGTGAGTCACGGTTACAAACAGATCAATAAAGCAAATGATTGATTTGCAACCCATGCAATTTTGAGAATTCATTAATCACAAAGTATAGAATAACCACTACTGTTTCAAATTTTAAGACCAAATAATCTAATAAGATGCAGACACATAATTTGGGATCCCAGTGGGATGTATCCCATTTGTTTTTGAGATTTTGCTGAAAACTCCAAAAGGTAAGTCAAGCTTGAGTAATCCTATACCCATTAAAATTTAGACTGTTTGATTTGGGACTATAATGTTATATATGGAGTTTCTAAAAACTATATGAGACTCCAGATATCAGATAAGTTTTGAGCCATATTGGAAAGACGTGACAATGTAATGTGCAAACCTCGAGATAACAACATGTCCTCTCCAAGTTCTGATTCCGATTCACTGTCGATTGATTGCTTTGTCCTGCCAATATAAACGACAAACTCACTACAAATATAAGGGATTAAGGGTAGGAAATGTAAGATACAGCTTTGTTTGCACCCAGAAATATTTCCGGATACTAAACACAATGATTTTGGTATGTTGATAAAAACAGGGTTAAAAACAGAAAAAATAATCGAGAATGACAGACGTAAATTTAACGTGGTTCGGCATGGCTTGCCTACATCCACGGACGAATCCCCTTGGGGAGTGATTTTTTATTGATAATTGAATTACATTGTCTCTTTTTTCCTCTCCCCCTGTTTCTCTTTGCTAGCTCCCTATTGTTGATGGTGGATTTTCGTTTAAGGTTAAATTTGTAAAAAAAACCAGAAAAAATCATGCGCTGACATCTTGTAAAAGATAAAGCCATTTATAAGTGTTGGATACTCCCTCACTTAATTCACCAAGAATGGAGCATGTAGCAACAATCCCATTCCCGTGAATACATGAAATTCCTCCATGTTGGAGCATGTGGCAACAATCCCTTCTGTGAATTTCATATCGGCCTTGTATTTCCAGACTCATTATCTGTGTGGCATGACGACTGAGTGTTACTCTTACAGAGTAACACGAACCTCCAAGCACTATAATGAAACCATGTACGAAATACCCGTACAGCCTGACTCTCGGTGTGTTATACTAGCCCGATTGAGCCCCTCTCGGTGTGTTATACTAGCCCGATTGAGCATCCGGACTGACCGTATCGGTCCAGGATATGATTCGATCGCAGTCATCCAACTCCATAAGCATGATTGGATGACCCCAGATCAATTCCATCACCCCCCAGCAGGTATGGAATACCCACGGCCGACCCCACATGGTCGGTCATTGGCCTAGCTTGCCAAGAAACCGTTCATACCAAGCATTATGGACGGAAAACCCTAAATTAGGGTTTGCGGCATATTACATGTGTCGCAGAACAGTCTCAACCATCTATCTTCGCAGGTATAGATGGAGGGTGTAGATGTAGACTCAAAGGGCCCAGAGCATGTCAACACGATTACCGTGGGCCCGCCTACACACTTGACCAATCGGTCAAGACCAACCACGCATGGTTGTAACAAATTCGTACGCCCAAACAAGGAGTGACGCGCGGCTTTGAAACCCAGAATTAGGGTTTTGAGCATCATGAGCGTCCATCTTCTCCGGCACGGATGGAGGGTCCGAGATTAGATTAAACAGGTCCGGTCATACCAGCATGACCACCGTGGGCCCATCTATCTCTTCACGTGGTCGGCCAAGGCATACCATGCGGCTATCCCAAACCGATCCACCCAAACTTGCGTGGTTACACTTCCCAAATTGCAACCGATCTCGACCACTCAACTTCACCGGACGATTTGAGTGGCTTAGATCACGTTTTCATGGGATAGTGAGGTATAGGTGTGAACACCAGCCTACCACCTACACGCTGGTATGATCGACCAAGACCGACCAAGATGGGTCGTCTTGAAACGCGTGCCCAAACTAGGGATGTCACGCGGTTTCCAACTCCTTTGCGGCAATGGATTTGCGCAACCGATCTCAACCACTCAACTTTACCGGTCAAATTGAGTGGCCTAGATCGCGCCTTCATGGGACAGTGAGGTATGGACGTGCACACCGGCATGTTTGTCTACACACATGCCCGGTTGGTCCTCTCCAAATCCCTTTCCATACTTGGTTTCGACCAAGCTGAAGAGTGATGCTTGCGCACCTCTTCAAAAAAACCCTAATATTCATTAACGGTCGCAGATGAGTGTCTCAAAATTCCAGAATTCGGCCCAATTTCCGGCCGAATTCCGGCCACAATCCCAGTTTTCCGGCGAGCAAAAATTCCAGAATTTTCTATGGACTTCTCTCATGGGTGTGAAGACTTGGGCTAGGAATTGGATGGAGAATTGGACTCAAATTTGGAAAGAGAAGGTGGAAGTGTTGAGAAAAGCTTGGATTTGGAAATTGAATTGCAAAAGGAAAAGGATTCTACTCCTTAGAAGATTTGGAGAATATTGAAGCCTATAAATAGAGAAGTTTTCTACAACTTCTACACACATCTCTACACACACAACAATTCTTTTCTTTTCTTATTCTTTGTGTGAACTCTTTAACATGAGTAGCTAATTTTATTGATTGAGGATGAATTCCTAGTTCTTAACATATGATTTAAGTTTTTGTTTTCAAATTCTATCTTGAAGTTTTTCACATAATTATCGTTTGTTTTTACTAATAGGAATGATCTTAAAGACATTCATGATTGATTGATAGATTGTTTGGAGTGCACGCTAAATTGATTTGTTAATTTGATCTAAAGCTAGTGAAAGTTAGGAGATAAGTAATCGTTTCTTGACTCTTTACATAAGTAGCAAACACGAGACCTTGCGGAGGGATTCCGTGGAGCAATTGTGTGTAGAAACAACGTTAGCAAGTAGACCTTGAGCTAAGAGTCTAACTACTAATATCAACCTAAGAAATTCACAAAACTTAATGCATGAGCCAAGTTACATCTAGGTTGAGCTAATTCTAGGTGGCTTGGTAAATAGAATCCGGTAGTCGAGAACTTCCGTGTCCGGTGATAAAAGGGATTTAGGGGTTTAGCACTGAGCTAGCTGCTTTACCTACGGTTGGTGATAATTTGTGACTAATAACAAGTAGAATAGAACATAACTTTAATCATTGTTTCGTAACGAAGAAGGATTCCTTGATCTTGTCTCTCTTATTGCTTTCAACTTTACCTTTTAATTGTTTTGTTTATTTTCTTTTGCTTTTTACACCCCCCTTTCGTGACAATTTTTACAACTAGAATCTCGTGCTCCTCGTGGGATCGACCTTGACTACCCTATATTACTTGTTAATTAGGTAGTAAAGTATTAATTAATTTGTTGTGGTTACGACACGCATCAGTTATTAAGCTTATTCTTTAGACCGGAGGATTAATTGCACTAATTTAAAGCTTATAGAGATGTTTTTCTTCATATTTTGAGACCAATTATCCAAAATGGAGGGGTAGAGTAGATTGGAATTGTGTTGTTATTGAGAAAATTTTTGTAACACAAACTGAAATTGTGTTGATATTGCTTTGGATAGGTTTTGGCTTAGCCATGTTTGGAGAAGTTGGGTAAATGGTACATCTTTTTTTGCAAATTTTTCAATTCTCATTAATGGACAAGCTACTAATATTTTCAAGTCTCAAAAAAGGTATTCACCAAGGTGACCCAATTTCCCCTTCTTATTTATCCTGGTTGTTGATATTGTCCTTAGTGTTGAAAAATGTTGCTTCACATGGTTTTATTACTAGTTTCAAGGTATCTCATATTGGAATTGTTATCCACCACCTTCAGTTTGTTGATGACCTCATAATTTCTTTATATAATTCAGCAGAGAAAGTTACTAATCTTAAAAGAATCTTACTTGCTTTTGAATTGGTTACTGGGCTAAAGATTAATTTTAGTAAAAGTGAAATTGTTGGGATAGGAAGTAATCATGAGAAAATCAATGTGCATGTGTTTTTGGATGTGCTCTAGTACGACTTCATATCAACTACTTAGGGATCCCATTAGGAAGTAAGTCCAGGTGCAAGACTGTTTCGGATTTAATCACTCAAAAAACGCATCATAAACTTTCTACTTGGAAGAGAAAATTCCAATCTAAAGGTCAGAGATTAATTATGGATAATAGTAAGAAGGAATGCTTGCATATATACTGCTTTCCAATGCTTCAAACGCCAGTTTTTGTCATCAAGGAAATAAAATTACTATTCGAATTTGTGTTGTACCCAAATACAAATATTTTGCAATCAGCTTGTTTAGATTTTGGTGACTAGCGTCCTTTAAGTTGAAATTCGATCGTGAACTATACAAATGATACCACGAGTAGAAAATAAAACATTCACCGTTCATATATAGCCATGTAATGAATTTTAGAGAATGGGTACGAATATAAAAAATTAAATAACTTAACAATTTCCATGTTAATGAGATTATAACCAACATAACTACCTAATGGATATACCATCGTATTTTCAAGGGTATATAAAGGAGCACCCTAAATTATAAACCCCAACCTACGTTGGTATTTAATACCCTTTTTTTTAAAGACTTTTATTTATTTATAAAAGGAAGTTTACACTACATAAGATGGGTTCTAATCTGAGATTAGCCATTTCTAGGAAGTTAATTTTTTCATAACTGCTCACATTCTCCGTAGAGAAGTAGATAACTTTCCTAGATCTTACTTCCTTAGAAAGCCTATCTTCAAAGTCTATAAACTTTCTAGCTATATACAAAAAAGAAGCCGAAATACAAGTACTAAAAGAAAATTTGCATATATTGATGCTGGTTTGAGATCTCCAAGGCTGGTTTTCAGGGATTAATTCTCTATTTAACGTCTTCACCAAGAATTTACAATCATTGACAAAACAACAGTTGCTGAGTTTTAATTCCTTCGTCCATCTAAGAGCCTCAATTCCTTCTTTTGCTTCTGCTTCTAAGGGGCAGGAAGCCCAATTGCTGCCTGCTCTGCAGTCTTTCCTGTTTCCTGTTTTGTCCAGAATTGATATTGCATAATAACCCATAGAGAAATCAACTTCCAAATAAGAGGCATCAAAATGAATAAACCAATCATAATCTCTGATGTCCTCAATACAGTTAACCTTGCACAAACTTTTGTTAAGCTTAGTATTGCTTATAATAGGAGAGTTCTTAGTGATAGCATAATTCTAATGGGTAGAATTCATAGTATCAATCAGTTTTTGAGGCACTGGAAAAATATTGGCATAGTTAACGCTATTTTTGAATTTCCAAATCGACCAAATAATGAAAGATATTTTATCATGATTATTTTTAAAATCTTTGTTGTTCATCCAGAATTTAAACCAAGCCAAGATATCATTATGAACTCTGGAATTATAAATATTGTTAAAACCAAAATAATCCCATACTTTTTTTGTAAACTGGCAGTTAACAAATAAATGCATTTCATCCTCAAGTGTAAAACTGTCAGAAAGCAAACAGAAAGGGTTTGAGTCTTTAGCATATTTCGACATCTTTCAACCTAAAGCAAGAGCACCTGAGACAATTTTCCAACAAAACATATTTACTTTGGGCATAATGTTTAGCTTCCAAATCTGTTTCCAAAAGGAGGCTTCATCCTTATTAATGTTAAGTTTTGTGAGAAAATTGTAAGCAGATTTAGTAGTGAGTTCTCCTGAACTAGTAGTGTTCCACCTAATTCTGTCAGGTTTATCAATGTTAACTGTAATAAAGTTGATAGCATTATGAAAGGAAGTATCTATATATTTAGTAATAATATTCATATTCCAGTCCCCATTATTATTAATCAGGTTAGTAACTGTGATAGGCATATTGTTATCTATAGTAGCAGGAATAAGCGAAGCAGATTGATTAGGAATCCAAAGATCAGTCCAAATGTTTATATCTATTCCATTGTTTACTTACCAGACACTATTTGTCTTAATAATCTCCAAGCCTTCCTAATACTAGACCAAATCCAAGAGATTCTATACTTTCTGGTTTTTCCTAAAGGATTATCGTTTCTAAAGTATTTATGCTTAAGGATTTTAGCCCAAAGCGGGTCTTGATTGTGAATTAGTCTCCAAGCTAGTCTAGTGATTAAAGCAAGATTATGTTTATGAGGAATTCTAGTCCCTAACCCCTCTTCTCTAATGTATTTTGTAATACTTTGGGACAAGCTTTAGGATAATAATATTTCTTTTTGTTTTTCTTTTGCCACCAAAAAATTTCTCCGAATTAACATCTAAGTTATCTAAAGTTTGTTTAGGAGCAAGACATTGCATTTGATGATTAGGGTAAGCACTAAGAACAGTTTTAATTAAAACTATACGACCAACATGATTAAACATCTTTCCAATCTAGCCTTGAAGAGACACATAGTATTTGTTAAGTAAAGGTTCAAAGTTATTAACTTTATTTCTATCAAAGAAGAGAGGAGTTCCTTGATATTTATCGTTCTTATTGATTTTTCTAACTTTAAGAATTTTAGAAATGATTTTGCAATGTTTATTATGAGTTTTAGGAGTAAAATAGATTCCAGATTTTTGAAAGTTGATGACTTGACCTGTCATTTGACCAAAAAGATTGAGAATGTTAACTATATTTTTGGCTTCAAAAAGGCTGGCTTTAGAGAAAATAAAGCAATCGTCCACGAAAAATAAGTGAGAAACAGAAGGAGCAGTTTTTGTGGCTTTAATCCCAGAAATCTGCCTATCCTTTTCAGCTTTTAGAATAAGTTTGGAGAGAACTTCCATGCAAATAATAAACAGATAGAGCAGGTCTCCTTGGCGGAGACCCCTGGACACAAAGAATTTCTCACCAGGAATTCCATTCAAAAGAACAGAGAAAGAGGTAGTGGTTATACATTGCATGATGAGTTGACACCAATTCTCTATACAAGTGCAATACCCACTGTTAGCAATACCCACTGTTAGTGTTACAAACAAAAACTCTTTTTTCAGGTACAAACTTTATTGTGCCATTAAATCACAAAAAATAAAAAATTCTAACAAGATGATGAAAGTTCGATGGATAAAATATATATGATCTAAAGACATTTACCATTAGGTTAATACACGACTAAAAATATACGAACCATTGAAATGGAGTTTTAGATTTTCTCCATAAGAAATGTACATCACACATCTCAACAATGGTAAATGATATTAAAATCACGCTAGGAATGGAACCTAGTGAAAATGGGTTTACCATATCGTCAAAAAGGCTAAATTGATGTGAGTTGAGCACCACAATTGACTATGATCCGTTGATCTCATTGATGAAGGTTTTGATAATCATTATGATAAATTATGAATGATTGGTTTCATCATTTTAAAAACTGATGATTTGGGGTTTCTTTCTTTGTGGATTAAATCAATTAAAATCTGCAAAACTTTCCCTTTTTTTTTTTTTTGAGCAAAGAAGGATATTTTATTGAAAATACAAACAAAACAGTACAACACAGGGACTAAAGCCAAACAACAGAACACTCTTGAGACAATACTAGACACAGAAAAGCCTAAACATCTATTCATCAGGAAGAATTTTCTTCTAATAACACCGCACTAATGATATTGGGTGGCTCATTCCACCAGATTTGATGTTGAATGCTGGTTCTAGCATATTTGGCTAGCTTGTCTGCTGCTAGATTACAATCTCTTTTTTGAAAAGAAACCCTACAAGACTCTAGACTCTTAAGAATTTCTTGGCATTCTAAGATTATGTTTTGGTCATACCAATTGAAATTCTCAACATTACCATTACAACAATGAACAACTGGCCTATTATCTCCTTCTACAATGACATTTCTGCACTTCAAATCTTTGATCCAAGTTAGAGCTTTAAGAAGTGCCATAGCTTCAGCTTGATTTATATCTCTGGATTTTTCTAAGAAGGCCATTGCTGCCAAGAATCTCCCTGTCCAGTCACGAATTATCAAAGAAAACCAAAGATTAGAATTTCCAGATTTAAAAGATGCATCAATATTAACTTTAATCCAATTTTCAGGTGGCTTTTTCCATCTGTCTACTCTTGGTTTTCCTAACTTAATATGATCTGAGATTTGGATATTAATGAAATTTATATAATTTCTAATCCTATGAATGATGCCACTAGGATGTACGACTCTATTCTCAAAGATTCTTTCACATCTAACTTTCCACATCTGCCACAAAGTGCAAGCTGCAATGTTAGCCAGATATTTGTTTTTTCCCTCTAAGGAGTTAGTATCAGAAAACCAAGATGTGATCCACTGCTGTAATGAAGATTGCTGAGCCTTAGACTGATGTAAAGCTGAAGATATACCAAACCAAATAACATTTGTATATTGACACTTCATGAAAAGATGAGTAGTTGATTCTTCTTCTTGATTGCGTAAAGGGATGGAGAGATTCTTGATATCTTTTTGTACTTGCTAACTCTTTGGTTAACTGGCAAAATATTCAAACAACATTTCCATAAGAATTGTTGCACCTTATAGGGGACTTCCAAGTGCCATAACTTTAACCAATGATTTTCTTGACTACATTTCTCATTCTCATCTTTCATATCCTGCTTGATAAGTTCTCTATATGTAGAGTTAGTAGAAAACTTACCACATTTATTTAAAGTCCATCTCAATTTGTCTTCACCAGCCTTTGGAATCCTTATGCTTAATATGTTGTTCATCCGATCTTTGGTGAAGTGATTATTCAGTTTCTGCATCTTCCACTCATATTTGATATCATCAATAAAATCAGAGACTCTGATTTCTGAGTTGGATATAATCTGACTGTTGCTTTGAGTTGGAATAAAAGAAGAATTAAAATCAGAAAACCACTTATGCTTTAGCGCTTTTATAGTTTTACCATCACCCACTTCCCAAATGTAATATTTCCTGATCACTTGAAGACCTGCTTGAATGCTTTGCCATATCCATGAACTTCTCTTCTTGGACAAATCATCGATAGGAGATCTTTGCCTTTGAAGTATCTAGCTTCCAATATTTGAGCCCATTTTGCATTAGTCTCATTTATAAGCCTCCAGGCTAACTTAGCCAATAAAGAGATATTAATTTTTTTTGAATCTTTTGGGCCTAATCCTCCATATCTCTTTGGTCTGCTGATTTTCCTCCAAGAGATGTTGTTAGCCCCTTTGCTATTCTTTTTTTGCACCAGAAATAGTTTCTCTGAATTTTGTTTAACCTTGCATGGGTTACATCTGGAGCTTCAAACATACTTAGCTGATAGTTTGCAGTGGTACTTAGGGAAGCTTGTATTTGTGTTGTTCTACCAGCCTGAGATGTCAGTTGTCCTTGCCAAGGTTGCAGCTTCTTTTGCATCTTATCCACAGAACCATCAAAAATTTATCCTTGCTTCTGGGAATGTGAAGTTGAGTACCCAAATACTTTTCTTTTTCATCCATAATCTTCATTCTTAGCTTCTTTGAGATTTCTTCACAAACTTCTTTTCTTAATCTTTTGTTGAAAAAACACTTGACTTTTCTAAATTCACCAAATTGCCGAAGAAGAAGTAAATTTTTTGATGATCTCCATAAGATTATTTATTGATTTTTCATTAGCTTAAGTGAACAGAATGCAATCGGGAGATGTGAGACAGCTGGTCCTGATATTGCAGGTTTCACTGGATCAATGAGCTTCTCTTGTGCAACATTTGTTAACATTCTACTAAGCCCTTCCATACACAAAATAAAGAGATAAGGTGAAATTGAGTCACCTTGTCTAATTCCCCTTGTTGGTGAGAAGTATTCTGTTGGAGATCCATTAACCATGATAGAAATCTTTGCTGTGCTAATGCAAGTGTTAACTAGCTGACACCATTTCTGTGAGAATCCCAGATGAGTCATAATTTGATGAAGAAAATCCCATTCCATCCGATCAAACGCTTTTGCCATATCCAATTGAACACCAACCACCCCTGTAGAAGATTTTGTGTGTTTCATGTAGATTTTTTTTAGTATTCCTTTTCTTGTAAATTTTTTTAGTTATTGTCTAAATTAATTTTAGAAATTGTGAGTGGAGTGGAAAATAAGAAAAATAGGGATGGGATATAGAGAAAACCTTTTCTAAATCTGATTTCTATATGTGGGGGAGATTTAGAGAATATGCGGGTAGAAAATCATGGCTTGATTGGGGTATACCCAAACTAATTGGGGTATACCCAATTTTAAGTGGACATGTGACCTTACTAGGGGGAGGTCAAATTTGGTTGAAGTTACAATACTACCCTTGACCTTTATAATTCTATTACCATAATCAGTTTTTTTTTTATTTTCATTTCATCTTCCTTCTTCTCTTCTTCTCTTCCATAACCACACCGGCTCCTCCCCCACCACCACCACCAAAACTCGTCGATTAATTCGTTAACATCGTCTATTCGAAAACTCCGAGTAATCTTCATCAATGGAACCACCACAGCGTAAGGGAACTCGTATGAAAGGCGCCAATCGAAAACCCAATCAATACAACCCTGGAATTGCAAAATTAGTTCAACAAAAAGAAAAAAAAAAACCGTCGAAGAAGAAGAGATTGAACCCGCTCAAAACGAAAAAATGGTGCGATTAAGAAAGTAAGGGCCTACTTAAACTCACTCTAGTACTTCGATTTCATGTTTGCATGTCAAATTAGGTCAGAAAAATCGATTCTTTGATTTTCAGTTATTTAGACGGCATGTTGTTTGTTTCACGACCTTGACGGGATTTCATATTTAGTGATCCGCCGGGATGCTCTTTGGTTGAATATCTTGCCGTCGGTTTAGTTTTTGTAACTGCTTTCACAGGGTCGGCAAGTTATTCAACCTATAATCTTGTAAAGAAATTTAATTTTTTTTTTTTAAGCGGTCGGTTATAAACTTTTAACTTGCCGGCGGGATTTCGGTTTTTTAGCGTCTCCTGATTCCTTGAATGATAAAGGTCAGAATGGTATCTAAATAATACCACGCCGGCGTTATGTTAGCCGGTGTTGTTTTTATTATGGACGTTGCCGACTTTTGTAGTTGAAAACCCAGCCATAGTTGTTAAAAGCCGGCAGGTTATTGGAATAAAACCCTCCCGACCCTTGTTTAGTCGGCTTGTTGATTAGATATCGACTCTTCCGACTTTATTCCGCCGGAATGGTTATATGTGTTGAGCCTTCCGATCTATAGTTTTTTTCTTAATTGTTCTTGTTCAGGTTGCAAAAGGCAAACAAGAAATCTCTGAAAGCTCTTAGTCCTCCTTCAAGACCTCCTCGTGTTGGTAACAAACTCTTGACTTCAAGACATCGAGGGGCATACGTTGTGGCGGGAACGACAAAGATCCGTGTGCCGAATGATGATTATCAACCACCATCGAAACCCGATTGATTCGAGACGAGACTCAGGATGAAGACCAATCAATTCCATCGGTAGAAGAGGTGACGATGATGATGGTGATGAAAGAAACCATTTCTTTGGAGGAGGTAACAATGATGATGATGATGATGGTGATCAAGACATGCCTAATGTTGGAGGAGGTAATGATGATGATGATGATGGTAATGGTAATGGAGATCAAGGTAAGGATATTCAGGATGAAATTGTTGAAGAGGCAGAGGAACAAAAAGAAGAAGAAGAAGTTGCATAGGTTTGGATATATGAGCACTTCCCTACTTTGGTGAAAACCAACTCCCACGTCAAAGTGAATGAAAAGCTTGCGATTGATAAGCCAAGAGCGCAAAGATACAGTTTTTAAGGGTGCTCGGGAAAAGGATATCATGTTGCTTATTAACGTGCGAATCGCCTTGGACAAATTGATCTGGATGAGGTAATATTTGATCCTTACCGAGATGCTAGAAATCAAGGTTTAATCCAAAGGAGAGATGATGTTGCATTATACTACGGACCCTTGTTGTTCTCCCATGGATTTTCAATGTACGATCCACATCGGGTGCGACAATTGGGTTACGTCCAAGAAGAACCCCATTTCGATCTTGAGCCTTTCTTTAAAGTTTTAAGGGAGGACTGCAACACATCCCAAAAAACTATTATCGCCGCTACGCTCCACCCCCAACTCTAGCACATTGGAACGGAAGACTTGACCGTAAAGTCGATACGAGTCTTTTGGACGTGGTACCGAAGGTCATGAAGCTCGGGAGAGATACATGTCGTGGTACTTGGGTTGGGCTCGTCTTGTGATTAGGGGAAATGAGTGGTGAACAATTGGCTCGTAAGAGGAAGATGGCATCGAATGACTCAACAACAATTCCTAACTTCCTTGTAAGTATTTTGGAGTAGCTCTTCTGTGTTTTAAGATTACATTATCGAATAATTCTATTAACTGTTTGTTGTTTGAAAATAGAAGGGGCATTTGAAGACCTTTGTGAAGTTGTTGTGTTGCGCGAGAGAAAGGGGAGCCTTTGTCGATTGAAGAGCAAACCAAGCACATTCACTATGCTAGCAATCTTGACAATGAGGATGCCCATGAAATGTTCAAGCAAGGTGATCTTTGAATTAAAGAGGGAAGAAAAGGCGGGGAGGGAAGCACAAGCAAAGATGAATCCGACAAAAGAGGGCTCAGAGTGGTCGTGGTGGTGAAGGTAGTAGTAGTCTTGGTGTTCCTAAACGGGGCCGAGGTCGTGGTCGTGTGGTCGTGCTCGTGGTGAATGAATGCAGTCTCTAGTTTATTTCTTTATGTTGGGTTGGAAAAATGTCAAGGTTAATCGTTGGACAAATGGTTTTAAGGTTTATGGGACATGTTTTCTTATTTTGGACAACAAGTGTTTGATTTCTAATTGTTGAATGAAAGGTTTGTTTACCTACGTAAAGTTTCAAGACAAATTGCCGGCATGTTTTTTTTTTAACTCACCATGCCGACCATACTAGGGTCAGCAAGGTTTTGAAGTGTCAGCCTGCCGGCCCTGTCAGCAGAAAATGCTTGCATACCAAGGCCTGGGCAAGTGAGTCGATCATTACCAAGTAGGCGAATCTGACCGTGAGTGTATTATGTTTTCGAACACGCCGTACGATTTATTCGTGAGAAAATACCTTCTCCCGATGCCAAAACCATCATAACGCCAGAGGCATGGTTTTAAATTTATACCCTTCCGACCATATCATAGCGGCGAGTAAAATTTCAAAATATATTCTTGGCGTATTGACTATTAAGAAAATGATTTATCGATGCCAAAACCATCATAACGCCTAAGATAGTTATACACTTCTCACCCTTCCTACCATATAGTAGTCGAGATCTTGAAAAAAAAAAATCTCGCCGCGACTTCAAAATTCAAATTTTTGCAAGTACAATTTCATTGATTGACTTGTACTTGGGCACTATAACGGCCAAATTTGGGTACAATCCTATAAATACACTACTTCTCTCCACAAAACAACATACAAATACTTCCATATACTATCCAAAGCTCATATCATCATACAATCCATCAAACTCACCCAATAGCTAAACAACAATGGCATCATTTGATTTAAATGAAGATTTGGCAATCACCAAAGCATGGTACGCGGAAAATCGATTTAGACGTCAATCCTCCGAAAGGAGGATTCCACAACCTTTCGGGGCTAGGGGCACAACAAATTTAGCGGCTAGTTTGGTAATCCTAATGGAAGAAGTATTCAACAAGTCCATGAAAGGCACCTAGTCATCGAAAACGCGATACTTGCTTTTTGGCTCTCCAACCTCGGATTTTAACACTCGCCCTTCACCTTGTCCATTGCACAATTTGTAAGCAATTTTGTGCTTTTTTACGCAACCCATGTTGTTTTATCTTCCAATGAAACACCACTAACAAATGTAAGTTTGTTTTGTGTTTTTGTTGCACGAAGTCGTGAAAGCGCGCTACTTGGAGGAAAATGGGGGAAGCATTTCGGGCGATGCAAGCTATCACTTCTTGTGAAAAAGAATCCTGAGGATAACCTTGGAATACTTGGATGCCGTATCGTCTTCTGGATGAGGAAGATTGATGGCTTTAATAGTTTTTGTATAGGTTTTGTGGGTAGACCTCTATGCAAACCCTCCGTTTCAATCAATGTAGTAACAAAATTGCATGAATAAAGTGAATTAGATCTTCCGATATTCATTTTCTGTTTGGTATATGTAAATGTCTAGGCAGGTTATAAATCCTTAACATCTGGCCACACATACTGGCGCCCTCCTCTCATAAATTATATGCATGCCGACTATATCATAGGGCGTTATAGAGATATTTACGTGCCGACCGTAAGAAAATCGGCATAATCTTCATTCAAAGACCCTTTCGGCCACAAAGTGGCGTTTTTATTTATCCAAGGACTATATAGGCTAAAAATTGGTGGCATTTTATTCAAACAAATACCATGCCATAGGCCATATTATAATGCAAGACCTTATTTCAAACCCGGACCCCCGCCGACCTTCATATTTTCAAAACAAAATTTTTGATCGAAATCGAACCCATAAGGGAGATAAAAGATTTAATCTTTCAATTCATAATTTCAAAATTTTAATCTAAACTCAATTAATTAACCTAATCAGAATTTTTAGTGTTAATTAAACAAGGTCATTTTAGCCATTTAGAAAAAACAAGGTTAAGGGGTGGCTTGGCTTTACTTCAATCTTTTCCCCCATCAAAAAAAATAAAATATATATATATTTTTCCCCAAAAAAATGTGTTTATTGGGGAGACAAAACTAAAGTTTCCTTTCCGCCCAACACGACAGAACCTCGGAATGGTAGTTCCCTTGCCTTTGCTGAGCTCACCAATTCAAGTGGGTCAACAACACATTCAGTTTTTAAAAACTGTTAACGGTAACATCATTTATTGATCAGCAAACCTTAGCTGTCATTTTGCCATCCCATCACTTGGTGTTAGATTCCGGTCAGCCTCCACACATAGTCCATTCACATTATCATAAATAATAAACTATCAAGTCAACATCTTGGACTTTTATAGGTTATAGGGGTTGTAGCAGTGTCTCTAGAGATTGGAGCACGAAAAGATCAAACCATCAATGATTCCTTTAATCATCAATCCCTACCCATTGCAAGATAAGATTCCTAACCATGTTACCATATGGGTCTACAAGCCGAGCATATATCGAACCAAAAACGGACTGGATTTAGGTATAAGTTGGGAGATAAAATATCTTTCGCAGAAGACGAGAGAGGTCCACATCCTCTCCTCCAACGTTACCGTGTCGACATCGATTGGCAGGGCCGGCCCTGAGATTTTGGTGCCCCAAAGTGGACTTTCAAAATGATGCCCTCATATGGAGGAGAAAATTTCTTTTCTTATAAGTACGTAAAATTTTTGCATTTAATTTTACAAAATGGTAATGTTAACAGAAGGGATCAAAGTATCAAACACTTCGTTAGTAATTCATATGTCACGAATGTATCTGGTATAAAGGTGTAGATGTCAATCTTTGATACAATAAGGTACTTGATCGAGAACATTATGCTCAGGGCTTTGTTTGTCAAAGCATGATAACTATAGTAAACTAAATTGAAAAGAAAAATCTTCAAATTTGTAAAATCATCGCCTGATTTGATATCTCACCCTTATATCAATTTCAATTTTCAAAAATTAGAACACAAAAACCAAGGAACACCAAGCTACAGATCATGCAACTTCGACATATATATCAATCGAAAGTAGCCAGTGATAGATGATTAGTCATGGGGGATGACAACACCATTTGACTTTGATTACTCCCTAAAGTACCACATATATAGGCGAGAGAGACAATTCTCTTAGATTAAGAAAATTGCATGTGATTCATAATTTTATATATTTTTTTGTTTTACCCTTCGCCTTATCTCCAACACAATTACATATGTATAATAAATATGGGTATATATGAAAAAATTCATCTTGGAAAGCAAAGTCCTTTATTTAGTGGGACAAACAAAAAACCAAAATTAAACATATAATAGGGATGAGGGAGTATAATAGAAAATGTAATTGCAATATCTAGTATATTCTTGCCTTTTACTTAAATTTCTCGACTTCACAAGGCTAAAAATAAGAATCAAGTGTGGGATATTTTAGACCTCTTAATTACTTACGGGACCACACATTATGAAACTTACTTACTGCCCTTCCGTATTCAAAGTTTGTCCTCTTAATCTCTGAATATTTACCAAAACCTCAGGACAAATAATTAAATTAAGCAATAAATCCTCAAAAAACACGGCTTTGCTGCCCCTTCTCCGTGCCGCCCAAGTCAACCTTCGTTGACCTTCCCTCGAAGGCCGCCCCGTCGATTGGCACGAGAATTTTGAGCTGGTACTCGATTGCTTGGTTAGCACGTGGTTGGCCTTAAGCCTTCAAAGCAAAAACACTTCCTACAACAATGTTTGCACAACAATTTGGTTGCACAAGCGGCAAAAAACCGTACCAAAACTTTTCTCTCACAAAAGTATGCCCTGTAGAATCAATAGGGCGCTATTGTGAGAGAAGGTGTTTGGGTGCTGGTTTTTTGCAAATGTACAAATTATAGCATTTAGTGTTGGATCTATCGCGAGGGTTCTAAGGGTTCAACATTTGCGAATGGAGAATTTAGATGCATACCATGTCGCAAGGAAAAATAAATGAGGAAAAGATATGGGGATATGTAGCATTTTGCGAACAAAATACTAACATTTTTAA